>OY829327.1:91778308-92203297 GCA_963691655.1 Toxonevra muliebris | reverse complement strand
TCTTCTCTTCCTCCAAATGCAATGAAATCACAATAATAATTTATTTAATAATAGCAATTGCTTGCACGACAACGACAAAATATTCTAAAGAGATGTATGTGACTTGATATTTGTCAAGTGGGCGTGGGCATATGCGGCGTGGAGACAATGGGCGTATTCAAACAGTCAGTATACACTCTTACTGTTGTTGTTGTTATTGTTGGTTTTAGCATGTTGTTAAAAATGTTGAAGCAGCAGCAGAAGAGAAGCAGAAATTTGTTTACATTGTGCATGTTTGAATACACATACATACATACATACATACATACAGACATACTAATACATATGTATATGAATATATCTGTTGCTGTCATGTTTTTTGCCAACGCGCTGTGTACGGGTGTGACAACATAACATGTTCTTACAACAACAACAATAACAACATAGGTACATCCTTTCCTCTTCTTCACTTTTCCTCCGCTGCTGCTGCTCGGTCCTCTGGTGTTGTAAAATTTTGTGACAATTGCTGCTTTTAAAACATGATGTTTTTTTTTTTAAAGAGCAGAGGAGAATAAAGAGGCGCCCGAGTACAAGGCAACGGCGGATGGAAAGAAGACAAGAATGGAGGGGGCACAGGTGGAGGATGTTAAAAAGTATCAACAAAGATTTCAATGTTAACACAAATGATGGTAATACTACTGTCATTTTCCCCAGATATTTGTTGAGCTAGCTCTTGTTATTATTGCTGTTGTTGTTGTTGTTGTTGCTTGCTATTGTTGTTTCGGTTGTTGTTAGTGGTCAAATATTTATACATTTACAAATGGAGCAAATTTGGTTTGGAAAGTGCAAATAAATTTACGAAATTGCTGAATTTTTATTGTAGTATTAAAGTTTGAGAAGCTCGGTAATAATTACTTAAATGTAAATTGATATAAGTATTTATTATGAAATTGGCATTGATATGTAACATATATGTATTTTATAGCAATATGAAATATAAAAAACTTTTTAAAAAGATATTGCCCTAAAGCATCAACAATTTCAATTAAACGTCTTGGTTTAGCTTTAGCCCTATTCACTCGTTAGAGTAAAGTGCTGAGAAACGAAGTAAAAAGGTAATGTTTTACCCTAGAGCAGTGGTTCTCAAGTGGTGGGGCGCGCCCCCTTGGTGTACGTAGACAGATTTGAAGGGAGGCGCGAAGACATTTCAATAAACAAATATTTGCATACTTTGTAATGCATTGTAATCATAATATTTAGTATTTAATAAAATAACTTATCTTTTCTTTCATATTATGTGCTAAAATATACAATTTTTAGTTTCACATTTTTCATTTCTGACTTTAACCGCAAAAATATAATTTGTTAAAAACTACCAACCAATTTTCCTCACGAGAAACTATTCAAATACTAGATAAGTTTATTCTTGACACAGACTAATCAGAGTCTCCACCAAACTAGACAACAACTCGATATTTTCCCAGGCGGGTTTAATTTAATTTATAAATAGTAAATCAGCACAAAAAAATGTTGTGTGAAAATCAAAGTGGGGAGGCGCTGGCTTTGCACGAACTTGAAAAGGGGGGCGTAAGATGAAAACAGTTGAGAATCGCTGCCCTAGAGCGTGAACGCATCTTAAACTGAGACAGTGCACTCTGAAGTAAATGTCAATCAGCTTTTTTCATTTATTTATTCTGTTCTGTTCCGTTTTTTTTTTTTCGATTAAAAATAAATGTGTAGTAAAATATTGTGATTGTTGTAAGCTCGTTTTTGGCATCCACTAAATAAATTTTAAAATTCATTTAAATATTAAAATAAATTATTTATTTATATATAATTAAATAATTAAATTTCTTACTTTTCTCTCGTTGACTGCTTTTTTTTATTTTCTCTGCGATCAATGTTCCCAATTGAATGCACTAGCAACAAACTTTTGTTTTTTATTTTTTATTGTCGTATAAATCAATAAGTAGGCAACACTAATTTTCTCTCTTACTCAGAGTAACAGAGTAATAAATATTTTACTCAAGGGTCAAACCAGAGTAAAAGTGTAAAGTATGGGTAAAAGTAAATATCGTATGTTTTGTTGTTGTAGAGTAATTTTGTTTTACATTTTTAATCTGTTACTCCGTTAACCATAGGGATATTGTTTATTGTTATTGAAAGAGAGAGAAAAGAGAGAGAGAGAGAGCCGGAGAAATTAGCATAAGTTAACTGTCGAAGTAGCCATTTCTATGTCGTGAGAGCCTTCTTTAAGTACACGCACACATTTCTCTCTCTCTCTCTCTCTCTCTATCTGTCTTTTATAGATATTTATTTAAATAACTGCATATATTGTGAGTTATGTATGTGTGTGTGAAACTAATTGTAATGCATTAAGAAGAGTATTTCAAAAAAGAGTCTCATCTTCAGCTCTTTAACTCTTTTGCATATGGATTTTTGTTGTTGTAATTTTTTCTTTATATCACTTTCATATGGCAAAAGCTGCTCGGGCAACATTTTGATAAAATTTTGGAGGTTCCCCTTTTTACAGCTTTATTATAGGTTAGCTAGGTGTGGTGTTTTTTGAAACGTGGTGAGAGCTAGTGGTTTTTAACCTACGCGGCGAGCTTCTTTTTGATTTTTATTTTCGATTAAATCAAATAATGAAGCGCTATGTAAAAGTAGCTATAACAAAATATTTTTAAATTCGTAAACTCTACATTAAATGAGCTTTAACATTACTATAAAAAAAATTAAGGAAAACGTCATCCTGGTAAAAATAACCTTCATTTCATGTTTAACTTCAATATCAATTAACTGAAATACAAAAATAGACAAACATAGAAATAAGGAAACAAAATTTTTAGAAATATTTAAAAATAGAATGAAGTAAATATGAAGAAATTCTACAAATATTAAATTTGAAACTACTTATATCAATTCAACAAATCTAAACACAACAAAATGATTTCATTTCTGACTGAGGGTACAGGGGGAAAGAGTAAAATTTGTATATGTCAAATGTGACGCAATTTGTATACGTTGACATTTGACAAAAGAGAAAACCAACATATGTATGCATTTGTACATTCAATCAAATTGACAGATAACTAATATATTTTTCATATATGGAATACATGTAGTAAAAATACAAAATATTTCTAATGGCAGATATATAAGTATAAGAAATCGTCAACCGCAGCAACACCAACAAAAGCTAAACAGGTAAATTTATTACCTTTAACATTTTACTGTGTGTGTGATATATGAGCGACACAGAAAGCATTAACACACACAAAAAGCGTGTGTCAAAACTTGAATAATGATAAAAAATCTAAAGTCAAACAGACACACGAAATTTTCGCATAAATTTTAAGCGTTTTTATATTAAAGAAGCAGTGAAGGCATTAAAGAAGAAGTGAAGGATGGCAAAGTCATCGAGGAAGTCATCGCATGCAAGAAAATCATCCCGACACACACACACACACACATACATGACACACACCTCTATTCAAAATTATAATTTGAATTTCTCGTGTCTTGAGCTAAGAAAAATGTAAATGCTAACACGCGCCAAATTTTACATTGCCAAATAAATAAAAGAGAATCTTAACTTTATCACTTTATCAAATTCAATTCAGGTAGGTAACTAGTCAGTCATAATGAAGGTACTGAAGGTACTGTATGAGTTGTTCCGAAGTATGAATGTGCCCCATGGTGACTGTACTCACACGCTTACAAATGCATTTACCTTGTACTGTGGTAATGTATTCATAGCTTGCTTCATTTATTCATTCACAACTTCTTCCACTTTTGTTTAGTTCCCGTTTCGGTTTCTACTTTTTTTTTTTTCTTTTTCACTGAGTTATTGTGTTGCCTTGTTCTGTGTTTTTTTTTTTTTTTTGCTTGCGATATCGATAGAAAACCATTAAAAGTTTGTCTGTTTTCTTCATCTACCTATTTAGTGTTAAAAGTAAAAGCGTGTGCTTTTTTTGTTTTTTGTTTTGGTAGAAAAGTTTTTAGCACGTGTTGCATAAAATATTCACGCAAGTGACCAGCATTAATATTTCAACTTATTTTAAAATTGTAGCTTACAACCAGCGAGGTTGTGTCTGTACCTGTGCACCATACTCTCATATCATATAACTAACGCAGGTGTTGAATACTTTCTCTCTCTCTCTCTCTCTCTTAGGCACACACATACAATGTAAGTACATTTCAAAGTACTCAGCTATAAAAATACGAATTTATTGCATGCGACAAAAATGTTTATGCATTTTTAATATTAGTTTAAAATATGTTTTTATTTTTAAATTTTAATCTTCTTATGTGTAGTCAAGTTAGTATTTTATGTTGAGAATATATTTTTTTAGGTTAAGTAAATAATAACTTATACCTGGAAGGGAAGTGCTCGATAATTTCTCTTTCGGTTGAACTATACATACAAAAATAATTTCAGCAAAAGTCTTCGATCTTTCATAGAGTCCTTAATAATTAAGCTTACTGCACAAAAAACACACTTCCTTATTTTACAGTTAAGTAATAGGATTATGGGATTAATTATTATTTTTGATATAATTCTCATTTATACAGTTCCAATGGACACAAAATATCTCAGTCATTTCACTCAAAATATGAAAGTGAATCTAAAAGCACAATATTTTCCAAATTAGGAGAATTTTTTATATCTATATATATTTAAATAGATATCTCAATAAATTCGTACTCGTGCATACATAATTCAATTCAGTACTTAAAAGTAAAAAAAAAACAAAAATATTAATATTTTTGCGCTTTATTTTGTATTTATATTAGTTCGAAGAAATCAAGCAAGTTCAAATATAGGCAACATATACAACAATACAAGTATTTGTTTATGTGTGTGTGTGAGAGAGTGTGAATAAATGTGAACAATCATCATGCAAACACTCGAGAACTCGAGAGAAGGTGCCAATGAGTATTTGTGTTTATGTGTGGGTGTATTGGTGTTTATTGAACTGTAAACGATTACAATAAAAATAACATACATATGTACACAAACGTAGTACTACTACGTAATGGCAATATTGAAAACAAAAATAACAGGAAAAACCAAAACAAAACCAAAATGAAGAAAAAGCTGAAGCGAGTTGTGTGTAGAAAAAGCAAAGCAGCAACTAATATTGACTACAAGAATCACTTCACATCACATCAACGGTGGGAATTATGTGAAGTGATGTGAAAATAAGAGGAAAAACGAACAAACCAAAAGCAAAAGCAAAAACGAAAGGAAAACAGGAAATAGAAATATAAGAAAATACTTACAAATATGTACATGAAAGACTTGTGGGATTTTAGTTGTGCTGCAGAACATGAAAATTTTTGTTTTTTTTTTTTTTTGTTTTGTGCTTGCAATTTTTTTTATTTTTGTCCTTTTTTTTGTTTTTTTTGTTTTTGTTTTGTAGTTAAATCTGTAAACAAATAATAAAATTGAAAAATAACCACAATAGCATGTAAATTATACTCCGTTGTCTATGTGAAATTGGTTGAATCTATATATGTGTGTGTGTGTGCAAATTCACTTTTTCATTCATTCCGTTTTAATTAAAGTGATGCTTATATTGAAAATAATTGAGAGAAAAATTTACCTTATAATATTGGTAAACAAATACTTTATCCAATTAAATTTTAAACAATAAATCATTGCATTTCGATTTTACGGTCAATTAAATACCAGATCCCAGCTACATAGTTCTACATACAAAATTTGTTGTAATTTTATTTTATAAATTTTTATCGACTACTCGTACTGCTCTGAGAAAGTGAAGAAGCGTAATATGTTTTTAAAAAATTTTCATAAACTTTTGTAAAGTATTTTCGATCCCTAACTCATGTCCGGCAAATTTTTTTTTACAACAGATTCGTGTTAAGAGGCAAAAATACTTTCGAAAAGTTAATGAGAAGTTTGTGCAAAAACCTTGTTCAATAACATTAACATGAACAAAAAGAGACGAACAGGTGATCGTGAGAGGCTGATCGTGTACCCGTTATTGTTTTGAGTGTGATAAAAGGCACATTAGATTAGGTAAGCTTGGAGTGGCTGTCTAAAGACATAGGCCTGAATGGGCCATTGTGATACCACATGGTTGGACCTGCAGTTAAACTCCAGATCCGAACGGCAGTATGGCGATTTGTTGTCACTTGATTGTCTTGCCACTTTTGCAAAGGCACGTTAAAGAAAGAGAAATTTGTTCTTTTAAAAAATATTGCTGGATTAAAAAGCATAAGTATATCAGCAGGCGCGAATACAAGGGAAAAAGTTCCCACCCCCCCCCTTAAAATTTTCAAACGCTTAAAAATTTAATAAATTGTACAGGCAAAAAGGTGAAAATAATTAGTTATTGTGGTTTTCAGTTATTACGATTTACTTTCAATTATAAGAATAATGAATAATCTTTTTCATTAAAACACTTTCCTTCTCAATGGAAATGTGCTGAAATAATAATGATACCTAAACCAAATAAACCTGAAAACTCAGTCTATAAGTTTGCCGACAATATTTTCGAAAGAATACCCTTGAGTAGATTGCTAATAATCGTCATAACCACGGTACTCCTGACCAGTATCATCGTATAGTGAATACTGTCACTGACTTTCTGGAATGCAAAAAATATTGCTCTGCCATATTTTTGGACATTTAGCATGCCTTCGACAGAGTTTGGCATCTAGGGCTATTATAAAAATTTAAAAACTTACTTCCAGCACCATTTCATTTGGTCTTAAAGTCCTATCTACATGAAAGATCATTCTATTTTAAAATAAATGAAGAAACTTTAGCCATATGTCAAATAAAAGCTGGAGTACCAGAGTGAAGTGTTCTGGGCCCTGCTATTTAATCAATTTTTACCTGCGACTTGCCTGAAACTGATGGTGTTACTATTGCTGCTTATCTAGACGATACTGCCATTTTAGCGTCAAATAAATCTCCTACAGAAGCTGCAAATCTAGTTCAGAAGCAGCTCGACGACATTCAACAATGGTTACTTCGTTGGAAAATAAAGCTAAATACAGACAAGTCAGCAAATATCACGTTTTCCTCCGTTGTCCTCCATTAAATCTGAATGGAATTACTATCCCCAAACGTAACTGTGTTGAATATTTAGGACTACACCTTGATTAAAGATTAAATTGGAAGAAGAATTTAAAGGTTACACCTTAACATAAAAACAAAACGCAAGCACTGATTATCGGGTCCGAAATCAGAGCTGAGTCTTGAGAACAAACTATTATATTTATAAAACGATATTGAAACTAGTTTGGACATACAGAGTTCAATTGTGGGGTACCACTAGTAATTGAAACTTAGAAATACTACAACGCTATCAATCCAAACACAATTTTCGACCGATTATAAACCAATCCAAAACCGAAAACTGAATGAATGTTTCCTCTGAAATAGGAAATAGGTCATAGAAATTGTGAAATGATTTGCTACAGGTTTTCTGCAAAATGCTTAATGTTCCAGTCCATTTTCACAGGGCCATACATCCGAAATTATTAGAAATCGAGATAAAGTTAATAATAAGCAAAAAAAAAAAAAAAAAGCCTACGTATGTAACGCTCCAGCCCGCGATTTGGTTCATATAGAGAATTTTTATTTTTTATGCCCCCCCCCCCCACTAAAATTCTTCCTGGATCCGCCACTGATATCAGCCGTTTAGTGTGTTTTTTTTTATTATCTGGATTCTCACCTTCAAGCAATAATTTCAACCTCATTAATTTTCCTACAAAAAAGGTTTAAGTCTAGGTTGAACATGTGTCTTATAAAGCTGTATGTACATCAGGAATATACATTTCATAAGTACAGCACTTCTACAAAATCAATGTTTTTTACTTACGTTACTTTTGCACTTAACGGCTCATATACAACAACAACCATATTGTAAAGAAATCAGTAAGTGTGGGTGAGTTTGAGGCTTCTCATCAATTACTGCGATGAGAGAGAATAAAGGTACATTTTCGTAAGAAAAAAATAACATATTTCGAAAAATGCGCAGTCAACGCTGAATAAACAACAACAATTATATGCAAAAGAGACGAGGGTGTAAAGTCGGATTCTCCTGCCGATTGACACACTCTCCCTTCGTTTTGTTTTTTTTTTATATGAAGTTTTTCGCTCTCTTAAATTGGGAACGTAAAAACTTCATATGAAAAAGAGAGGGAGAGAGCCAACATAAGAAGTTGATCTCATTTCCGTTATTCTTTTTATTTTATTGAGTGCTTCTCGTTGATGTTTTTGTAATAATGGCTGCATCGTATTCCAATTTCGCTTGTATTGTCTAAATTTTCTTTTAAAAAACCACACAGCAATTAAAACTTACAAACTTATTTATTCTTCACTTGAAGAATTTATGTAAATAACTACTCTTTCATTGCATAAGTGTGTAAAGAAAAAAGAAACAAAGATATCAATGAAAAATATTATATTTAATTGTATAAACTGAAGAATGGAAAGTTGAAAATGAACGATAATTTTCTCTTTTGCTTTTATCTCCGTTTCATTAGTTCAATTCATGGTATTTACGTCATACCAGATCATCTGTTGGCATATATTTTTTTTCAAATATCGTAAGTTACGATAGAATTGCGATCAACTTTCAGTGAACTGAACAATTGTTATGGAAATTTGATCCTTTGATTTTCATACTTTCAATTGAATTTCTACTAGCTTTTCAATTTTTCGTTCATTCTTCTTTTTATTTATTTTGTTGTTGTTTGTTTCAGCATTTATTTGATTTGTTTTACTCTTCAATACTTTTACTATAGTTGATATGAAGTTTTTGCAATGCTTGCAAATATACACGTACAGCTTCATTTTCTACTACTACTTCGACGAGTATGCTGGGATTGTTATTGTATTATTGCAAGAAGTTGAAGTTTTTATTGCTATTGTTGTTATTGTTCTTGCCATTACTCAACTTGAACATAGTGTAGGTATGTGCTTAAACAAGATTATTATTTTTTCTTTTACTCTTTCTTTTTATTTGTTTTTGTTGTTATTGTTGCAGTTTATGCAATGCTTACTTTTCACATGGATATAGAAAACGAAAAGTATATGTAATAAAGTTGAAACCTGTTTTCCAAGTATGTTTTCTCAATTTTCTACTAACTACTTTAAATATATTTACTTCAAAATTGTAAATATTTACATGAATATCAGAGAAATTCACAATGAAGAATAAACTTCAAGTAGTTATTACCTAAAGAAATATTTAGTTTTATAATGTATTGCTTTATTAAGAATTCAATCATTCAATTTGTTAACTATACTCGAGATTGTTTTGCTATAAAATAATGCTCTAACTCTTTAAAAAAAGAAGGCACACTTTTGTAACCTATTGTTCTGAACGCAATGACAAAGTCAAGTGGCTGTGATGAAAGTTAATTTTTGAATTTTGAAAGTTTATTACATCAATCAAGCGTGAAATTAAAAAAAAAAATTTAAAACAAATTAATACATAGACAAACAAGTATTATATTAAAGTAAATTTGAATAAAGTAGTACAAGGCATAAATATATTTCTAATAATACACCAAAAGCTATTATGGAGGTGAGCTCAGAGAATTTTCGGATGGATCTGTAGTGGCATTCAAATTCGTTGTTGCCGACAGCTAGCAAATTAAAAAACTAAACGGCACCTAACGCCTTTAGAAATCATCTCATAATATTACAGCGAGATGACGTGATTCGCTGTCCAATAGCATGATCGACCATCACCAACCGTTTACTACAATAAAAACGGTGTGACATTTATCACAAAAAAACCTAGTTCATTCTAGATCGTCGAACTAAACATAATTTTTTCACATTTCACATTAAATATATTTTCTAACCAAAACGTTAAGTCTTTTTTATTTTAGTTTTAAAGTAAGTAATCAGCAAGTAATCCCACAGATCAAACAAAAAGCTGAAAGAGCTGAGTTTACTGAGGATGAAAAAAGTTCAGTGAGTATACAAATATAAAGAAAAAAAGAGAGAAGGAGAAATAGAATGGAAATGACTCTGATTCGTTGAGTTTATATATTCAAGCAGAAAGATTTATTGAAAGAAACTGAGAGAAAATGAAGTAAATTCAGAGAAAACATGAATTATCACATCACACCGAAGAGGCTTCTTAAGGTGGATTCAATCTCTTTTCGTTTTTATAAAGTTTTCACACTCACAATTTAAGAAAGCTAAAAACTTTACATAAAAAAAAGTGTAAAAAATTATGTGTCTACAGGAACGCACAGTAGAAGTGAAACTTTGTAGTTTATTATAACATTATTAAAGAACATTTATAACACATTCTGTTGAAGTTTTTGCAGTCTTCTTCTCTCTATTTTGTTGTTGCTTTTCTTCTGCTGATACGTGATAAGAGTAGAGCACTTATTGGCACCAACATGACTTAGTATGGCTCTCTCATTAAAGCACATGAGAAAAGACTGCGAAAATTTGACTCTCTGCTTGATTGTATGTAGCCCAATAACAACTGCATAACTGCATTTCGTATTGTTTTCGTATGAGTGTAACGAAAACGCGACCGTTGTTGTTGAACTTTGTGCAGTCTTCCTCTTTCTGCTTTCTGAACCTTTTTTCTATTGATACTCTCTACACTTATCGGCACATACACGTCGTAATAAACGTACAGTGCCGGTCATATAATTAGCAACCAAAATCACTTGCACTTTAAATGACTTCTTAAGTTCACTAAAATAATTTTTATCAAAAACCGTTTTTATTTAAAACAAAGTGAATTTATTGCCATTTATTATAAAAAATTAAAAACTACAAAATTATGTTGGAAATAAAAAAGAAAAAAGCAATATTAAATTAAAGTCTGAATTGAAGAGTTCGCAACATTTGCAACTAGAAAAAGTTAATGTGAAAATTGAAGGAAAATCGAAAAAGTTTTCAAAACTTTGTTGCATATCCATTATTAACGTTCACTGTTGCATGTGTAAGTGGCATTGGCTCTATTAAATGTTTCGCTTGATCGATTCGAACTCGCTTTCATTGCTTTTTAAGATCCTTATACAGATCCTCTAGTTTCTTAAACGTATTCGTGCCAATATTTCGCTTCACGAGCATCCAATGGTTCTCAATTGGGCTTAGATCGAGGACAAATGAGAAGTTGTAGGGGAATGTGGAGAATTTCGAACCATAGGGAATGTCGAACCATTAGTTTTATGAGCCGTATTTTGTGCTGTCTGCGATAATCAAGTGATTTTTGAGATTAAAAAGTGTTTTTGTGTTTTAAAAATTACTTACATTGCTTTTTCAAAATTTTGTGTGAATATTACTTACAGTCAAAAAAGTTTTTTTTACATGAAATTTGGTTCTACGACTCATGGGCGGCTATTTTATAGAACACAGCTTCTGGAGAATATCGAACCACTTTTTGTGGGGAATATCGAACCACTTAATTATATAGTAAATTATCGACAAACAATTAGTTTTTAGTAATTTAACGTCAAAATGCCGCGTTACGTTGCAAAACATGATCGATTCGATGATCTCCAAGAATATTTAGCGGCCATAAAGGAGATTAAAATCGACATTTACTTGCGATGTGTACACATGACTGGTCGCTATTTCACATGCCAAAACTGCGGCTCCGAATAAATAACATCGATGTTTTCTCCATATTGTTCATTCAAATCTTATGTTTTTTTCATAACGAAGTCATAAATAAACGTTTTACATCAATATTTGTTCGAATTTTCTCAATTTGCAAAGTGGTTCGACATTCCCCACGATTCTTCAAAATGACAAAATCGAATATTTTTGTAAAATTCTTAAAACTTTACAACAAATTCGAATTTTTAAGTTCTGCAACTGTCAAAACGTGGCATTTTGCTTCTAGTTTAACTTCCATTTCTCATATTTTGAAAAAATACGATTTTAGGGTGAGTTATCAGTCAAAATCAAAGTGTGGTTCGACATTCCCCACATTCCCCTACATTTTTTTGTGACAAGGCAAGCTTTTACCAATTTAGACGTGCGCTTTGGGTTATGATCCTGTGGAAACGTACAATCAAGCGCCATTCCCAAGTTAGTGTACGGAAGCATAATGTCTCTTAAAACGTTTTTATAATCGTTGTATTTTATAATTCCCCGAATGTAATGCGTTGGACCCATACCATTAGCTGAAAAGCAGCCCCAGACCACAATACAAACTACTTGCTGCTTTACCGTCCCGAAGTATGTCTAGGTCCGTATGGCCTTTTAACAAATTATTTTCCGTCAGAACCGCACATGTTAATTTTGCTCTCATCTAACAACAAAGCGTTTTGCAACTGCTAAAAAGTCCATTTTTTTTTAATTTACGAGGGAATCTTAAATGAGTTATGCGATATTTCTTACAATAAATGCTTTTTCGGCAATGTTGTATGGACTTAATCCACTTTTTCTGGTACGTCGCTTAATGGTCGATGATGATATATCCAACTGAAGTGCATTTTTTATCTCTCTTGATTCCACTTTCTGATTCGTTTCCATCAATTTTGTGATTTCGTTATTTTTTCCACACGTTTCTTTGCGAGGTCTTTCACCTCTATGGCGCAAATCAACGATACCGCTGTTTACAATTCCCGAAATCATCGACTTGTGTATTGAATATTTTTTCAAAATTTCTTCTTGAAATAAACTATTTCGCCCCCTTTCAATCTGAGTCCCATTGAGAGCCATTGGATGCTCGTAAAGCGTAAAATTGGCACGAATACGTTTAAACTGAAAAATCTGTATGAGGATGTTCAAAAGCAGTGGAAGTGAGTTCGAATCGATCAGACGAAAAATTTAATAGAGCCAATGCCACGTAGACATGCAACAGTGAACGTTAATAATGGATATGCAACAAAGTTTTGAAAACTTTTTCGATTTTTCTTCAATTTTCACATTAACTTTTTCTAGTTGCAAATGTTGCGAACTCTTCAATTCAGACTTTAATTTAATATTGCTTCTTTCTTTTTTATTTCCAACATAATTTTGTAGTTTTTAATTTTTTATAATAAATGGCAATAAATTCACTTTGTTTTGAATAAAAAAGATTTTTGATAAAAATTTTTTTAGTGAACTAAAGAAGTCATTTAAAGTACAAATGATTTTGGTTGCAAATGATATGACCGGCACTGTATATAACATATGAGAGAAAGATTCCGTTATATACAATCAAACTCTCTCACTAAAGCACATGGGTAAAACTGTGAGATGTCGACTCTCTGCATGATTGTATGCAGCCGATCCCCATATGACTTCGTTCGCTAAACACTAACAACAGCATAACTTCGTTTTTTGTTAGTTTCGTTTGAGTGTAGTGAAAGCTCGTTTACTTTGCAAAATTTTCAATTTACGAAAATAGAGTGCGGGACTCGTTTGGAGAATCTGCTATTATGAATATCTTTTCTTGCCTAAATATCTGTTAAAAGTGTTTAAAACACCTGCAACTTTCATGCAATCAACTCATAATATACTTAACTAAAACAAATTTTATGGCATTTCCTTACTACAGTGTCTTAGAAATGCACACATACATACATACACCACCTTTATCTACTTATAAACACCCTTGGGAAAACTTTTAAAGGAATACAAAAGTAAGAAGAAAAAGTTATCTTCTTATGTTTCCGATACTTGTTCTGCTGCTTCAACTTCTTAATGGTCGTTGAGGTTCAATCTTTTAACTTTACTGTAAGAGAGAGAGAGAGAGAAAGAGAGAGAGGGTTTTACCGATAGAGATGCTTGGCTGCTCAAGTACGTGTAAAAATAATAACAACACGAACAACCACAATGCCAAACCAAACAAAACTTTATAGCAAATATTTTCAATTTGTATAGAAAATTGTTTAAATTATCCCATCAGTGCACATTAGATATTCTATATATTCTATTTATTTTATTTATTTTTTTTTTTTTTTGAGTTTTGCTATTATACACAGACACAGGCAACAATTGAACAATTTATTTCTTTAGATATTTTTGGTTTTCTGTATAGATGTATTGTGGCCTCTTTTATGGCCAATGTTAAGCTCTAACTTCCGATTGAGGAGGTAAGGGACAGTAGACAGAAAGAGTGGAGAGACCAAATACACACACACACACACATACACACATCGTAAACGAAATAAAATAAATTAAACTTCCTCAAAGGAAATCCCTTTACGAATTTATGGAAGCACACAGACAGACATACTCGTATATATATATATATTTTACGACATCGACAACCCACAAATCACCAAACACACGTACTTCTTATATACTCGCTCTCACAATGACAAAAACCAGAAGAGCAAATACTATAAAAAAGTATTTATTTAAATAAAATTTATTATTTTTCATTTCTGCTCGCAACCGAAAAATGTAAAAATATAAAAATAAAAATTTACATGCTCAACGTAGTCGCACTCGAACTCGTATATCGATGAATGGATCCCCTTCAAGGTTATATTAACCGGAAAAATAACAACAACAAATACAACAACCACAATTCCGTTTCCTCTTACGGTCTCCTTGTCACATATGTGTGCATGCAGGAAGACAACAGTGTCGTCGTTGATACCGCACTGCAGCACCGAGCGAAGTGGTAAGAGCGGGAAGATGTTTTTGTTGAAAGCTAGAAATAATGTCACTCAAGCACATCAAAATTGAATTTTTGCCATATGTTATGAAAAACTTCCTCCCTTATTTGCCATATTTTTAGCTAGAAAAAAAAAAAAAAAATTTCCATAATTTTTTTTATTTTTCTTTTTTTTTTCTTTCTTTTCCATAAGGAAAAATTTTACAACATAAATGCAGAAATTATTCAAAATACTTGCATGAATTTTTGCCATAGCGCGCGGCAACAAAACAGTATTTGGCAGTTCGACGATAAAGAGAGAGCGGGTGACAGATTGAAGAGAGAAGAAAAGAGGAAGAGAAAGAGCATTGAAAATGTCTGCGAGGTTATGAGAGGAAACAATGAGGTATATATCGCTCATTTACTAAAAGACTGTCATAAGTAAAAAAACACGAATTTTGAGTTAATGATGCAGAATTATTCATTATATCACACTTTATATTGTGTAAAAATTTCATATTAATATCTTGTATACTCTGCGCGTAAGAATTATAAGATTTCTTCCTTTTTCTACAAAGTCGGAGTCAATTAAAAACTTTAAATGCGTTTCCTGCAAAATCACGTTTTTTGAGTTATGACAGGCTTTTAGTAAATGAGCGATATGTATTGTTAAGACAGATGCGCTGATAGGTTGAGAGTCAAAAACCGGAGGAAAACTGTAGACAGCTGTTGTGATGGAGGAAGTAACTGCGTCTATGGTTTGGCAACATTGGTGGCTTATTATATTTTATTCTGCTATTTCTGTTCTGCTATGCACCTCTGCTCAATTGAAAATGATGCGACAGATATTCTCTTTGTTTTTTTTTTTTTTTTGGCAAGTAAGTAGAACTTAGTTATGTATGCATACTATGCAATCGATGTGAGAATAGCGTCTACTACCTAGCTGCTATGCAATAAATTTTTATTTATTCACTCTCGACGAGATTTTTCCTGTGGCATACATGAGAGTGGTATATTTTGTGGTATCTTTTGAAAATATTTGCATATGTGGCAAAAATAAAATGTTGAAAATGCCAAGTTCTCTTAGAACTTACAAGGTGCACATATCAGCAGAAATTCTTACGATTAGGGAGGAGGGATTTGAATAGCAATACAAATGTCAGCTAAAAATGGAAAACTATAAAACTTTAGTTGATATTTTGTTTGTTTGTTTTTTTTTTTGGCAAATTGGCGATGATTCTCATATTCCAACTATAATGATAAAAAAAGTTTGAATATAGACACACACAAACTGTTTTATAAATATTGTTCATAGAAAACGATTCTTTAAACTGACGACAAACAAAACAAGCAAAACTGCTTCTTAAGAGCAAAGTTTATTATGAATTTTTCCCTTACTAATATTTTAAGCGGCTTACTTGTTTGTCGCTCTTAAGCACAACACATAAGTAAACAAGAAATGTTCTAGTTAAACTTTACAAATTTAATGTAATTGCATTATTTACTCTATAACTATAGAGATAGTTGATAACAAACAACAACAACAACAACAGCAAAATTTTAAACTATGTGTCATCAACTTCATTTATCAACATCAGCGGCGGCTTACATACGTCGTATTACATAAGGAGTTAGATCGAAAAAATCTTAGCACACGTTTTACCTAATAATTTTTTTTGGGTGTAAAATTTAAAAATTTCTTTGATCTAGTTATCTTTGAAAAATATGTCAGTTGTTATTTTTAATGACAAAAATGTTGATTTATTGTGAGTTTGATCAAAATGAGTGAAGAAAAATTAATAAAAAAATGAAAATTATTAAAAATTTAAAAAAAAAATTCAAATTGGTCCTACAAAAAAATTGGCCAAAGAATTGAAAGTCTGCCGTCAAACTGTTCCCAATGTTATTAAACAGTTTCAGGAGAATTTGACCATCGATAGGAAACCAGGTTCGGGAAGAAAACAAAGACCACATGATATTGGGAAAGCCAAAAAAAAAGAAAGCATATTGAAAAGATCTCCAAACACATCTGGCAGAAAAGCTGCACGGTTAGCCCAGTGCTCTGACTATTTGGTGCGAAAAGTTAAAGCCAATGCAGGTTTGAAAACATACAAAGTTCAAAAAGTTTCAGACAGGAATGCTGTAAAAAATTTAGACGCCAAAAGTAGGGCTCGGAAATTAAAATCGAATTTCATACAAAAATATTCATGTTGTATAATGGACGACGAAATGTATGTACTGGCAGATTTTACGTAGCTTCCGGGTCAAAATTTTTATGTTGCTGATGCTCGAGGAAATGTCGAACGAAGAACAATTTAGAATCCAAAAGCAGACAATATTTCCTAAAAAATTCACGGTATGGCAAGCTATATGCAGTTGCGGCAAAAGAAGCAAGTCATTTGTTACAGTGGGCTCTATAAATACCGAAATATACATCAAAATGTTTGAAAAAAGACTTCTTTCTTTCATAAGAGAGCACAATGTGTCCACATATTTTTGGTCTGACTTGGCATCCATCATGTCACTACGGCAAGAAAGCTCTGGAGTGGTACCAAAGTAATAACATAGTTTTTGTACCAAGAGAGGCCAATCCTCCAAATTGTCCAGAGCTAAGACCAGTGGAGAGATATTGGGCTTTTGTGAAAAGAAACTTAAAGAGCACAAAAAGAGTGTCCCAAAATATCGAAGATTTTAAAAGGAGATGGGCAAACTGTTCCAAAAAGGTGTCTGAAACAACTATCAAATCTCTAATGGAAGGCTTACCAAAAAAGGTCCACGCGTTCATAAATAGTAGTTAGAACTATAAAAGTTATATCTTTCTGTAATTTGTTAAATATTATCAATTAAATAAAAAAAAAATCAAAACTCTAAGATCAACCGTTTAAAAATTATTGAATTTTATATATGTTAAGATTTTTTCGATCTCTCTCTTTATTTCATGCATGTATGCAGTTATACCAACAGCAACAACAACAATAGCAGGAACATTTTCAACAACAACATGATGACAAGAACGCATTAAAACAACAACAACAAAAAACATCAACAACAAAAATTCACAGCTGTTGACTAATTTCGAAAACTTTATCTTATGCTCATCCTCTCTCACCTACACACACACATACATACACGCATACACATATGTATATTGAGTGCATTTATATCTCTGTACATCTAATGCAAATGCATTCTCTCTCTTTACTTTCTGAGCAATTACACACGCATACAGTCACATATACATCAACCTACAACTCTCACGTATATGGACCCAGTAGGAAATGTTACTAACTATATATGCATATATAATATGAAATGTGTTCGAATTGTTATTGGTAAATTTTTTTTCAGCGTACTATTGAATAAGTCAAAGAAATTTCCTATCTGGTCTTTTGAACATTTTCAAGCCTGCATACTTACACTTAAGAAGGGTATTGTGTTGCAGGAATTTCGTATGCAATTTACACATCGTGCAAGTGCAAATGTATGTTATTATGCATAAGTACATGTAACTAAAGTGTATGTAAAGACATATCGACATTATACCTAAACCCATATATGAATTCATGGCGGTAGAGAGTATAAGTAACACGCCCAACAATTTGAGATAGAGAAGCGAGCGCATTACATTCATCACAATACATGTTGAAGTTTAGCAAGAATTGTAGCTACAGTTGCTGCTACTATAAGTTTCCAGGCACCTACACAGCAAAAACAACACAAAGCAGCTAAAAACTTTTTCATCTGCTAAGTAAAAGTAAAAGCAAAAGACAGAAAAAACCAAGAAAATTTTCAAGTTTCATATAAGGAACAAAAATTTCGTGTATATAAAAAAAAGAAATAATTTTTTCTTTTGCCATATTTTGTTTTTTTTTTTTCTTTTCTTACACATGCACTATTGTTTCTTTCTTGTGTAGCTCGTGTTAGCTCAAAAGATGTTGACATATATTTCTGATGCAACAAAATCAATGGCAGATTTAATTTACCAAAAATTATATTAAAAACTTTCTACTTTCTTCCACAATTTCTCCAGTGACTTGTACGTTTCATTGTTGCATAGAAAATATGTATAGAAAAAACTTTAAACGTGTGTTAGTTGCTGGCTTTACTTGTTTTTTTTTTTTATTTATTTGTGCATGGCTTTGTTAGCCATTATCATCACCATCACCATAACCACCACCGACAATGCAACCGCAACTGTTGCTATTGCATTGGCGCCACGATTGCACTCAATTTACACACACAAAGAATCCAAAAATTTATATAAAAAAAAAAGTACTATAAAAAATTTATTTAAACTACATGCTGCTTCAGCTTGTGTTTTGTAACTTTGCTGTTAATAGCAAAAGTAAAGTAAAATAAAGTAAAGTAGCAGCAGCAAATGCGGTTAAAAAGTTCTAAAACTTCTTAAGTATGAAAGGCGCATAAAAAGCAAGTTTACTACTACTACTACTACAGTGAAAACACTACACATATACTCATTTACACATGCATACTTATAACATAACTTGCGATTTAAAATGTTTTTATATTCCACTTTCCTTAGTTTCCTTTTTTCATTACTTTTTTAAGTTTCATTTAGCCTTAGTTGCCTTTTGTGTTTTGTAAAAGTACCAGAAACCATCAAAGCTAACTAACTATAGCCATTATGCAATACTGCTTTTAAAAAATTATATGTATTTGTTTTACATTGCATATCATTAGGCGGCTTTTTTAATTAACAAAAACATTAATTTTTCTACTCAACAAAACTGGCTCAAGAGTGGCTAAAAAAAGCAAAAAAAAAAACAACAAAAATCGAAAGCAGAAAGGGAAAAACTTGTTGAAAGTAATAAAAATCTAAGTATGTCTGTAGTACGAATATATGGAAGTGATTAATCTAAGTGTAACAAATTACACTAAGAATCTTGATTATTTTTAAAAACTTTGAAGGTTTTTATAAGAAATTAATACTCAAGGTTTATCCCTATGCACTAGAGGAATCGGACATTTTCGAAAGGCGAGGGCGAGGCGGATTAATTTTTTCGTCCCTTTAAAAATGTTTGTTTGACCTAACCAAAGAATCAAGTGTATGATGTTTAATCGGTAAGCGGTGTAAGGGGGAGGATGGTATTATACCCAAATACCTTCTATATTGAATAAATGTACTTTTTTTCTCTTGAAATCATGCAAAGAATTTTAGACAATTTTAAAAGCAGACAATTCATGTCTGGAGCTTTTTAGTTACTTAGTTCCAATTTCAAGAATTTATAAAATTCTTCAATTCTATATTCAAGCTTTTTTTTTTTACTTTTTTTTGCTTTTTTACCAACAAAAAGTATGATGAAATGAAGTTTTAGATTTCTACATTTACTCAGTTTCACATTCAAGTTACCTGCATTTCAACTAATAGTTTTTTGCTACTTTTAAAGTATTTACTAAATTTTACAGTCCTTCAATTCCTCTTTTCTACCTCAAGCTTCCTACTTTTTTACTCACATATAATATTTTTGTTACCTCAAAGCATGCAGTGAATTATTAAAATTTTTCAGGTAGCGACTTTTCTACTTTAAGCCAGTGATGAAATTTACAAATTTCAAATTCTACCTAATTGACCAAAAAAGTTGTACCTAAATGAGCATGAATGTACCTAATATAGTATACTTCATTTGCTCAACGTTTTTGTAAGAAATTTAATTTTCATTTCATTGTTATTACTATTTATAAAAGGATAATGTCTATAAGTAGCTTCAAAGTCATAAGAAGTTTAAATTTCATAAAATTGTTGCTAAATTTAAAAAATTTTCTAATGGCCTTGACCCTCTTTTGACACCAATAAACTCTATTCGATTGTGTAAAGTTATTTTTGCAATATTAGGCAACACTTATTACAAAATACTTCTTTTTATAATTAAGTGTTAAATTTATTTTGGCCAATGACAAATTGTACCTAAAATGTGCCAATTGTACCTAATGTAGTTCGAAAAAGTCGGAAAAAGGTACAATTGTACCTACTTTTTCATTACTGCTTTAAACTAATATTTTTGCTACCTCAATTATAATTCCAAGTCACCTAAAAGTATGCTATAAATTACTATATTTCAGCTAAGTATCTAGTTTTTAACTTTAAACTAATTTTTTTGTCACCTAAAAGCATGCAATGAATTTGTAAAGATCTTAACTTAGTTTTTTATTTAGTTCTACATTCAAGCTATCAACTTTTCTACCTTTAACTAATAAGTTTTGCACGCTTTACATAGATAAACTTGACATGAATATTAAAATAACAAATTATTTTCCTATTAATTTATAAGATCTGTCTGGCCTTACTATCTATACAGGCTGTCTGCCTGCTTGTCTAAGTTTTTTTTTTTTCTAACATAAAAAAAAAAACAACAAAAAAAGTGTAAAAATACTGTAATTTTTGTAAAAGTGCCTGGTTGAGATTTTTCTAATTTTTTGATACTTTTAAGTATATTCATTCATACAAATAAAATACGTAAAAATTTTCATTTTGAGCGCAGAATATTTTTGTTATGAACCTTCTGATTAAATTTTTAATTTTTATTTTTTTTTTTTTTGTTGCTTTTTTGCTTGTACTTACACTTTTTTTATTTTTATTTTGTTTGTTGTGCTTCATTAAAAAGACAAATACCGAACAAACAAATAAAAAAATTCTGTGGTCTACACATATTTTAGACACTTTTCTTTCCGTTTCTTCTTTATTTTTGGAATTTTTTATTTTTATTATTTTTTTTTAATGCTATTTTGGTAACATTTTAATTTAATGAAATTTGTCAAAAGATTTCCGTAATGAATTCTTCGCTTATACATACTTTTGGCTACAAATTGTTGCTGTTGTAGTTCTAGTCAAGAGTGCGTCTGTGTTGCTATGCCAGCAGCATTATGTGACCTTTTTGTTTGAAAAAGGAAATATGCTAATTTTATAACAAGTATACAGCTATTTTTAGTATGTAATGTGTATTATTTTTATACTCTACAAATTTTGCAATCAATTACGTAATTATATAGTACTTTGTTTGTTTACTTCTATTTCTTCTTTGTGGTCTTGGTCTTTCAGCTTGTTGTGTTTTGTGTTTTCTATTTGCTGTTTCCTCTTTGTCTTTGTAATTACACAATCAAATTAAATTAAGATTATATAAATTAATTGTAGGTATAAGCGCATATTTTACTATTATGTATTAGGAAACAAATTTTAAGATTTCTACTTGAATGAATTTCTAACAAAGGCGTTATATATAATTTATGTGATTAACTCCTACTGTATCAAGAAAAACAGAAACGAATGCAACCCTGCTTTAAGCTTTCGCTCAAGTTTACTTGAAGTTAAAGAGAGAGTGAGAGTGAGAGAGAACTGAGATAAGCCCTGTTATTGTCCACATTAGCTTAAGTTCACATCGAGTCAACGAGAGAGAGAGAGAGTGAAAGAAAAAAAAAACAGTCATGTCTTAAGCTCTCTCCCTAGCTCTCATAAATGCAGTAAATCAAATATATAAACCAAATATTTCTTAAGAGTTGCTTTATAAATTGAGAATACTCCTCAAAGGTCTCTCTTTGCAATACTCACCTAAATGAGTTGGCAACTCTCTGCACTTTACTATTTACATTTAATTGTGAAATGTGATGACGTCTGTGACTTGTTTGTTAAAAGATTTGCTGTGTTGACATTCTTATACAAACACAAAACCAAAAAAAAAAAAAAAAAAACCTCAAGTTATATAAAATCTTGAATCACATTGCCACAAAATCCTGTTGCCCAAATAACAAGAAGCTTGAAATTTGAATCCTTTTTTGAGAAAGAAATGAATGAATGTGTGTATAATGATACTAGCTACTGCTACTTGCGAGATGATGATAGCCACACAAAAAGGATTTTTGTAGAGAATTCAACAGACAGCGGTGGCTTTATACTTTACAAAAATATTTAATTACTCATACGCACTGGTGTCTTCTAAAATTTTACTTCAATGCTCATATTACTTACGACATGAATAAATATATTTATTATTATGCTTATTACTATTATTAATAATAATGCTGCAGAATTTTTAATTAAATTCTAAAATGCAAAGAGACAAAAATACAAAAGTAAAATATTTTCATGACATTATTAAAATGTCAAATGTACCGTCTGTCTGTCGAGTCGAGGCTGTGGTGGTTAAATATTTTTGTATAAACAACAATTTGATTATATGTTGATTTTATTATTACTTTTAACTATAAATTACAAGCATACAACACGAAAATTCCAAACCTTAACATGAGAGTATGTATGGTTGAAGGAAACAATACACAAAATTAAATTGAATGAAATTTCAAAAAAAAAAAAAGGGCAAACAATCATTTCTCTACTCTTTCAGTCTTTCAGTTTCAATGAAATTGCTATAATTTTAGTAATTAAATAAGATTTCAGTATTTGCTGTTTTATGAAATAATTAAACTGTGTAGTGAATTTGAAAATGTTTTCATACTGAGAAATTAATATTAAAGTTTGGTTTTTTTCCATGAGATGTTTTCTTTCTCGTTCTCTCTCTCTCTCTCTCTCTCTCTTTCTTTCTCTCTCTCTCTCTCTCTCTCTCTCAGTACATCTGATAGCAAATATAAACTCTTTTGATATGAACAAATTTTGTAAATCTTCTTCGTCGGACTTCTAGTCCACTCCTTTTTCTTTCCCTTCTTGCTCGCAAACTTAGGAGTTACCTTTCAAGTATTGTTAATAAAAAAAAATTAACGAAATCTGAAACACTGGGAGATTGGCAGTAAGGCAACGACACTGTATATTCTTCGCTTTAAATGCCATGACTTCGAATACTTTTTGTATGCTTGCCTGGCAATAGCAAGAGTTAGACTGAAAATCTTTGTTCAACCATTCCTCAATGAAATTAAGAAGGACTCTAATGTTGTTAAGTAGTAAGTAGTAAATACTTGATTTTTGAGACCTAATAGACTGGAATAGCAATGTAACTTCTTTTCACAATCGAAAAACTGGTACCATCCTTAAAAGGGTACTACCAAAGAGTATACAATACATAGAAGGCGCATCTCTCAAAATTTGTCCAAAATATGTTGCTTTCGTTTCGGATACGAGCGGTGGCAGTAAAGAGGAAGAGCAAAACCACTCAGTTATTTTGCTTTTACTCTCTCCCATGCACTCTCTTGGAGTTTTTTTCTTAGGTTCTCTCACATCGTTACAGAGCAGGGATGCCAACTCATTTTTTCTCTCTCCCCGATAACTCTCGAGAAATTCCCCGATTTTCGATCGAATTCCCCGCATTGGTATAATTTCATATTATAACAGCACTACACGCACTTTCCACATAAATATTTTACAAAAACGAAATTGAAATTGGCAAATGTCTATGGGACTAGTAGATTCATAGAAACGTACTTTCTGACTCCGGAATTCTTAACATATAAGCTTCAGCCCACTTTTGGACATCAAAAGGATTTCTTTTAGCTCAAATAAAAAATGGCAAAAATGTAGTTTTGAGAAAAACGGGTTCAAAGTTTTGATTATCAGTTTTTAACATACAAAATATACTTCATCTTCTTTATGATGGCTGCCCATAATTAAGAGTTAATCAGGAGGTGCTGGACGAAGGCATAGCTAAGCCTTTCTGAACGGCCGAAAGGGAAGTCGAAGAGCCACGTGACTGTTTTGGCCTGACTGACACTCGCCGCTACAATCATCTATATCTACGAAAGCATTTTGCGTTCTTTGAAATTTTTACAAAATGCTTTTGAAATATAATACTTTCAAATAGCGTACTTTTTTAAAAATCGATTTCTCCAAAGAAATATGAAGATTTTAAAACCCAAAATAATGAAATATTTCATAAGTTAAACGTTTTGCATTACATAAAATTTGACAAAAAATATTCTATAGACTTTAATTACTAAAAGCTGAACGACTTCGAATTCCTCGCAAAAAACAGCGCATTTCCCGATTCCCCACACCCAGTAAAATTCTCTGCAAATCGGGGAATTCCCCGCAAGTTGGCATCGCTGTTACAGAGTGCTGCCAAGTGAAACTGCATATAGTTTCATAGGACTGGTTTTTTTTTGCGTTTAATATGTAGGTACCTGTGTTTCCTTTTTTTTGCGTTGTTGCCGAGTTTCAATATTGTTTTCCCACCTAATTGATTTTTTGTTTTTTTCAATTTGGGACCCAAAATTATGGTCGCCACAAACTTATTTTTTAGTAATTTTTGTTTTTTGTATTTGAAAATGCATAAAAAGTTTAAAACCATACGTGTTCAAACTTAAAAAAAAACATTTATTTAAGAAAGTTTTTAAGAGGCATCCCCAGTTATAACTTTCAAAAAATCGGTTTTGTTTCAAAAAACAAAATATTAAAAAAAAAAAATGTTTGACATTAAAGTTGAAACTTAAACTCATATCGTCCCGAACGTTCGATTAATCGAACAGCAACTTTGAAAATTCATCAAAAATACATTTATAAAGTTTCCCAAAAGTAATCACTGCATAATATTTTTATATACATATACTGACTTTAAAATTGCATTTAAATAATTTAAAAGTATTGTTTTTCAACTGACTTCAAGGTTCATCTGTTTGTTCATCCTTTTTTGGAAGGTTGGGTTTGGAAATCAACAAAAAATAGTAAAATTAATTATTTTGCATTGAAATGACAAATTCGCCTAGATAAAATAACAAACTTGATGTGAAAATTACAACTTCACTGGTCCTTATATATTTCCAGAGGCTACAGCTGACCAAACTTTTGTAAAAAAAATGTATGAGAAAATAGGCAGAATTCAACTAAAATGCATTTTTTCTGTTTTTAACTTATAATAACTTCTAAAATAGTGTGTTAATTATAATTGATCCCAGGGAATACTTGTTGTTCATGGTGTAGCGTAGAAATATTTTTAATTTTTTTTACACCTGGTCACCTTATTTTCTTGGAGTAAACCAAAAACTACTATAGCCTCTAACATTCAGAATATTTTTTTTTTATTTTTTTAAGTACTAAAATTCCTTATTGAAGACGTATGAAAATTGAGTTTTGAAAATTTTCCAAATTGGATCATGGTATCTAGTACCGGAACGATATGGGTTAAACACGTTTTTCTCAAAATGTGGTTATTGAAGTCGTTGACCACGCTTATTCAACAACTACTAAACCAATTATCTTTAAATTTAATATGCTTTTTCAATACATAATAATCTGGAGATTAATCGAAGGATTTTTTTTTATGCAAAACTATTTTTTTTTACAACTGAAAAATCAGCGTTTTTTAGTGAAAATCGAACTGTTGACAGTTGGCCATTTTGTTAAATATGTATGTTCTTTCAAATCCTTCGATCAATCACTAGATAATCTTATAATAAAAGTGAATCCATTTCATTTTTGATCACCGCGAAATATGTTTTCCGGAAAGGCCAATTTCTATTTAAATGTTTTCGAAAGAAATTTATTTAAGTTAAGTTCGAGACATGTACTTTTAGATAATAAATAGTTTTTATAAAAAACTTTAGTAGTTTAACTGGAAAAAATTCTTGAAAAATTCCTATTTTTTCGCGTCACAACTGGGGATTTGAATTTTATAATCTTTGACATACATAATTACTGCTAAATAATGAAATACCAGCTCATATTGCAAGCACCAAAAAAAAAAACATGAAAAAACGAAAACACAAAACTTCTCAATCTCATTAAACAAAGACAACAGCAAAAAGAAACAAATAATTTCAACCACTCATTGCTTTTATGAGGACAACTCAATTTTGAGAGTAAATTGGAGGCAGTTATGGTTCCATAGAACAAAATTATTGTAAAAATAAATTTGTACGTGATGCGCCTTCTATGTATTATATGACAGGCTGAGAGAAAAAGCGGGCTAAAATTTATATAAGAGCAAAAGTGAAATAATTTAGAGTTTCAGTGCAAGAATGGCATAAGTAATATGGTTTAGAGTGAAAATGAAACGCCATAAAAGTAAGAACAAAAATGGTATAACAATTCTTTCAGAGCACGAACAGCATAGTTTTTTATTCCGTTTTCGCTCTGAACATATTTCATTTCACTTTTGCTCTGAACATATTTCGTTTGGCTTTTGCTCTTAAGTGAAATTATTCCATTTTTTGCTGAACGTAGAAATTATACCAGTTTTCCTCTCAGCCTCTCAAATGAGGACGTTTCGGTTTTATATCACGTAAAATTGTATAACAATTCTTTCAGAGCACGAACAGCATAGTTTTTTATTCCGTTTTCGCTCTGAACATATTTCATTTCACTTTTGCTCTGAACATATTTCGTTTGGCTTTTGCTCTTAAGTAAAATTATTCCATTTTTTGCTGAACGTAGAAATTATACCACTTTTCCTCTCAGCCTCTCAAATGAGGACGATTCGGTTTTATATCACGTAAAATGGTATAACAATTCTTTCAGAGCACGAACAGCATAGTTTTTTATTCCGTTTTCGCTCTGAACATATTTCGTTTCACTTTTGCTCTGAACATATTTCGTTTTGCTTTTGCTCTTAAGTAAAATTATTCCATTTTTTGCTGAACGTAGAAGTTATACCACTTTTCCTCTCAGCCTCTCATATATTCTTTGGTACTACTATTCAATTTAACCTATTTAAAAAAAGTACATAATAATCTTCTCTTTAACAAGAGTAAGAGAGTAAGATAGAGTGAGAGGAAAGTGAGAGTTGAAGCTGTGCTGAAACCAATTGGAAATTTTTTTTTTTTTTTTTTGAGAAGAAAAAAGAGTGAGAGGAGAGTGAAAGTTGAAGCTGTGCTGAAACCAATTGGAATTTTTTTTTTTTTTTTTTTTTTTTTTTGAGAAAATTTTCTCAGATTTTTGACATTTGAAAGAGAAAGAAGCGTGAATTCATAGCAATACAGAAATAACGGCAATTCAATTCATACTCAAAATTAATTGATTACTTGAGAGAAATTTTATGTAAATACAAATTCAACCATTTTCATTAACGAAAACAAAACCACGCGATAGTGGTAGTTCGTAGGTATACAAAAACAACAATCACTCAACTGAAACTTCAGACTAACATTTTTCAATACAGCATTTTGACCTTTTCTTTCTTTAGCAGACAATTTGCCTTCATTGGTCATTACATTTCGACGACCCTCTTATCTTTAACACTGCATGTTTAACTAACAGTTTCACAATTTTGAAGATTCGAACTTTGAGTCCATAATTTAGTTCTCAATTACCTACAAAAAAACATTAAAAATACTTCCCCTAAGCGGTACTTCAGATTTGCATTAGCGATTTTAAGCTTTTTGTCATAATAAAATATGCCAGAAATTTATAAAAATTTTTAATAGACCCAAATCTATACTTCACAGTGTAAAAAATAAGCTTGATGATGTAAATATGTACATTCATCGCTGTATGAATGCAAATTATTTATCAAATTTTATAAGAATAAGAACATAATTAGTCCAAAAAAGAAGAAGAAGAAAAACCCCCCTCCCCCCGCCCCCCCTAAACCTCATCATCTGCGACTTACTGGCTGCCTCGGTTGCCGCTTTTAATTTTGTGTTTTACTTATTGTGTATCTACGAGTTTATATTTGTAAGTAAGTATTTTGTTAAGTATGTGTGTCTGGCTCGCAGGCTGTGCAGATATAACCTTTGCATCGGTCCTTATTTATATACCTACTCACTGCTGTATTTAACTAAGCAAATAATTTGGTATTTATTTTAGACTTTAGCAATATTTAATTGAAGAAGAAAGTTCAAGTTTACAGTGAATTTATTTTTATTTTTTTTTTTTTTTTGTTCTACAATTTAAGTTCGCATTAAGAAAGAGTAAATTATACACACACATATACATACCTATGTGTAGTAAAATATATATTAAAAAGTGTCTCTCCTTCTCTTTGCACTGCTGATGTTATTTGATAAGTCATTAATCAATATTTGACATTTTTGCCATGTTTTATTAATGTTTATAACACTTGTTTACAAAAAATAACAAAAAGAAAACTAGAAGAAAAAAAACAAAAACCAATGGGGTCGTAGTGTATATATGAAGAAGGACGAAGGACTATGATGGAATTTCTTAACATGTTCCGAAAATGAAGATGAAGTCATTGCTAGTAGTTGTGTGATTCTTTATTTTCTTGTCATATATACGAAGAAGGCGTGTGCGCCAAAATGAAGCACAAAAAATGTTACAATTAATGATCACATATGAAAGTGAATCAAATTTTCCACACACACACACACAGAAAGAAAGAAAGAAAGAAGAAGAAAAAGCAAAGCTTCATTCATATTCCACTCATAATATAATTTCATTCATATTCAAACTTAAAAAATTGAATTATATACGCTGAAAAAAGCAAAGCAGATTATATTGCACGTTAAGCTTCTTAGAGTAGTCACGCAATTTGGTAACATGGCAGCTTACTTTCAATGTTAACGCATATGTATGTATGTAAAAAATGATTAATTTTTATATATATATATTCGTAAAAATACCCAAAAAGGTGAAAAAACTCGAAAAAAGATATTATTTATTTTCATTAATACTAAAAAAAAAAATTTGCAAAATACAAATCTTTTTTTACTCATGCAATAATTTCATATGCAAAAATCCTCATAGACTTTTGACGTTTCGATTTATTCGCTGCAAAGTGAAGCAAGAGAGGTAGAGACAAAGAGTGCGGCGCGACAGTTGAAATAAATATTAGAATCACAATAGCTGAACTGACATTGAATTGAATTTCAAATTGAAATAAAATAAATTTTCTTAAAAAAGAATCCTTTCATTAATAAAAATTTAGAAAAAATACATTAGTATAAATATAAATATTTTCTTTATATATGCAGTCTCTTAACTTTCCAACCGTTCATTTGAAAATTGTATTTTACAGGAGAGCACTTCAAAGGTTCAAGTGCTAAAAGAAATCAGGTTGAGTTGTGCTATTTTTCCGCCCTAATATCTCGTAAACCACTGAACCGATAGTCATAAAATTCTGACACAATATGAAAACGGATATGAAGATTCAAATTATGATAATAACTCGAATTCGACAAAACTCGAGTTGTGTTGTTATGCCTTGTGACCACAGATACGTTAAAAACAAAATTCAAATCATTTTATCTTTTTTTTTTTAATTAAAACTCAAAAAAAAAAAAAAATCCATATACATTCGGGCGTATCAATTTTTTTTTTTTTTTTTTTAAAGTACAATACGTTGACAGAAAAATTCTATATTCGATTCTGATCAACTTTCCCGAAGAAAGTATGGCAAAAAAATGGATCCCCCCGTAAAATTCGAAGAAGTTTCAGTACTACGTACTGTAGTTGTTTGAATAAAAATCGATAGTTACTTTTAATATTACTTTAACTTCTACGAATTTTACGGGGGGTAGGCTCCATTTTTTTGTCATAGAATATGGAACTCTTCTGTCGCTACTCCGAAAAAAATTCATCCATACAAATTGGTACGCCCTAATATATATACTTATATATGTAAGTATACTTATATTATAATAACAAAAATATTATTTTAACAATAAAGAAAATACATATTAAAGGCACTAAATAAAATACATTTTGTGGTATAGGTACAAATGAAATTCACATTTTTATATTAATATTCAAAATTGAATAACTTTATGTTATATGCTAAAAATAAAAACAGTCCTTTGCGTACTGAAATGCAATTTACAGTAAAATTTATAAAGTTTCGGTTTTGGCCAAATATTCGGCCATATTTTTTGCCGAAACCGAAACCGTATTTTTGGCCGCAACCGTAACCGAAACCGAATATTCGGTCGGACACTATTAACCACATTAGTTAATAATGTTAAATGAAAAACATATGAAAGAACGCAAAGTCAAAATTTCTTGAATTTGTAAATGAAAAAATTTCTTGAAAATGTATGTATACAATATGAGTCTAAAAATTATGTGAAAATTTCAATAATTACAAATCACAGAAATGTTCATTAGCTCCTGACCAATAATTTTTTAGTTTTTTTGTTCAACTTATAAAAATTTCTTTCATTTATTTTTTTCTTCAAATTCGAATAAAAAATTATAGTTTTAATTAAATTTTTATTTCATTATTTATGGAACATTTATTACGTAATATTCATATTGTTAAAGAATTATTACAAATATAAAAAATTATTCACTTTTTTTTGCCAATATTGTTGGGATAATTACTAACATAACATTAACATAACATATGTTAATATTTGCTCACGAACAAAATCCAATGTAAGAACAGAGTAAATTTTATACATCGAACAGAAGTTCAATCTTAATATACTAGAAATTGAGTATTGCAAAAACAAAATATACAGAGAGATTCGCCTATAATACAATAAAAATGTTACCAAACATTAGCTAATAACAGAAACAATATTGAACAAATGTTAACTAACATTAGCGAATCCACAAAAACATTGCCGAATGGCTTATTTTCGTCAACTATCGGGAAAACAACAAAAACATACAAGTCTTCTTCTTATTTTTAGCTTTGGTTTTCTGTTACGATCAGATTTTAACATGAGATTCAGTGTTAGTTCTTTTGTACATGTTAAATTTCATATACCACTGCTACGATAACATGTAACCAACAATTTTTGTATTTATTTTACATATATATATAAATTCTACAAATATACATGTGCACACGCGACGGAATATATTTTTGCTTTACTTCTTCTTTATTTTATTTCTCTTGCAAAAATCATAGCATTTATAACTGATATTATTAGATATGTATATTATCTTGAAATCGTACAGCTTTGGTATCTGAGGCAAAGTTGTGTATCACAAAAAGATAAACATTTTTTCTTTTCACACCAATTCTCCATCTGCTCTCTGTACCTTCGTTTTAGGGCATTTTAAGTAAAAATTTATTTAAAAATTGTTCATACAGGCTAAATGGCTTTGAATACTGACATACTTCCGTTGACAAACACATTTCTCCTCCTTTATGTGAAAGCAAATAATGTTTAATTTTTCATAATAAACAACTTTGTCTCAGACATCATTGATGTAAGATGAAAAACTAATAAACTACCCACCGATTACCACCATACACATACAAACATAAACAATGATCATAATTTTCGCTGCCAAAATGTAAAATAATTGTTGTTGTGAAGACTACATTTGTTGTTGTTTTTTGCAGCAGCAAGAACTGAAAATCGGCAGCTCCGCGCTAAAGTACAAAATTGCTGAAATTTGAATGAAAATGAAAAATGTAAATAGGAGGGTGTGTGTTAGGTAACATTTTTATTGTATTATGTGCGTCTCTCTCTGTATATTTTCTTTTTGCAATACTCAATTTCTAGTATTATATTAAGATCAAACTTCTGTTAAAATTTACTCTGTTCTTACATTGGATTTTGTTCGTGAGCAAATATTAACATATGTTATGCTAATGTTATGTTAGTAATTATCCCAACAATATTGGCAAAAAAAAGAATAATTTTTTATATTTGTAATAATCCTTTAACAATATGAATATTACGTAATAAATGCTCCATAAATAATGAAATAAAAATTTAATTAAAACTATAATTTTTTATTCGAATTTAAAGAAAAAAATAAATCAAAGAAATTTTTATAAGTTGGAAAAAAAATTAAAAACTCATATTGTATACATAAATTCAAGAAATTTTGACTTTGCGTCAGGGCCGTAGCCAGAAATTTTTTTCGGGGGGGCGGGGGTTTTCATTCGAAGAAAATATTCATAAATAATTTTTATCAAACCGATTTTTAAATACAATAAATTAAATCGGTGATACTTTTGATAGACCCTTTAAAATTAAAATTTTAGAAAAAATTTTCCGATATTTTTAACCTCATAAAAATGGCCAAAAGTGACAAAAAATTCACAGAATAATTAAATTTGTTTAAATAAATGTTATTCAATGTGCTTTCTAATGCATTTTTTTTATCGTGAGAAACATAATTTCATTAACTCATTGACTTCCCACTACTGCTGATGTACCCAACCTCAAAAAAAATTACCAAAAATAGTAGAGGCTCATTTTTTCAATTGGAATAAGGAACCCAGATGAGGTTGGCTTATATTCCCTAAATTCGTGAAGTCACAGCATTGAAAGAGATATTTCTAGTCATGATGCTCTGAGCAATAATGGGTTAAAAACTAATTCCATTTTAAAATTGTCTCCTAAAACTGCATGGGTTTTGCTAATAAGATGGAGTTTTTGCGAAAGAATTTTTCACGTTGAACACGAATCTGAGGTCAAAAACTTCCCATCACGTCACGTTTTAGGAAAAAAAATGGGGTTCAAGCAAGTCTAATTTTACAAGCATCCGATAATTTTTTCTATATTAATTAATTTTTAAACTTTTCAAACTGATTCAGGACGAAACTTTAAATCAAAAACAGATACTGACCTAGAAAAACTATGAATGCACGAGTGCTCAGTATCACCTTCTCTTTTTGAATCCATAGTCAAACCTCATGTCGAAGAAAACAAATCGAATTTGATCGCATAGTGTAACCAAGATTTCAAATTTATTTTTTATATTTGACTTTTTAGAAAAAAAACCGATGGAAGTAAAAAATATCGTTAAATACATTTTATTTTGACTTTTTTTCCATCCATTGGCAATCAATCTCAAAAATTAGAATAAAGTTTCCACATTTCGGGGGGGGGGGGGGGGTCAGAACCCCCAAAACCTCCCCCCTAAATACGGCCTTGCTTTGCGTTCTTTCATATGTTTTTCATTTAACATTTTTAGCTAATGTGGTTAACATAATAGAGTGTAATCGAACCAAATTTTGCCCGATCGAACGATTTCTCATGTTATTTTCGGTCAAGTCAAACAATTGGTCGCATTAGCCCATAAGTGGATTCATGAAAATGAACGGTAAAATTTTGCTGAGCGAATTGCAACCTCTTTAGAATATAATCTCTTTGCGGTATTTCAATGTAAACATCTCAGGGTGTTAAGAACCCAAACCTAGATTATCATTGTTCAACTAATGTTATAATACTTACATATTTGACAAATCTAAGATTTAAAAAATTTATATAAAAAGCGTAGCATAAATACGCAAATCCTTGCATCTTGAGTAAGTATATCTCATTAAAAACACAATTACTGTGAGGCCTTGTTTATTCCCAAGGCAAGGCAAAAAGAAATTGTTAAATTCCAACGAAAAGTATAATCTGTAAATGTCATGTTGACAAATAAACAATTTCCTGACTTTCTACAAGCTTAAGCGCAATGATAATCTTATACTCACGCACACATATGTATTTATAAAAATAAATGTAAAAGCGTGCCGCAATTTGCTACAAGCACAAGCAAAATGACAAATTGTATCCTTTAATATGCAAATAAATGCAGTTTGTATTGAAATTCCGAAAACGATAACGCACACAGGCATGCACAAGGCGACAGATAGATAGACTTACAATAAGCACTATAGAAAGCAGTAGCAGTGGCAGTAACTGAATCAACTACAACAACAACAACTACGAAAACTAATGATGACACAATAAGTATATATTGCCGCCTGCAGGATATACACTCGTTGTATAAATATAATGCATGCAAGGATGCATGCGATGAGCTCTTGTCAGTAGAAATTTCATATCCTTTGTACTAGTTATATGCACAGTGTAGTTTAAGCAATGATCAGTGAATACACAAGAAATAAAAGGCATTTTTTAGATGTATATTTATATAATAAGTTTATTGTATTAAGCATTCAAAGATATGAAAGGAAAACACGTCAATAAATTATGTTTATTGTTTTTATTAAAAGTTGTAAAACAATCAGCAAGATACACAATGTAGTTATTATTATTATTATTATAAACTTTTTGTTCTCATTTTTCTATTTATACACAAATGCAGCGATTTATTTTTTCCCCTTTTTTTCTAACAATAATAATAATGAATCCATTATTTGCACAACTGAATTGTGGATACGTTGCATTAAATAAATATATATATATAAGTTGAGGTTACGTTTATTTTTGTTACGATAAATGCATGCACAGTGTCACGAAATTTAATAAAAGGACAAAATTTAACAGTTTCGACTGCTCTAAAAATAGTCAAAATTGTCCAATTTCTGGCTGTTCTAAAAATGCAAATTCTAGTCATATCAAAAGTGAACGAAATTTAATCGTTAAAAATGGGAGAAATTATCAGATTCTGATGGTTCAAATATATGTATTAATATTTCTTTGTCTTCTCAAATCAGTTCAATCCAATTTTGTATTGCCAATTTAGCTTCACTTCACTTACTAAACAACCTCAATAAGAGCGTAATGTGTGGCGTTAGCAAGTGTTGCCTTTAAACCTTTAAAGAAAATATACTTAATCAGCTTTAAAGCAAAAAAAAACTAAATAATTTAGTATATTTTTCTTTAAAAGTTATGGCAACACTGGCTAACGACACTCATTATGCTCTTGTTTAGGTTGTAGTACAACAAAAAAATTAGTGCCCGCTCTCAGCACTCAAGAGAAAACGGTTGTTTGGAGATTAATCTTTTCCACTGAGTAATGTTATAAACACATAGAGTCGCGAGAATGGAATTAATTAACGACTGCAACCAGGGATGCCAACTCAATTTTTTCTTTCTCTCTTTCTAGATCTCGAGAAATTCCCCGATTTTCGATCGAATTCCCCGCATCGATATAATTTCATATTAAACAGCGCGACACGCATTTTTCATACAAACATTTTACAAAACATTTGACCTTTAAGGCGACCCTGAATTTTCTCAGCCCAAAACTTAGCCGATTTTTACGGGACTGATAGATTAATGGAAATGTACTTTCTGACTCCGGAATTATTTTGGCACATGGGAGATTTCACTTCCAGGGAACCCCCATCTCAAAATCGATCCGACTCAAGCTTGCACAAAGTTTAATCCTATTGGGTAGTACATAGTTGCCACACCAAATTTGAACGAGCTGGGGTGTTTTGAGTTACTAGACGCTCATGCTAATAGATAAACAAGCCTCAGCCCACTTTTGGATATCAAAGTTCTCAAAGGAGAAAGCATGACCTCTCTTTTAACTCTAATAAAAAATGACAAAAACTTGTTTGGGAAAAACGAGTTCAAAGTTTTGACTATCGGTTTTTAACATATAAAATATATTTCATCTTCCTTATAATGGCTAATCGCAATTTGTAAGTCTACAGATTAGTCAGCAAGGATTAAGAGTTATTAATCAGAAGGTGCTGGACAAAGGCATAGCTTTCTGAACGGTCGAAAGAGAAATCGAAGCGCCGCGCGATTGTTTTGATCTGACTGATTGATCGTCTATATCTACGAAAGCACTCCGCGTCTCTCTCTCAAATTTTCACAAAATACTTTTGAAATATAATGCTTCCAAATAAATAGTACTCTTTTTTTTAAAATCGATTTCTCCAAACCAATAAATCGCTGGGCCAACTTAAGAAAAGGCGAAGATTTTAAGACCCAAAATATGAAATATTCTATAAAAGTTTACAAAAAATATTCTAGACTTTTATGACAAAAAGCAGAACAACATCAAATTCCCCGCAAAAAACAGCTCATTCCCCAATTCCCCGCACCCAGTAAAATTCCCCGCAAATCGGGGAATTCCCCGCAAGTTGGCATCGCTGACTGCAACAGCAAACGGCATCTGCCATTTTTTTCTTCATTCTTCTTCTTCTGTTTTGTATTTCTGCTCTCACTTCTCTCTTTTTCTGTTTTGTTGCTGTTAAATTAGAAATAGATTCTAACGCATGGTTTTCACTACGTCATATTCCCTGTCAAAAAGAGAGAAAGAGAGAATTTCTTATATAAAATTTGCCAACATGTTGGCAACTTTGACTGAATTTGACATAGTGAAAACCAGGCATAACACGACTGCAATTGCAAATGTAGTTATGCAGTTGTGTTGTTGCCAAATTTTGCAGTTTCATTAAAACGTGTGTATTTCTATTTTTGACAGATGCAGTCGCAAACCTGCCATCCTCTATGTGCTTACACCATTAAGGAACTACCGTTCTATGTACTTTTTGCCATTCTTCTTTGACACTTACATTGCATATTGGTCAGATTTCCTGACATCTAATATAAACCATGTTTTTTATATTTTTTTATATACTTAGAAGCAGACCTTCTTCTTCTTTTTTAATATTTTTAATTTGGAAAAAATTTTTGCAAATTTCTTCCAAATTTGGCAGTTCACATTGCTAATTAAATAATTATTAAAATTATTAGGCTTTGAATGAACAATGAAGCCAGAAGAATATCAAAAAGTTCATAGAACTAACAGATCAGACGATCAGAATGGCAAAAAGTACATAGAACGGTAGTTCCTTTCAATAATACTATTCAGTGAAAATAACTGTCTTTGTAATTCTCATTTACTTTACAGTATTTTCACTTATATATTTAGATTGTTGAAATTAAGGAACTATCACAGAGATGGTTCCGAAACGATCGTCTGATCTGCTAGTTCTATGAACTTTTTTATCGTGAACACTGTCTCTCCACCTCGTTTTTGCAATAATGCTTGTCCTAGCTTGTTAGATTATTTTATTGTACCTGACGTATCATCTGCTTTATTTTTTGACCAAACATATCTTTCATTTCTGACCACGATTTAATTTTTTGTACACTAAATGTGACTCTCAGTCAATTTTCACCCCCAACTTCCTTTATGTTTTTCGACCTTAAATCAATTGATCTCAACGCTTTATGGCTAGATCTATCTTTAACACATTGGAATGATTGCTGGTTTGTACCATCTGTTGATGAAAAGCTGAATATCCTTATTGACGTAATTTCTAACCTTTTTAATGTTCATGTTGCTGTCCGTACAGTGAATGCCAAAAATAATTCCTGTCCGTGGTTTAATATTCATGTTCACCGGTGCAATTAAAAAGAAAAATAAACTTCATAGCATATGGCAAAGGAATTTAACGAACGCTAACTGGATCGCTTACAAAACAGCAAGGAATTTTGCAACTTCTACTATTAAATTGGCTAAGAGGAGGTATTTTGGTGCAAACTAAGATACTGCACTTCCGCCAAAAGTTCTTTGGAGCAATTTAAGAAAGCTTGGTGTACGCGAGAATGGTAACTCTGAATGTAATATTGACCCTAATGTATTTGTTGAATCTCTTGTGTCTAATGTAGAAGATGTAGATAATACATCATATTGTCCTTCGGAGCCCTTTGTGTTAAATAGTTATTTTTGTTTTTCTGTAGTTGATGAGTGTGATGTTGCTAGATGTGTCATGAAAATTAGTTCCAATGCAATTGGTGAAGATGGCTTGCCAATAAAATTCATTAAACTTATTTTGGAGTTCATTCTCAGTCCTCTCACTCACATTATTAATCATTGCTTCGCCACATCTTGTTTCCCTAAAGCATGGAAGATAGCAACTATCATCCCGTTACCTAAAAAGTCCAACGCTTCTGCACCAAATGATTTTAGACCTATAAGCATCCTCTCATCGTTGTCAAAAGTTTGCGAAAATATTATGGCTGAGCAGATTTCCAAATATCTCCATGAAAACAATCTTTTGTCACCATTTCAGTCTGGTTTTAGGCCTGCACATAGTTGCTCTACAGCTTTAATGAAAGTTATGGATGATATAAGGATACCTTACGATAACGATCATGTAACTTTACTCTGCTTATTGGACTTTTCAAAAGCATTTGACAACGTTAATCACTCGCTGCTATGTGAAAAGCTAAAAACACTCTATGTTTTCGATAACAATGCTGCAAAATTTATGAATAGCTACTTGCAAGATAGAATACAAAGAGTTAAAGTTGGCGATGCATTTTCTCGATACATATCTATAAGGTCTGGTGTTCCACAGGGATCAATTCTCGGTCTGCTCCTTTTCAGTATTTTTATAAACGATATTTTTTCTGTGTGCAAAAACGCTACAGTACACGCTTATGCTGACGACATACAAGTTTATTTGTCTAGTCCTATGGAAAGTATTAATGATCTGTGCTCTAGGATTAACCAGGACTTAGAGGCTCTTAGGAAATGGAGTAGTAACAATGGCCTAACCTTGAACCCAAGCAAATCCAGTGTTTTACCGATTTCTAAAAGGCCGTTACTTAGTATCGTTTACCCGCCTTTATATGTTGGTGTGTCTGTTTTAGATTATGTTAGTAAAATTGTTAATCTTGGAATCCACATAAATTCGTCTTTTAGTTGTGTTGATCATATAAATAGTGTTGTAAAAAAGGTTTTCTTAACCTTACGTTATCTTAGAATGACTGCTGATTATTTACCTGTTGACACTAGGAAAAAACTAGTAATACAATTAATTCTTCCAATAATTACCTATGCTGAACTCGTGTATAGCAAGTTGGACTCTCGGTCAATGTATAAGCTAGAAGTTGTTCTTAATAATGCTACTCGTTATGTTTACGGCCTTAAAAAATTTGACCACATATCAACCTGGAGAAAACAATTATTAGGTTGCAATTTAATGGAATATCTTGAAGCTAGAAACTGCATTTATTTGCACAAGCTTATGGTGACTGAGACTCCAAAATATCTGTTTGATAAATTGCAATTTAGCCAGTCCAAACGTATAAGTTGTTTAATTATTGCTAAATTCAAATATTTAAATTCGTCAAGGCGTTTTTCACTAACACTATTAGGCTGTGGAACTCACTGCCTAATTACTTGCATCATATAACCAACAGAAGCAATTTTAAGCATTCAATTTTTCAATATTACTCCAGCCGTTAAAGACAATAGATAAAAAAGTAAAAGAAATAAAAAAGCCAAATACTTAAGTACATATATTTCATATCATTCTATGTTTAGTTATAAGTTTATCATGAAATAAAGTTAAGTTTAATTCAATTAATTACTCTTTATTTAATTTGACTACTGTACGAAAAGATGTTTATCTTATGTACTAATATTATTTTTCATTCTATTTATTTAGATCAAATCTAATAAATGTTTCTGAAAATAATTTTTTACAGAGATAAAGTCGAATATAGCAATAAAAAAATACACTGTTCAACAGCGTTTTTGCAACAGAATAGCCACCCTGTAAGCCTGAAAGGGTATGTTGTGTAGACCATTTTTGTAAAACAAACTTATAGTCCAGCATGTCTCAGTTTTTTTTTTTTTTTGCAGTGGGTCAAAGTTTTCATTTTTTGATCGAAGGGAACTGAATACTAAGTTCAAAAAGTGTTATAAATTGATGTCTGAGGAAAATCTTATTGGCAAAATTGTAAAGTAGAATTTTACAAGGATCATTTCTATAGAACATTCTAACCATCTAGTTCCTCTTTTTATGGTTCAATTTGACCCCTTTTCTGATGAAAACCTGAAAAGTCCTTTCAAAAGAGTCATTTAAGGATTAAAATATTCCACAAAAATATTTGTCAGAAAATTTCACTAGGGGTCACCGAAGACATAAAAGTCATATATATAACGGTTAACAGCTGATAAAAAGAAATAGTTTTTTAGTTCTATCAAAATTGTAATTTACGCAGAATTAGCACGTGCTTGGTATGTGATCTGCCGGTTCAATCCAAGTCACGGGCGTAGAAAATGCCAGTGCCCTGTCATTGCCTTTATATCAGGTCAATACATATAACTTTTGCTATGAAAATTTTAGACAAAAATCATGTTTCAAAATATTAAAAATATGGTTCTTCAATTGTATTACGTATTTCCCTTCGCTTTTGATGATGCATCAAATTTCGTTAAATAAAACCAATTCTTTAGTTTTTCCGTCGATAAAAAAAATATGGATATATTCGCTTATGCAGTACTGCAGCATTTGCAGAAGCAAAAACATTCAAAATGCAATATCTGGCGGAGGGCCGTAGCCAGGATTTTTTTCGGGGGGGCGGTTTTCATTCGAAGAAAATATTCATAAATAATTTTTATGAAACTGATGTGAAACTGATACGATGTTGCATTTGATGGACCCTATCAATCAAGGGGCAAGAGTGGATAAATGCCTTGAAGCTTTAGGAATTGCTCTTTCCTAGTTTTTTTGAATTCCAATGCATTTTTTCGATAACTCCTTGACTTTCCATTACCCAAAGTTAAAATAATGACCAATAATGCTAAAAATATTCAGAGGCTTATTTTTTCAAATGATTATCAGTGGGAATTCGGTCCATTATCAATTATGAGGAACCCTGATGAAATTGGCATATATTCCCTAAATTCGTGCAGTCACAGCATTAAAAGGGATCTTCCGAGTCGGGGTGTACTGAGCAATAATGGGTTAAAGAATTAATTACATTTTAAGATTGTCTCCAAAAAACTTTGAAGCTGATACAATAACACTGCCCTGCATGGGTTTGGTGAATAATATGGTTCCTAGCATTAATTTTTCATGCTGAAAATAAATTTGAGGTCAGAAACTTCGCATTAGGTCACGTTTTAGAAAAATTGGGACTGAAATCCCTAAAAATACCGTTTTTGGCCATTTTTGAGAAATTGTAGAGCTGAACCCTGACATGCTAGAAACTTCAAAAATTAGGAATTAAAGGCTAAATCATGCCCTTTCAAATAAACCCATAAGTCATATTGTTTTCATGCGCCCTTAAAGCAGGGGATGTGTTTATGTCTACGGGTGCTGGAAAAAATTTACAAAGAACGGATTTTATCTTACTCACTCACACTCACAGCAAGACATAATGAAAAGTGCAGTGATCCGCAGTGTTTTAAGGGGCGCTGATTACAAATCTGCAGTCAGATTTTAAAAATTCAAAATTCCGAAACAAATATGGCGGACAAGTTTAGCATAATAAAATATTGCTTTGTATTACTTTTCACATAAGTCTAATTTTACCAGGATCCCAAAGCTCTTTCTATTTTTTATTAATTTTTAAACTTTTCAAAATGTTTCAGGACGAAGCTTTAAATCAAAAACAGTTACTGACAAAGAAAAACTATGAATGCAGGATTGCCCAGCATCACTTTCTCTTCTCGAATCCGAAATCAAGCCTCATGCCAAAGAAAATAAATCAGATTTGGTCGCATAGTGTAATTAAGATTTCAAATTTACTTGATTTTTTAGAAAAAAAAACCGATGGAAGTAAAAAATATTCAAAAATCTTCCAATAGATTTTATTTTCTACTTTTTTCCCATCTACTGGAAATTAATATAAAAAATTAGAAGAAAGTTTCCACATTTCGGAGGGGGAAGGAAGTCAGAACCCCCAAAACCTCCCCTTAAATACAGCCTTGATCTGGCGGCTAGTCAAGCAACAGCAGCGCCAGTCCCTTACTGACAAATGTGTGATCAGCAGGCAAAAATCGAATTTTTAACATTTTCCCTTCAGGAAATTTTGCAGTATGGTGGCAGTACTGCATAACCGAACATACAAACGTGTCTCTCAGATTTCCGGTCCCTTCATTTATGAAAATCACAAAAAAAATCGGCGCCCACTTTATGACACTGTGCCATGGATCTCGTTGTATTTAAGTGCACTTAATGCAATGTTAATTAGTTTTTATAGTTAAGTAGTTAAATTTATGAGTTTCTTTTAATAATACACTATTTTATTATTTATTTAACTATTTGATAAACTAAAATCAACTACAGATCGCCCTCCTACTCTGAGCTCAATTATAAATTATTACATAAACTTAAGCAACTTTCAAACTTACGTGAATAAAATATTTTTTATTTTTTTTTTTTTTACAATACAGCAAGAGTGCAATATTGCAATATTTTGTTAAGCTGTCGAATTTCCGTTTTGTCACAATTTTGTGAATACTTCAATAAAGAGTTTTCGAAAATCAACTTTTGATTGGAAAAAAAGATAAGAAGGAAGAAAAATATGCAGCAAATATTTTATTTTACAATATTTTTTCTTGTTTGCTTGTGTATATTTTACAACTATTACATCAACTTGAATTCAAACGACGCTCGTCCTTGCAATATCACCAGTAGCAGCTGAGCTAAGGGTGCATTTTAAAGTGAATTCCAATGAGAATGAGTAGAGAGTACAAAAATGTATAAGTGCCTCTCATATCAAAGAAAATAAATGCAGCATGCTAGACTTTTTTTTTTTATATATTATTCAATATTTTTGTATGTTTTTTTTTTCTTAACATTTTACACTTCAAATGAAAAAAATAATAATAAGAAATAATAAGAAAAAAATAGAAAAAAATGGAATAAAGATGTTTTTATAATGAGATAGTTTTGCAATTACTCCTCTCAACTCTTCTTGCACTCCTTCTTAGTTTATCTTTACATTACAGTTATATTTTCTATCTGTCTGTCTCTTTCGTTCATTTCCGCTCTTTAAGTTCATACATGTCTGAACATCAGTGTGGCCAAGTTTTATTTTTCAAAATCCGCTAAAATGAAGAATAAAACGCGTATTTTCTTAAAAAAAAAGCGTTAAAATTTTTTCCTTATAAAAGTGCGAGAAAACTCAATACATTTAAACTTTTTCACTAATACAGGCATACATCTGATACTTCTAGTCAATAAAAATTTCTTCGATTTTTCGAAGATATTTTAAATTGAAAAATCTCACTGAGCGCTAAATCACTTTTTTTCGTGTTTTTTTATTTTCAAATAGCACTAAAATCAGCCACACCATGAACATATTGGGAGTATGAATGTATAAACTCGTAATTGTGACTAACTTCATATCTATCATACGCGCCATTTTTTGACATTGACAGCTATTCTATCTCGAAGAGCGCCAAAAATACTATAAGAATTGATCTGTCAAATAATTTTCATAATTTTACAAAAGTGTTTTACTATAGCTGAAAATATCGAATTTCGTGCCAACAAAACAACATTTGCGGGAAGTTTTAATTTGCTTCTTCCATTTAAAGAAAAACGCAACTGAAGCACATCGTTTACTCACTGAAGCTTATCCTGACTGTGCTATAGACGTTAGAATGTGTCAGGTGTGGTATGCCCGTTTCAAAAGTGGTGATTTTGATGTTGAAGACAGGGAACGTTCAGGCGGCCCGAAAAGGTTCGAAGATGAAGAATTGAAGGCATTACTCGAAGAAGATTCATGTCAAACGCAAAAAGAACTTGCCGAATCTTTAGGAGTTGATCAATCAACCATTTTTAAACGATTAAAAGCATTGGGAATGATTCAAAAGTAAAGGACGACCTCGATAGCCTAGTGGATAGTGCACTAGACTTTCATCTGTGAGGTTCGGGTTCGATTCCCGTCTTCGTCTGGTGGTTAATTTTCATTACTTTCTTATATTCACTATCAATATGAAGTGTATGAGAATTATAAGATAGTGTACAAGTACACACATTGGTCGGTAATGGCAAAACCACCAAGCCGATAAAAAATTGCCACACCGCCGTTCGGAATCGGCGTTAAACTGTAGGTCCAACTATGTGGTATCACAATGGGCCGTTCAGGCCTAAGTGTGTCTCTCGACAGCCACTCCAACCTAACCTAACCTAAGGAAATTGGGTGCCGTACGAATTGAAGCCGAGAGACGTCGAACGACGATTTTTCACATGTGAACTGCTGATTGAACTACAGAAAAGAAAGGGTTTTCTGTATCGTATTGTGACTGGCGATGAAAAGTGGATACGTTACGATAACCTAAAGCGTAAAAAATCATGGGGACCGCCCGGACATGCATCAACATCAACGGCAAAACCGAACATCCATGGATCCAAGCTCATGCTGTGTATTTGGTGGGATATGAAAGGTGCCGTGTATTATGAGCTGTTGAAACCGAATGAAACGATCACTGGCTACCGCTACCGACTACAATTGATGCGTTTGAGCCGAGCATTAAAGGATAAGAGGCCAGAATATGAGAATAGACACGACGAAGTTATTCTTCAGCACGACAATGCTCGGCCGCATGTTGCAAGGCAAGTAGAAACATACTTGGAAACGCTGAAATGGGAAGTGCTACCCCACCCGCCGTATGCTCCAGACATTGCTCCTTCTGATTTTCACTTGTTCCGATCGATGACACATGGCCTGGCTGAACAGCACTTCCGTTCTTTCGAAGAACTCAAAAAATGGGTCGATTCGTGGATAGCCTCAAAAGATGAGGAGTTCTTTCGACGCGGAATGCATATGCTACAAGAAAGATGGGAAAAGGTTGTGGCTAACGATGGACAATACTTTAAAGAATAAATTTATAATCACTTTTTCACAATAAATGTCGAAATTATGAAAAAAATTCGAGTTTATACATTCATACTCCCAATTGTTTGGTGATATAAAAATGTACTAGCAATCCACTCTCTCTCTTTCTCTCACTCTCTCTCTATCTTTTCCTCCTTCTCTCACCTCTTAATTAAGTTCCTACCATAATAGTTGACAAAGTACCTGATGTAGGTACTAACTAAATAGTTAAACTTTTGACATATTTAAATATTTTCTCCGCCCAAGCAACTTACAAATGCCAAGTGAAAATATTTTTGCTAAATACTTGTGTGTGGCTGTCATTTGCTTAAGCACTTCACGTCTTTTTCGCGCTATCTCTCTCTCTCTCTCTTTCTTGTTCTCTCCCTCTCTCTCCCTATCTATTTTGGCATTAAAATTACATTTTTAAAAATGTTTAGCACATCATTTCGCTGTACCTGCACTGTGTATGCTATCTAAAAAGTTTTTAAAAGTCTTAAGTACAAGTGAGAAAAGGACATGGCATATTCTACTTCTCATTCTTTTGTTGTCTCTATGCATGTCTACTTGGCTAAAAGGCTTTTACTCTGCACTTACACATTATCTAGCTAGCTATTAGCGCTTTATGTTTGTTGTTGGCTGGCTGGCGGGCTGGCTGGCTGGCTGACAGTGCTTAAGTGACAGAATATTAAATGATAACGAGGAACAATAAAATGAAGCCATTGCAGGAGAGCAATAGCAAAACAATTCCTTCAACTTTAACGCAAACTCACAATTTGTTTTCAAGGACAGTGAAGAAAAGCAACAACAGTGGTAACTAGTAGAAGGACATAAGTTCCTACTAAAAGGATATGCTCTTACTGCATTGGTGCTAAAGCAGGAGAAGAGGCATCAATGAATGTAGCATGAGTTTCTGTACAAATACTTATATAGAGTAAAATAATAACGAAACCAGTTATTGCTATTTAAATATGGTCTGTGAAACTTGTACCGTATGCGCTCGCTCTGTCGCTTGCTCAAGGCTAAGGGTAATTGGCCTTAATGGTGTTTTTATTATTGTTGTTGCTGTGTAACAAGTAAAATTCTAATTTGCGTGCATTTATTTTTTTCAATTTCTTTTTCTTAGGTTTTTTTTTTATTTTCTTTATATTCTCTATGCTTTTTTTTCTTAGATTAGGAATTCAATATTAAAATTCCAGACACAAGCGACATCGATTTGTATTAGTGTGTGTGTGTGTGTATGCGAATGAAAGTTATTTTTAGCTGAGTTTAAGTTTTTTTTTATATTTTTAATTTTCAATAAATATTATTTATAGTCAGAAGAGCTGTTTGCTGCCCTATAAAAGCTGAGTAGGTGAGTGTGATGTGTGAGATAATCTTTTGGAACTATTACAGCAATATTAAATTTCAGAGTTGCACTTTTACTCTATCCTGAAGGTTTACTATATCAACAGTCTGTTATCGCTTCCTTAATCACAAGTATTTACCTTTAAAATTATGCATTGGTTTGCAGAGTAAGGATGAAGATGGAGGGGAGAGGAGAAAAATGTTTAAGCCCGAACATTTTCGATACACTATGCTTTTTGGAAATATGCTGACCAAATAACATAGCAACTGATAATGGAAATGTATGCAGAAAAATGCAGTAATGTTATATATTAATACACGTAGAAAAGAAAAGTAGGGAAGAAAGAAGTATTATCCTTATCCTATTTTTCATTCTCCGTCTCATCATACTTATGCTCATTCTCATCTTTATTCTCATCCCCAACCTCAGCATCAGGCACAGTCTCAACTCCAGTCTCAGTTTCTCAGCCTCAACGCTAGTCTAAGCTCCTGCCGCAGCTTTAGTATCAGTCTCTTCCTTTTCCATCATCTTCACTCCCATCCTCATCTTCATTTCCATCCAGATCTTCATCTGCATCCTTATCTTTTCAAAACATTCTCATTTTTATTTTGGGTTTTGTTACGCAACGTTCTTCCAATTGCCGGGGTAGAGCTCAGCGGGCTCCAGTGATTCGTTGGTTACAGAAATTTGTTATTTTGCAGGGAACCCTCACTTTCTTTTACTGAGACACGTTCTTTTAAAATTCAGTATATTCTTTAATTCACTTTTGTTTTCTACAATTTTTATAATAATATTAACTCACACACAAATTGGTGGCACTATTCTCCCGCGTTCTGCTGGTCCTCTGGTAGGGTGAGCGTGCGGAGAGAACAGAGCGTTGTCTTCGATGTCTGAGATGCGCCTGATAGGGCGAGCGAGCGGAGCGTACAGAGCGTTGTCTTCGATGTCTGAGATGCGCCTGGTAGGGCGAGCGTGTGGAGCGTACTGAGCGTTGTCTTTGATGTATGAGACGCGCCTGATAAGGCGAGCGTGCGGTGCGTACTGAGCGTTGTCTTCAATGTCTGAGTTGCACCGAATAAGGCGAGCGAGCGGAGCGTACAGAGCGTTGTGTTCGATGTCTGAGACGCGCCTGATAAGGCGAGCGAGCGGAGAGAACAGAGCGTTGTCTTCGAAGTCTGAGTTGCGCCTGATAAGGCGAGCGAGCGGAGCGTACAGAGCATTGTCTTCGATGTCTGAGTTGCGCCTGATAAGGCGAGCGTGCGGAGCGAACAGAGCGTTGTCTTCGAAGTCTGAGTTGCGCCTGATAGGGCGAGCGAGCGGAGCGTACTGAGCGTTGTGTTCGATGTCTGAGACGCGCCTGATAAGGCGAGCGAGCGGAGCGTACAGAGCGTTGTCTTCGATGTCTGAGATGCGCCTGATAGGGCGAGCGAGCGGAGCGTACAGAGCGTTGTCTTCGATGTCTGAGATGCGCCTGATAGGGCGAGCGAGCGGAGCGTATAGAGCGTTGTCTTCGATGTCTGAGATGCGCCTGATAGGGCGAGCGAGCGGAGCGTACTGAGTGTTGTCTTCTATGTCTGAGTTGCACCTGGTAGGGCGAGCTTTCTGCGAGTTGATGACAATGGATGAAACGCCTGATAGCATGATGGCAATGTATAACGGTGATAGAAGTAACGAGTAATAACATGCCGTATACTGGCGGCGCAGCGACTACGGGAAGCGGGTGGAGTAAAGCGTCCGTAACTGTCCTGCTATTTTCTACGCTGCCTCAAGCTTCCAAAAGTCCGTCTGGGGTCATATGGTAGGAACTATATCACTCAAAAGGCACCACACGGTCTTATTACGTTTAGTACTGTATTGTGGGGGTTAGGCCAACAATGCATCACTAAACACTCGGTTACTTGTTACTAAGAAGTGTTATGCTGCTACTGTAAGTTTCCAACCGGCCGTCTGGGGTCATATGGTAGGGACTATACCATCCAAGTGGCACCACACGGTCTGTTTAAAGTGTTTAGTATTGTATGGTGGAATTAAGCCAGCTATACAATACCAAAAACTTGGATACTTATCCCTATTGCTAACAATTGCATGTCTTCTACCCACCCGAATGCGTAATCCGACGATGTAGTCGCCTTGCCGGTCTGCGTAATCTCAGAGCGAGTTGCTTTGCACAGCTGCTTTTGTACACAGTCTGTTTCTTCTTCCTCAAATTCCAATCGACGCTGTCGCTACTGGAATTTGAAGTGTCGCTGCTTCGCTGCCTTGCTCCTATTGGCTGGCTCGAACGCGTGTTATTTCAAATTTTTGAATTATCATCGCAGTAGGCTGTCTACATCGTACGATGATCCCGTTACTTGTGTATGCGCTGCTGGCCGCATAAACCATAATATTTGTTGTTAGTTTGGGTATGCTGTGATATTCCATGGTTGACCCAGGGGGGAAAAATGCTATGTCGTCCCCCGCCCAGTGGGAACAATGCTACGTTGTGCGGGACAATTTGGTTGACCCAAAACTGTGCCGTCACAGTTTCTTGAAGTATCGCTTTAACAAGCTGTAACAAGTTAATCTTGAAAACGGTCGAATAATAAATTCAGTTAGAATTTCATAAGCAAAATTCTATGAACTTCAGTTAAACTTCAAGAAAATTATTCATAATTTTTATTATTTTCCTAATGTAATCGATCTCGATTTTCCTTTCAAAATGTTTATAAATATTTTGCTATTTTATTTGCCAACATAAGTTTAAAAATATCTGAACGACTTCATATTTAAATTTCTCATTTTCAAGTTGAATTTGTGTCAAAGATTGTATGCAACCTTCAGACAAATTATGTATATCAGGAAGAAAAAATAACGAGATTCAAATTACTCAACTAAAAATAGCTCAATTTAGAAATCAATGAATGATGGAGGCATATCAATTCCTATCAATAGTTGGTATGAGAACTAACTGTGAATATATTTATGATAAACACATATTCTATGTTCGATAAAATATTATGATATTTATGACTCCTTCAATTTCTGCTCAACATGGCGTATGATTAACTTTTACATTTCCAATTAATATTTGAATATAACAAATCAATGCGTTCATTTCCTCGCTCAAACTTTTGTTATAATTCTGATGAAAATATATATATATAAAAAGGATGATGATAATGATAACGAAGATGTTGCTACTGTTGATTATGATTTCATCTCATTGAAGTTGAAATTATAATAAATATGAAAAAGAAATGAATAAAAATTCCAAAAAAAAAAAAAAAAGTAAATATTCCATGAAAATTATAAATACCTACATACAAAATTCGAAAAATGTTCAATTAAAATAATGTGTTATTTATACACGATTGCACTTTACACACTTGGCGTCATTCAGTCAATTCAAAAGAAGGAAAAAAAGCTGAAATTATGTAAGCAATTTTCTCAGTACTGCAAGAAATGTACAAAGAAAAATAATTTATTAATTTTAGTTGCTTTGTAACTCACTATATATTATTGCAAATGGAGTTTTTATTTTAATTATCTATTAAAGTTATGCATAAAAATATAAATTTTTTAAGCTTCATTGTATTTTATTGAATATTTTCATTTAACAGAAAGAAAATTCAAAAAGATTCTAGAAAGAAGAATTCCACTGATTTTATTAAAAAAAAAGTCACAAAGATCTGCTCTGCTGGAAATTTAATAATTAAAAAATTCACTAAGAAATTTTTTTAAGACATTTATAGATAAATTTTAATAGGGTGATTCTCCCAATCTAGTATAATTGCACGATAGCACGAAATGCAAAAATATTATACTAAATATTCGTGAGCGCACATTAACGTAAAACTGTAATAAGGAGTGAGATTGAAAAAATCTTAACACACGTTTTACCTAATAATTTTTTTTGGGTGTAAAATTTAAAAATTTCTTTGATCTAGCTATCTTTGAAAAATATGTCAGTTGTTATTTTTAATGACAAACATGTTGATTTATTGTGAGTTTGATCAAAATGAGTGAAGAAAAAAAAGAAGTACGTCTTAAAATTATTAAAAATTTTCAAAAAAAATCCAAATTGGTCCTACAAAAAATTGGCCAAAGAATTGAAGGTCTGCCGTCAAACTGTTTCCAATGTTATTAAACAGTTTCAGGCGAATTTGACCATCGATAGGGAACATGGTTCGGGAAGAAAACAAGGACCACATGATATTGAGAATGCCAAGAAAATAGAAAGCATATTGAAAAGATCTCCAAACACATCTGGTAGAAAAGCTGCCGGTTAGCCCAGTGCTCTGACTATTTGGTGCGAAAAGTTAAAGCCAATGCAGGTTTGAAAACATACAAAGTCCAAAAAGTTCCAGACAGGAATGCTGCAAAAAATTTAGACGCCAAAAGTAGAGCTCGGAAATTAAAATCGAATTTCATACAAAAATATTCATGTTGTATAATGGACGACGAAATGTATGTACTGGCAGATTTTACGCAGCTTCCGGGTCAAAATTTGTATGTTGCTGATGCTCGAGGAAATGTCGAAGAACAATTTAGAATCCAAAAGCAGACAAAATTTCCTAAAAAATTCCTGATATGGCAAGCTATATGCAGTTGCGGCAACGGCAAAAGAAGCAAGTCATTTCTTACAGTAGGCTCTATAAATACCGAAATATACATCAAAGAATGTTTGAAAAAAAGACTTCCTTTCATAAGAGAGCACAATGTGTCCACATATTTTTGGCCCGATTTGGCATCATGTCACTACGGCAAGAAAGCTCTGGAGTGGTACCAAAGTAATAACATAGTTTTTGTACCAAGAGAGGCCAATCTCAATCCTCCAAATTGTCCGGAGTTAAGACCAGTGGAGAGATATTGGGCTCTTGTGCAAAGAAACTTAAAGAGCACAAAAAAGGTGTCCCAAAATATCGAAGATTTTAAAAGGAGATGGGCAAACTGTTGTCTGAAACAACTCTCTAATGGAAGGCTTACCAAAAAAGGTCCACGAGTTCATAAATAGTGATTAGAACTATAAAAGTTATATTTTTCTGTAATTTGTAAAATATTATCAATTAAATAAAAGAAAAATCAAAACTCTAAGGTCAACCGTTTAAAAATTATTGAATCTTATATTTTTTTTTTTATTTATTTATTCATTCATTTGTAATGCAAAAGCCCAATAGGCCAAAAAATATATTACATAGCAAGTATGTGCGAAACTTAAATTAAAATATGAAAATTTAAATTAAACGAAATTAACTGAGTTACTTTAATTAGTTAAAAACCCATTCCAAAACTATTCAATATTGCCCATCATCAAAAATATTTAAAGCAGATAATCTATGTCAAATGATTAAGAAAAGTAAAATGAGGCCTATAACGACAGCAAATATGAACATATGTAAATACAAACAATGTTGATCAAGAGATGCCATTAAAATGTTCATTGAGCTTACGCTTGAAGACCATATAGGAATCCGAAAAAGAACGCAATTCCCTTGGTAATTGATTCCAGGTCCTAGCTGTTCTTACCATTTCGCTTATATATGCTAAGATTTTTTCGATTTCACTCCTTATATAAGAAAATGTAAGCACAGAGAGTGAGAGAGATGCACAGAGTTGCATTTAATATACTACACTTCATTGCATTGAACATATGCATGGGCATCGTTGTAGGAAAAGTTTTTAAGTGTTGCAGAATGGATTAACGTGTATTTTACTTTTGTTTCGTTGTACGGATTGGAAAGTTTTACAATTTCTGCTATCGTGCTACCGTGCAAGGGCATATACTAGACTTAGAGAATCACCCTAATATCTTTCATAATTATTTGTATTTGTACTTAAATGTTAAAAGAAAAAGCATTTATCATTAATTAAATTTGCATTTCATTTTCAGTATTTTTATTTTCTGTGTAAAATACAAAAACTTCTTATTCAAATTTTCATTAAATTAAACAACTCAAATCTACACATACTCACACTAAAGCATTTTTAAACGCTTTTTCAAATAAATCCCAGCCGGAAATGCATCATCGTTTTGAGAATATATACACTGGCGGTCACAAAAACCGCACCACTTACAATACTACTGCAATTTCGGTAATATTTCCCAACTTAGCCCAAATTTCCCTTCCTTTGTAAAGGAGATTCAATTATTTATGTTTTAAGAATGTATTTAAGTGGAATGTAGCATTTTTTATTGCGTTTGTTTGGTGAAAAGAAGAATTTTTAAAAAAGTGCCTAAAACAACTGCGAAGTGTAAACAATTGTCGCGTCACCAAAACGTCGAAACGTTTGTTCCTAAGTATCAAGGAGAGTCACAAAGTTAAATACCTAAAAAAAATCTGATGCCTACATTCGACTGTGTGTTCGAAGTGATCCGGAAGAAAATAGGCAATTTGTACCTGCTTGAAATTGCAAAAGTATCAAGAAGACTATGGAAGACAAATACGAGAGAAAATGGCATAACCTGAAAGAAAACCATAAATTATCGATTCAAAAGTGCCATCATAATAAGGACTGAGCTAAACAGCTATTATAACGTGAATATAAGTGTCAATACCTTACGCAGAAAGCAACGAAAGTTCGGTCTGAATGGGAGACGATCAGCCAAAAAATCGATGTTGACAAAATGGATGGAAATAAATCGCCTGGCATAGACTAAAAGACAAAGCAATTGGACTCTGAAAGACTTGAGAAAGGTTATATGATCGGACAAATCAAACTCCATATGCTATTCGTATTTGATCTTCGGTACGTGCGTCGCTCAGATATAGAGCTATACAAGTTTAACTGTGTAGCGAAAATAGTTAAATTCCCACAAAGTCATATGCCTTGAACGGATTTTTCCTACTATATCCGGGGTCCCTTATAATATTTTAAAGGGGCTGTGTACGTCCAAAAATATAACTAAAATTTAATGGAGCAATTGCTGTAAGTCTATTGTTGTGCGCTTTCGCTCATTAATGCCAAATTGGCAAGATTTAGTTAGTAATTAATGCCTAATGTTTGATAACTTTAGAAATAGTAAAAAAGTTAGATTATTGATTCTTATTTGTTGGCAGATTCAAAATGTTTTCGATGATGTTCGAATTTACTGTCGGTAATGAGTAGAATCAAGTAGCTCGCGCGGTTTAAGTCCGATCGAGCGCCTCTGTCATATAATGAAACGAAAAGTTGCTCAAAATATGCCAAAGAATAAAAAAACACTTTGTTGGAGTTCCGAAAAAGTTTGGTATTAAAAAAATAACAAATGATATCCTTAAAGTGCTTGTCGACTCTATGGCATTCAAGATAATGGCCTTAAGAAAGGCTAAGAGAGGAGCACCATCAAACTAAACAATTTTGCTTATGACTCTATTATGAAACAAATTAATCTTAGTTTACACCTTCAAAAAATAACAAATAATTTTATTTTTACATACTTTTAAGGGGGAAGGCCACTGTGACTAGTCAAAAGTCAAAAAAAATATGTGTAAAAAAATTTCAAGTCGAAATTCCGAAAATTGCTTGAGTTACAGCTATTTTAGTGATAGTAAACAGACTGAAAACTTAACGGACTGAAAACTTTATACACGTTTTTCTCGAAACGACTTTTTTCGAACTGGTCGCGTCCATAACTCGATCAAATATTAACCGATTCCGAGTTCGTCTTTGCAGTGGCTATCGTTAAGCATAGCCGATTTTCAAATTTTTGATTTTTACTATTTTTTAAGCTCTTTTGAAACAAAAAAAAAAGGGTCGAAAACATAAAAAAAATTTCAATCAGTCGCCATTTTGTGGAAAATAAAAAAAAAAAAAAACGCTACGTACGAGAGAATTATACTCATATAGATTAATAAAAACTAAAAATTTTTTTTTTCAGAAAATCCGTTCTTAAAAAATCGACGCGACCATGGATGGGGAAATTTTTTCGGGCTCCACGGCTACGCCCATATCTTCAAAACTATTTAAAATTTTTTAATTTTTAAAATAATTTATAAAAATATATGTTGGAAGTGCACTTAATAAAATGAATACAAAACGATCCCCAAACGATTCCCGAAAATCACTCATTTTTCCAGCGGTCACAGTAACTTCCCCCCTTAATCAATACCCTCAAAAACGTGATATTTCTTCCATATTTTTGTTTTAATCAAAAAGTAATAAAATTTGTGTGTATGTGTGATGTATCTTTCGCAATTTTGTTCATTTTGCTCCCGAAAATAAAAAAAAAAACACATTCACTAAAACAATATCAGGTTTAGGTCCCATTTTAAACGATTTTCTTGAAATTGGTGGGTGGTGAGGTTTTTGTGACCGCCAGTGTAGAGCTTCAATATGCTTTCTGCAATGCTTTTTTGTCGACAATTAGCTTTTTTTCTCCATAAGACGACACTCTTTCCATACCCGAGTCTGAGTATTTCGATATGCATTCATTAAAGTACCAGTATATGCTTTTATTTTTTCTTCAACAGAGTTATGCAATAACAAGAACGAGTATATAGCCATTTCGTATTCTTCTTTGCCTTTTGGAATTCTATCCGTACATTTGTATTCTGTCAGCACAATATTTTAATAAACCAATTCAATTTTGTCCCAGGGCAAATTCACGATTTTTGCGCGATTTCTTAATCATTCTTTAAAAAGCGTCATTGGTTGGCCCACTGGGTTTTCGAATCACTCTCTCTCTCTCTCTCTGTGATCAATGATTTCTAATTCACTCTCTAAAAAGCGCTTCAGGTTATTCCCACTGGGTATTAATATCCCCACTCTCTCTCTTTGTCTCTCTCTTTTTATTACTCTCTCTCTATGTGATGCCTATAAACGACTTAGAAATTCATGTTTTCAACACATCGTACTCACATTTGCATATGTGTTTGTAGTAGTAGAGCGCTTCCAAAAAAAAAAAAAAAAAACAAAAATATTAAACGCAAGTCATAAATTATGTGGCAAATTTAACATAAACAATTTCAAAATTCCCAAAAATTAACATATGACTTTCATTTCCTTGCCTTTATTTCAACATACCTAATTTTTTGTTATTGTTGTTATTGTAAGGCAATGTCTTCTTGTTCATGTCATGCTACACACACATACACATCAGAACAGGTTGATGTTTACGTTGCTGATGATGTTCATGATGATGCTCTCACCGCTTACTTTCACTGCTCACTTTTAACAAAACGAAGCTGGCAAATGCAAATCACGCGCTTTAATAATTTACAATTTGCAACTCATTAGCCTCATGTGCTCTAAATGAAGAGCAAAAAACGTCATAAACAATCAAGAGTGGGAGAGAGAAGAGTGAAAAAGTAAGCGCCAGGAGTAATTGCGTTTTGTGTAATGTTAATTATTTATTTATGTGAAATATTTATTTTTACAGTCAGCATTTTAATATCCATATATAAAAACACAACACACACACACACAAAATACAGATATATGTATATGTGTATGTGTGTCTGCTAGTATACAACAATTCGACTGGATTTTGTTTGCCTGAAGTTGAGTATGTGTGAATTTTTGTCAATGTCATTGGGACACCCAAATATTGAATTGTATGAAACCTTCAAATGTCAATGAATGACACAAAATCACAACCAACATTCACTATATCCAGATAACAATAACATTATTAAGTATTGTTAGAATTCACTAGTAGGTATGTTTGTATGCATTAAAATAACCATGTCCTTTATTGTAGTTTATATATATTAAGGATAAATATAAAACGCAAAATTTATATACAAGTTTATGCCATACACACAAAGATCGATATTTTAATAATTACCACAACCTTGAAGTTATGAGCGATTTATTATGCATATTTCTCTACTCCTACACACACACACATATGTATATTAATCATATAAGCAAGTGTCTAGGTAAATCTTGACTTTGTGTTGCCAGTATGTCTCAATTCTTCATTCCTATACTGTCACGCCTTCTACTTAATACTTTTTCTCTTTGTTTTCCTGACATTGTATCGTTTCTCGTCCCTGGTAACACTTGCCAACTTCAAATACAGTACACATTAAATAAACAATGCATATGTATGTGCAAAAGTTAAGGACATGGCCCACACAATATTGCCAATGTTAAATTTGCGTACTTAGAGCCTTATTCAGATATGTACACGTTTATATAGAAATAATAACAAAACTCACTGTTTCTTTGTTGTTGCATCACGCTTAGGAATGTAGTCTTGTACATGGATAGGTCAAAAATGTATGCAGATGAAGGTGTTAGCGTAAGAATGTGCACTCAGGCTGGCCTCGGTCTTAAGCGTGGTTAGAAAAGTGTTGAGGAAGGCGAAAAAATTAAAAGACGAACATTGTTGGTATTATCGTGTGTACTCAACGATCTCACATAAGTAAGTATGTGTGTAACAGAAAAAATATATATGTGGAGAGCAAGAAAGTAAGAGAGTAAGGTGTTCAGCCACGCCCATTTTATTATATAATAATTCTCTTATTGTTTTAAAGCCGTAACAAAAGTTTCAACTAGAAATATTTTTGGACGCTGACTTCATACAAGTCCGACCTCTGTGCGACCTCCCCATATTATTATTAAGAGGTTGAGGCTACTCGAAAGTCAGACACTGCGACCTAAAAGATCTTTTGTGCCAAATATTTCGTTTTAAAATTTGCTACTGCCTCATGCATATTCTCAGTGGCTGATTGAGCTCTAAAATAAGCCCAGACAGTGCTGTGCTGTACACTTAATACCTGGTATACAAATATATTCATGTCTCTATAGATATTAGTAAGTATAGCTAGCTAGATACTTGTTTGCAAAGTTACCACAATACTATTGTGCATATGCATATATATATAAATTTTCAGTTGAGTGCAACTCTCATGCATATATAGCAAATATTTCTATCTACCTTGACTTGTGTTTGTCTATTATCTCTAGCCAACATATGTAGATATATGGTATATAAACATGTATGAGTATATGTGCATATATATGCAATAAACGTTTTCATTTTAAGACTATTTTATTGATTGGTTAGAAGTTCAACATGGTAATAAAATGTTATTATAACAAAATGCATTTGTGTGCAAGTGCAAGTACAAATAAGAAAGAGAACTTGAATACCATTTAGCTCTATTTGTGCTAGCATGTGTCTTTGGGTTTCTAAACCAATTTTGCACTTATGTATTTTAGAAGTAAAAGCAATTGAAAGTTTAGTTACATTATAGGAAAATGATTGTAAAATGTATATATGTATTTAAATATAGAAAGAAAGCAAAATGTGTTGATTGCCTTAATTTAATATGTCATCAATTTGAATTAACTACTATGTATATGTGCATGTACTATAAATAATTAATTTCTAGATAGTGCATACAGTGGCGGTTCTAGAATTTGGATTTAGGGGGGCGGCCTGATTCTACTAAATTAAAAGATAAATATCAGACTCACTACCGACCAAAACCCAGACCTAGACCAAAAACTAACGCAAAAATTTTATCAAATACCGGTAAAAAATTAAAAGTTAACTGGAACCAAACTGAGATTAATATTCAAACTAAAATCCGAGAGAAATTCAGACGGAAATTTCGACTAAACTTCAAACTAAAATTTAAATACTTTTTTCAGATCGAAGTTCAAACCAAGAAAATAACCACATTCAAATAAAAATTCTAGATCAAAATGAGACCAAATTCAGGTCAAAAATCTAGATCAAAATGAGGCAAAATTCAGATAAAAAATCTAAATCAAAATGAAACCGAATTCAGATAAAAAATCTAGATTAAAATGCGACAAAATTCAGATCAAAATGAGACCAAGCTCAGATCAAAAATCTAGATCAAAGTGAGACCAAATTCAGATCAAAAATCTAGATCAAAATGAGACCAAATTCAGATCAAAAATCTAGATCAAAATGAGACCAAATTCAGATCAAAAATCTAGATCAAAATGAGACCAAATTTACATAAAAAATCTAGATCAAAATGAGACCAAATTCAGATCAAAAATCTAGATCAAAATGAGATCAAATTCAGATCAAAAATCTAGATCAAAATAAGACAAAATTCATATCATAAATCTAGATCAAAATGAGACAAAATTCAGACCAAAAATCTAGATCAAAATGAGATCAATTTCAGATCAAAAATCTAGATCAAAATGAGACAAAATTCAGATCAAAAATCTAGATCAAAATGAGACCGAATTCAGATCAAAAATTTAGATCAAAGTGAGACCAAATTCAGATCAAAAATCTAGATCAAAATGAGACCAAATTCAGATCAAAAATCAGATCCAAATGAGACCAAATTCAGATCAAAAATCTAGATCAAAATGAGACCAAATTCAGATCAAAAATCTAGATCAAAATGAGACCGGATTCAGATCAAAAATTTAGATCAAAGTGAGACCAAATTCAGATCAAAAATCTAGATCAAAATGAGACCAAATTCAGATCAAAAATCAGATCCAAATGAGACCAAATTCAGATCAAAAATCTAGATCAAAATGAGACCAAATTCAGATCAAAAATCTAGATCAAAATGAGACAAAATTCAGACCTAAAATCTAGATCAAAATGAGACCAAATTCAGATCAAAAATCTAGATGAAAATGAGACCAAATTCAGATCTAAAATCTAGATCAAAATGAGACCAAATTCAGATCAAAAATCTAGATCAAAATCAGATCAAAAATCTAGATCAAAATGAGACAAAATTCAGACCAAAAACCTAGATCAAAATGAGATCAATTTCAGATCAAAATGAGACAAAATTCAGATCAAAAATCTAGATCAAAGTGAGACAAAATTCAGATCAAAAATCTAGATCAAAATGAGACCGAATTCAGATCAAAAATTTAGATCAAAGTGAGACCAAATTCAGATCAAAAATCTAGATCAAAATGAGATCAAATTCAGATCAAAAATCTAGATCAAAATAAGACCAAATTCATATCATAAATCTAGATCAAAATGAGACCAAATTCAGATCAAAAATTTAGATCAAAGTGAGACCAAATTCAGATCAAAAATCTAGATCAAAATGAGACCAAATTCAGATCTAAAATCTAGATCAAAATGAGAACAAATTCAGATCAAAAATCTAGATCAAAATGAGACCAAATTCAGATCAAAAATCTCGATCAAAATGAGACTAAATTCAGATCAAAAATTTGGATGGAAATGAGACCAAATTCAGATCAAAAATTTAGATCAAAATTAGACCAAATTCAGATCAAAATTAGACCAAATTCAGATCAAAAATCTAGACCCATATGAGACCAAATTCAGACCAAAAATCTAGATCAAAATGAGACCAAATTCAGATAAAAAATCTTAATTATGACTTTTCTGATGGATTTATATTGTTAAATGATCTATTCTGAGGAAACAGTTTGAAGTAAATTTTAATTTCCTTTGAGAAAAAATTTTGATGAAACAATTTGATCCATCTCTATTTCTTGAGTAATTTTTGGTCGAAACAAAAATGATCTATTAAATTGAGATAACAGTTGATTTGGATAGTACTTTAAATGAATTTTTTAAATATATATTCATATCATTCTTAGCATCGATATCACTATTAATATCGGCCTGGTTGTGAGCTTACGATCTCACAACTCCATAACTAAGCACTTCATATTTATGAAAAATTAAATACGTTATTTAAGCATGTTATACATTACTAGAAAGGTAAATATATATTAATTTAACCAAAAAGCCAATACATTTTAAATTTCAACGAGATCCGTATGCGCTTTCGGGTACCAGGCAACAACGGGTTAAAAAAAAAACAATGTTCAGACCACAAATCGGACCAAAATTCCAACAAAAATCGACCAAAATGAGATCAAATTTTGGTCAAAACTCAGACTAAATACCCAAAATTCAGACCGAATCAAAACCAAAATCAGTTTTAAAATTCATTCCAAAATTCAAAAATACTCAATAGAACAAAGGCCAATGGTTAGGCAAAATTTTAGGCCAAAAGGACACCAAATACGGAACGAAGGTAACCCAAAATTCAGACCAAAAACTAGTGGAAATATCTGATAAATATTTACATCAAAAAATTTTAACTTAAACAAAAACTAGACCGAAATTCCAGACGAATTCAGACCAAATTTTAAAACAAAATCCAGGCCAATTTCGGACCGAAATTCCGACCAAAATAGTATCAAAATCAAGCCAATTCAGATGAATATATTGACCACAACTCAAACTAAGAGTTAGATTAAAACTGAGGCTAAATAGTCGCCAAATACAAATTAGAAGCAAATCAAAATTTAGACCAGAAATCAGATCAAATGCTGGTCTGCAAACGCTGGAAAGTAAATTAAAATTTAGACCAAACATGGATTAAAACTCAAACCAAATTCAGATTTAAATTCAAACTAAAGTAAAACAAAATTCTGACTTACAATCAAACCAGAATTCAGGTCAAAAATGGGAAAAAATGGAAAAGTTAAACCAATATCAGACTAAAATTCAGTACAAAATTCAATCCAAAAGCTAGACTATTATCAAGCTTTCTAAAAGTAAGACATTTATAAGCTGGCGTTGAAATTGTAGATTTAATGTAATCTGAATGTAATAACCAGTTGCACTGTAACGTGCATCCCATTGACACGCCCAGCATGGCGGCTAATCATTTATATTAAATATCAACTAAAATATGGACTGACGAGGTTATTCCTATCTCTTGGAACGAAGGAATATTTGTTAAAATCCTAAAGAAGGGGGATTACTCTGATTGCGATAACTACAGTGGCCGATCCCCAATAAAATTCTTACTAAAATCGTTCTGAACCGCGCTTTTGAAGCGACAGAGAAGAGCATTCGTGAAAATCAATATGGATTCCGACCGGGTCGATCGTGTGTGGATTTGATAAATATCGCACGAATTATGTTTGAACAATGTAACGAGTTTCGCACATCAATATATGCCGCATTTATCGATTTTAAAAGCATTTGACAGTATCAGCAGAGCTTACATCTGGGAAACTCTATTTAGAAGAGGCTTACCGTGTAAAATCGTAAACATAGTTAAAGCTATGTATAATGGCTTTAGCTGTCGTGTGCTGCACAATAGAATGCTATCGGATCCTTTTGAAGTTAATACGGGTGTACGACAAGGCTGCATTCTATCTCCTTTGTTGTTTATGTTCGCTCTTGACGAGGTTATGCGCTCAACATTAAGTGGTAAACGTGGCATACAATGGACTCCTTTTACGCAACTCGAAGATCTTGAATAAGCGGACGATGTGTGTTTGATGGACCACAAATCAAGTGAAGACAAGTGCGAGGAGAGCCGGTTTGGCGATCAGCATTAAGAAAACCAAGTTTATGAACAGCGTGTATTGCAGTATCACATCTCCTAATCTTAAACTCGAAGATGAAGATATCGAGCATGTGCAATGTTTTACATATCTGGGGAGCGTTGTTTCAAATAAAAAGTGGTGCCGATGAAGATGTCACTGTCAGAGTTAATAAGGCTAAATCTGCCTTCGGTTTGCTAAGTAATATTTGGAAGTCAAACCAAATTGCACTGAGAACGAAGTTACGAATCTTCAATTCAAATTTATAGTATGGTTCTGAGACGTGGAAATATTCTAACCGAATTGAGTCACGTATTCAGACGTTTATCAACAAGTGTATGAGACGGATTTTGAAAATTTGGTGGCCACATCGTATCTCTAATGAAGAACTAATGGAGCCGCACAAGTCAAGCATCGGCAGTAGGGGAGATTAAAAGACGAAAATGGCGATGGATTGGCCATATTCTCCGCAAGAACCCCAACAGTATTGCACGTCAAGCTCTACGTTGGAACTCTCAACGTTCTGGTACACCAGCAAAAACCTGGCTAAGAACTGTTGCAATAGAACTTAACTCTGCCAAATACAGCTGGACATATGCCGTGAAGCACCAAACCGAGTCAGATTCTGATCAATTGTTGGGGCTCTACGCTCCACTAGGAGAAGAGGATTGCAGTAAGCAAGTATTATTATTAAAAAAAAAATAAAATATAAAATAATATTTTAAATCCTAAAGTTTTTCGTTTGTTGAAAAACTGCAGTCATCACTGCTGATGACTTTTTTTTTTTGAAAAAATCTAAATATTTTTGATTTCTGAAAAATGACTGTTTACTATAAGATTATTGGGTTCTGGGGAGGCTTCAGCTCCTATTCTCCCCCCTCTGGATACGCTACTGAGTGCATATATATATTTACATACAACGAATTTAAGTGAGGCTCTGGTTCTATGGAGCGTATACGTAATATTTCCTTTTTATCAAATAATTATTAGTTATTCGCAACTAATAATAGATATCGATGTATATATAAATAAATACGATATCTTATACATGCATTAAGCAATATTTATTACGTTCATACTGTATTTAGGAGATTTTTGCTTTATGATTATTTATTTAGAAATATGTCACAATTGTAGCATAACTTTACATGAGCTCAACATATTTTTTGGAATATTTCTGGATTCGAACTGAAATACTTCCACGTATTTAAAGTTTATAGAAAAAAGAGAAAAAAGGAATCTAGTGTTAGCTTTTATATCTCAGCTGAATTTCGAGTCTTTCTACTTATTTACACAGGTCAAAAAGAACTTTTTAAACCACACAGACTGAGTATATTTGAGCAACAAATTTCTACATTGAAAAGTGTCTGTAAAATTTCTACTTACACAAATTTTCTCCTTAACTATGTGGGAAGCTATATTACATGTGTGACTTTGTCTATCTTTGTAACTGTCCTGTCTTATCTGTCCGATTCTCAACTATACTTACGCTTATTGCAAGTAAAATGGAAATGAAATCATCGTTTTAAGCTGACATTAAGTGTGACTGATGTCTGTCATGATTTATACAGTAACAATAAATAAAACAAAACTGACTAACGTACACAAAAAACGCATTCACATAGCAACTTGGCACATAGAGACATTCAGATACAAATAACTTTTAAAAGTCAGGTAGAAAACGAAAGAGATACGCGGACAGATGAGCAAGTGCTAAGAAATTAAACTATATACAAGTGCAAAAAGAAACAAAAAAAAAAAAAAAAATTGAGTAGAGTGAAATGAACTTGACTTTTTCTTTTTGGCATACATATATATATATATATATGTATGAGTATTCCAATTTTACTTATAAATGCTCGTGCATGAATGTGTGCACAGTTCATGTTCAATTTGATTGATGTGTTAACCCTGACAACTGCTGTGTGAGTGATTGTGTGACAGCGTGTGTCATTTTGTGTTTTTGTTTGTTTGTTTTTGCAATACAGAGCAATACACGAGCTCAAATACACATCAAAGTGGCTGCAGAGGAAAATGCATAAACATGAAGTAAGTGGGCGAAAAAAATTAAGGAATATATGTAGCTTTTTCTTCTTTTTTTGTTATTAACTTCTATAAAAAGTTTACTTTAACCCTAGTGCATCAAAACTAGTTGTGTTTAAATTTTTATAATCTGAGCTAGCTTACAAACTCGTTAACTGATTCAGCTGTTAATTCATTAAATCATTCATTAACGCACAGTCCGAACTACTGAAGCGAGGAACCTAAAATATGCGCTAAATATTTCTGTAGTGGAAAAAGCATTACGCATAATAGTTTTTGGGAGCAAAACTTGGACGTAACTCATATTTTTGATGTCATATCTGGGAAATTATAGCAAGGTTGCCTTTAACTAGTGCTCAATAAACAAGAAATAAACTCACCACTAGAGAATGCCCGCCATTCAAAAGTGAAAACAAAATCGGTTTCAGTTTGAGTTCTTTCGGCTACTTAAATGATTGCTGTAGTTGAAGCTTTTCGAAAAGGGGAAGGATGGAGACAAGAGAGGAATGAGAAGGTAGGGGCAAACAGAGCTGGTGCTTGAGTTCATTTAATTTTTCGGTAAACAAAAATTTTTAATTGCTTAAAAGTTAGATAAACTTTTGACACAGTCATTTTTTGAGTGTATAAAAGTGTGTATGTGTATATTAGGGTGGTCCTTATATTTCAACTTTCTAAAAATTTAGCTCCCAGACCCCTATCTTGTTTCAATCAATAAAGAAACAATCTGTGCAAAACTTGAGCTCAATCGCACAACTGCGAGGCTGTCCTCGTCCACCATGAAGTTGTACATTGTCGCCCGGAAGGTAATTTTTTCAGATAAATCTTGGATTTCTTAAACAACACCTTTCCATGAAGAAACAACACCGAGATGATAAACCAGAATTGTTAGAGTTAACAATGATTTATGCATTCAAGATGTACTACCTTTCTCAAGATCAGTTTCAGTTATCTTATAAGGGGAAGAACTCTTAAAGTTCACCAGATGGAATTAAAGGACCTTATCATTACTTTTTGTTCACGCATCAATTGATAAATTATCAGGATATTGATCGAGAAATCAGAAAGAGAAACGGCAGACAAATTTCTCACCCACCTCGAGTACTTAGTTTCCCCAACAGTGGCTCTATCATTATTTGATGAAAACGTTCCAACAGCGGTTAAGAAAAATAAAGCTTAAATTATATAAGAAGCAAGCTGCAAAAAAATAATTTTTCTTCGTTTATAAACATCGAGTTTACGTCTTTTGTAACTCCTGGTACAAAAATTTTCTTTGCGAAATTTTTTATCAGCACCGATTTCTTCAACAAAGAACTTTCAACATGAAAAAATGATCCACGTTACAAAAATGGAATTGAAAAACTTGAGAAGAAAATTGTTGTCGATGACGTTGCAGAAAATAATCTGAAACTCATTCAGGAAAACAATAACATTTTCACAACAAAATTAAGCTGACAATCGAAAAACGATTTATTACACAAATCGTTGCCGAAGACCGAAAAAAATACCCAACTGCTACTAAATTCTCTTTTATAGTTCGGATACACGAGAGTGAATTTCGTTGAAATTTTGTATTTTTTTAAATTGAGGTGGACACAAGACAAAAAAGGAATTTCATTGAGAATCGGATTTCATTTTTGACTGATTATAAGTTTGGAAAAGAAGAAAAACATTTGTGTGTAATAATTATACGTATTATCTCTGTGGCTTTGTTGTTGTTTTCATATACAATTATCGCTGCTAGTTATACATAACTAGAAAAGCAAGTCGCGAATAAAACACAACTATTGTTTCAAATGACTTTGTCTTCAAATTAAAAATCATTCTTAAAACGATATATAATTCTAAAAATTATTTAAAAATTCGAATCATTTTGTAATTTACTAGCTGACCCGGCAGACGTTGTTCTGCTCTTTATACGAAGAAGCGGGAAAATTTAACTTTATTTGAATGAAGTTTCTTGGTGTTTAAAATTGAACATTGGTAATGACAATTCAAGCCAAAAGGATGCACATTGAATTTGGTAAAAATTGTTTGGCAAAGTAATAGAAAATAGTAATGAAAAAAAAAACAGTAAAATAGTAGTAGAAAATAGCAGTAGAAATAGTAGTGAAAAACGTAGTAGTAAAAGGAATAGAAAATAGTATTACAATTAGTTGTAAAAAAGTGATAGAAAAGGTGGTAAAAAAGCAATAGAAAAAGTAGTAGAAAAATAGTAAAACATAGTAGTAAAAAATAGTAAAAAGGAGTGGGAAATAGCAGTAGAAATAATAGTAAGAAATAGTAGTAGAAAAAAACAATAAAAAAGTGGTAGAAAATAACAATAAATTGTTGAAAAATGTAGTGTAAAAGTGGTAAAAAGTATTAGTAGATAAAGTAGTAAATAAGTAGCCGAGAATAAGAAGAAAATGTTGAAAAAAAGAAATTAAAATAGTAGTAGAAAATAGAAGTAGAGAATTTTTTAAATCCGGTATTGACAAATAATACTTCTATACTAAGATATTCCGTAATGAAAATTCAGGGTATATGGAAAGTGTGATAGGTGTAAAAACAATTTTATTATGGTTTAGTTGAATTATAGAAACAAGATTTCAGAACGCTGTATATTCATATCAAAGACCATTCCTGGAATTATTTAAAAATTTTAACCAATTTCATATTTATTATAAATATAGAATTTGTTATAGCGCCACCTATCGGATTTTAAGATAGCTAGGTGGGGTCTTAAGATATTTTATAAACTAGTAGAAGTAATAGTAGAAAAGGGAATGGAAAAAGTAGTAGAAAATAGCAGCAAAAAAGTAGAAGAAAATAGCAGTAGAAAAGGTAGTAGGAAAACTAATAGAAAATAGTATTGCAAAAAGGTAGCAGAAAAAGTAGTTGAAAAATAGTTTAACATAGTAGTACAAAATTAGTAAAACTGGAGTAGAAAGGGTGGTAGAAATAATTGTAAAAAATATTAGTAGAAAAAACTGTAAAAAATGTAGTAAAAAATTCTAAAAAGTAGTAGTAGAAAATAAGAAAAAATGTATTGAAAACGTAGTAGAAAAAAAGTAGTAAATTAGTAGTAGAAAATATTGGTTGAAAAAGCAGTAGAAAATAAGAAAAAATTGTACAAAAAAAGAAAGCTAAAAGTAGTAGAAATAGTAGTGGAATTAGTAGTAGAATTAGTAGTAGAAATAGTAGTAGAAAATAAAAAAGGAGCATGGTGCCACATCCACTAATTCAACAAACTGAAAGAATCTAAATTTTAGTACCGTACCATAAATGGCTCCTATGATATGTAAATTGAAATAAAAATTCAGGTTATATGGAAGATGCCACACCCCCTTTGTCAGTCCCACCCATATTTTTGTTGTAGCATAGCATTGCGAATTCTCATTATTTTACCAAATGTCTGTAGTGTGCTATAAATGGTTCTTGAGATACACCCAAAAAACTATAAGGATTTTATGGGAGGTGCCACGCCCACTTTCCTAAAAACCATTATGAATAGCTATATTTCATCCTCCCGTCCAAGAAAATATATTCTGGAAATATGACTTTAATCGGCCAAGGCGTTCAGAAGTTACACGCTTACATACACACAAAACTCTACGATTTTATATATGAAGATAGTCAAAAATATCTTAACTCTAGTTATGCTGTTTTTCATTTTTACCATAGAAATTTTGCAGCTATTATGAAAACGAAATGTAAAATATCAAAAAAATATATATCTGTGGTCACAAAGCATAACAGTATAAGTCAGTCTTTTGAATTTTACACGAGAGCACTTCAAAGATTCAAATGCTAATAAAAATCAATTTGAGTTGTGTTATTTTTCCTTTAATATCTCGTAAATCACTGAATATATATTCATTTCAATTACAATATAATAATAACTCGAATTCGACAAAACTCGAGCTGTGTTGTTATGCCTTGTGACCACAGATATCATATTTTCTCTGTTTCTTGCAACCATGTGTTTGAGGGTTGCTGTGTTACTTTCGGCATTTCAAGTGAATTTCGTTGAAATTCTTGTAAAATTCACAATTGATTCTATAGATATTATTCTGGTAAATAAAAATAGGTTTCTCCTATAGAAGTTGTGGCGTTTACATTTTTCATATTGTTTCAGAAATAGTGAGAATTTACTTTTAATAAATTTGATTCAGAAGGTTTTCACACAATTTCCTGAATGTGTTCAAATAAATTTCTCTAAGAAGAAACAAGAGAATGATTAAGATAGAGAAGATTATACCGCTTTTGAACGGAGTTAATAGTTTCGTATACTATGTTTCAACTTCAAGTCGTTTGAGGGTCGCCTAGAAGTTGTCCGATGGAGCTGACGTTTTACACAGTCCGGATTTTTCTTGATTGGAACCAGATTAGTGCAAGGGAGTAGCAACATTTTTACTTTTGAAAAAGACCTTTAGCTAAGGGCTACCCTAGTGTATATATGTAAGTGAATTCAATAGACACTAGAAAAAAAATCCAAGAAATTATTAAGAGCAACAAAAAATGAGTTAATATGGTTATACAAACTCTCACAACACTTTCTCTTAGATCAATATATGCACATATCTGCTTCGAGTCTCGATTTAGCTATATCTTCATATAGCCATAGAGAACAATAAGTATAACTGTAAAACCCAGAGAGAGCTTTTCGTTAGAAGGAAATATTTTATATGGCTGGTTGTATCGTTCTCCAAAACGCACTAAAAATCAAAACAAAACAATCAAAACATAACCATCCGGCACGCATACTGGGGTTAAACAAGAAAACGCTCGCTTGAAGCTATTGTTTCTTTCAAGGAGTGTCCATAGAGGTGCCACACAATCACTGTAGCCTCAACTGTCACTGCGGATGCTACTCCCACCGTGCGATGCGGTGCGCTGCAATGTGATATCTACTCTCCTTTTTCTTAAAAAACACAAGCAAAATTATTCGATTGGAGTTTTTCATTTCTTTTTTGTCTTAAATTTGACACTGGCATATCTTGAATAAAAGTATTTTTTTTTGTTTGTTTGTTTTTTGATGATTTTTTGTTCATTTCTATACGCTGGTAAGCAAGCACGCACAAATAACAAGTAGAAGAAGAAAACCACAGAATGACAAGTGGCATGCAATAACAAATGAAAAGTAAAGCACAACGTAGAGGTAGGAAGCAAGCAGAGAAATATTAGGCAGCTATTTTAATACCAGAAAAAAAAAAAAACAATCAAAAACATAAAATAAGCAAGCAACAGAAAAAGATAAAGTAGTAAAAAAATACAATGGCAATGGTTTATTTTTGAGTTTTTTTCTGAGAAATGTAAATATATATGTGTGTGTGTGTGTGTGCTTGTGTTTCTGTGCGTTCTATATTTTTCTTTATCACAATGACAGGTAGGAAAATAAAGCAGCACCACCAGCAACAACAACAACAACAATACATGCGCCCGCAGATTAAAGATTAATGATAAGCTAAAATAAAAAAAAAATAAAAATCTTAAGAATTCTTCCTTTTACTTGCTACCTGTGTGGGTAAATGTTGCCATACACCGGAAATGATTTTTTCCTGGTTTCTGTGCGTGTTTCTATTGTCATTTGTGTTTGTTTCAGCTATATACAAATACACAGGCATACATACAAATACATGCATACAAAACATACACATCTAAATGCTTTAATTTCCCTTCATTTTCGCTATTGTTTTTTTTTTGTTTATTTTCTTCTTAAATTTTCGTTTGTTTTCCTTAATACATTGAGTCATTTATCTCTAAAAAAAAAAATCAGCAAAAGAAAAGAAACTGACAGCATCATAGTATTTCAAATGAATGCAGACACACATTTATACACGTATATTTGTGCATGTGTGTTTGTGTTTTAGTTACATTAACGCTAACTCATTGTAACGTTTATATATATATATTTTGTTTTTTGTATATGTGATTAAAACTCTTTGTGACATGTCACATAATGATAAATTTGAGTTCATTATACACGATTACAACTAAATAATTTTGTTCATTTTGTGTGGCACTACCTTTTCATGTTACTATTTATCTACTTATAACTTTGGTTTTGTTCTTCTTCTTCTAGTTTTAAAAGTTATTATGCGCTAAATTAAATATTTGAGATTTTTTAATTATGCAAAGAGACACGTTTGGAATTATATTCATAAATATGTATGTACTCTAGGATGATGATTAATGCATTAACTCATTTACAAGAGCAAATAAAGCTTAAGCAAATAAGATTTTTTTTTTTTTTTTTTTGTATCGTTTTAATGATGTAGTTTTTGTTTCAAATAAAACTGATATGCAACAAAGCACTTTAAGAATTATTAGTTTTTCTTGGTTGAAACTATGCTTCTCGACTACGATCAACTAAAAAAAAAAAATTACGTAAAATTTGGATATTGCTCCACAGTAAAACTCTTCAACACTTCAAGTATCGAAATGGATTCACTTCGAGTCTCGAATTCTAATTCTATCAAAAGAGAGCTTATTTTGTATAAGGAAACATTCAATATGGCTGCTCGTATTAGTTCAATCCTCTCTTCAGAAATTTCGCTCAGAGAGTAATGCCTGTTCCTCGTGGATTATTCTGGTGTCCTGAGACCTTTTATAATTTTTAACAAGGAATATTTTCTCCACAGACAGTGTAATAGTTTTCTCAACAGTTTTGTTTTTATCGGCCATTTGTCACAAAAGGCGGTTTAAAACCCCATTTTTAAGAGGAAGGGTAGAAGATGGAGGAAAAGTGCATATTCAAAAATTGTTTATCTCTTTATGCTTAACAACTTTGCTTCGGACATCAAATTGGTATCTGTTGAAATAAAGAAATTTATTTATATTGAGAGTATGAATGTATAAACTCATAATTGTGACTAACTTCATATCTATCATACGCGCCATTTTTTGACATTGACAGCTATTCTATCTCGAAGAGCGCCAAAAATACTATAAGAATTGATCTGTCAAATAATTTTTATAATTTTACAAAAGTGTTTTTCTATAGCTGATAATGTCGAATTTCGTGCCAACAAAACAACATTTGCGAGAAGTTTTAATTTGCTTCTTCCTTCTTTAAAGAAAAACGCAACTGAAGCACATCGTTTACTCACTGATCCTGACTGTGCTATAGACGTTAGAATGTGTCAGGTGTGATATGCCCGTTTCAAAAGTGGTGATTTTGATGTTGAAGACAGGGAACGTTCGGGCGGCCCGAAAAAGTACGAAGATGAAGAATTGAAGGCATTACTCGAAGAAGATTCATGTCAAACGCAACAAGAACTTGCAGAATCTTTAGGAGTTGATCAATCAACCATTTCTAAACGATGAAAAGCATTGGGAATGATTCAAAAGCAAGGAAATTGGGTGCCGTACGATTTGAAGCCGAGAGACGTCGAACGACGATTTTCCACATGTGAACTGCTGATTGAACGACAGAAAAGAAAGGGTTTTCTGCATCGTATTGTGACTGGCGATGAAAAGTGGATACGTTACGATAACCCAAAGCGTAAAAAATCATGGGGACCGCCCGGACATGCATCAACATCAACGGCAAAGCCGAACATCCATGGATCCAAGCTCATGCTGTGTATTTGGTGGGATATGAAAGGTGTCGTGTATTATGAGCTGTTGAAACCGAATGAAACGATCACTGGCGACCGCTACCGACTACAATTGATGCGTTTGAGCCGAGCATTAAAGGATAAGAGGCCAGAATATGAGAATAGACACGACGAAGTTATTCTCCAGCACGACAATGCTCGGTCGCATGTTGCAAGGCAAGCAAAAACATACTTGGAAACGCTGAAATGGAAAAAGCTACCCCACCCGTCGTATTCTCCAGACATTGCTCTTTCTGATTACCACTTGTACCGATCGATGACTCATGGCACTTCCGTTCTTTCGAAGAACTCAAAAAATGGGTCGATTCGTGGATAGCCTCAAAAGATGAGGAGTTCTTTCGACACGGAATCCGTATGCTACCAGAAAGATGGAAAAAGGTTGTGGCTAACGATGGACAATACTTTAAAGAATAAATTTATAATCACTTTTTTACAATAAATGTCCAAATTACGAAAAAAAAATACGAGTTTATACATTCATACTCCCAAAAGCTCCTGGGAGAACTAGATGTGATGGAGAAAAGCTGTCGGGATCAGCGACCCTAAAATACTAGAAAACCGTTGGAAAGTCTCGCGCACAAAGTTTTTGTTGCATTGTGTTATGAGCCCAAAAATAAAAAAAATATTCACCGGTTTTTAAACTGAAATGTCCGCTTTAATAACAAAAGAAGAAGAATGGGAAGAAAAGCAAGGAATATCTAAATCGCACGAACATTTTTCAAAGTCGAAGATCATTACATTATAAAGAAGATTTAAAACGCGCACATTGCTCTCTCTTGCATACAACAAATAAAAAAATTCTCAACAATTTATTCACCTTCCTTATCGCTTTAGTTCTCTCATTATATCATTCTCACATTATTTCATTATGAAATTTACCAGTGTTAATACTAATGAGTAAAAATTTCATCAAAGCTTTTCATTAGAATCAAATTCATTTCCTTAGAATCAAATCCATTTCATTAGATTTTTCCTTTCAAATTTTTTTATAATTTTTTTCAAAATAAACTGCTGTTTTTAAAAATAAACAAAAGATGATGAAAGAAAATGCAAGTAATTTTCGTTTCATTTTCACATTTTCCGTAAAAGCGATTTGCTTTGTGTGTTTGTACAGCAACCTGCTGCCATTGTCCTGACATTCAAAGCACAATGCACAGAGCAAACGTGTGCAGCAAGTGCAGCAAGTGCACAACGTTTATAATGCCTTAACAACGAGATATACAAACAAACTCACACTTTCTACACGAAGAGTAGAGCATAAGAGAGTGCGAGAGAGAGTGCAAAAAAGTGAAAGAGTGTTAGTCATTTACGTCCTTATGTGTACAACTGTGTACAACATAACGACGACAATAATAATGCAGCAGTTACACAAAACTATGCAACATTCAAGGAAACAATCTCTTTAATAAAAGAATAAAGAGCATAAATTCAACAACAATAAGAAAATAAAAGAAGAAAAATAGAAGAATACAAGAAAAATACAAAAAAAAAAAAATAAACTAAAGCTAAACTAAAGATGAAACACAAAAACAATAGACGAACTGAAAACGAAAAAGGCGGGCTTCAAAGAGTTATTTGCCTGCTTGCTTTCGTTTTGAGACTAATAGGATTTCTATTCTGTTCGCAGCAGCAGTTTTCGTTATATAGAAAAGAACATAAACAAAAATAGAAAGAAAATAAATACTTCCGTTTCCGGATTTCTTCTTTTGTTTCTAGTTTATAAATTTCGTTTTGTTTTATACTGTTACTGTGCACTGTAGTGCATGAAAACGATTTTGAAATTCTATTTTACACATAGTTAAGGGACACACATGCCACATGCTATTGCTACTTCTATAATAATTTGATGAACTTTAGTTATACAATATATTTATATATATTTCATTTAAATATATTACTTTTTCTCGAATTAGTGCATTGGTTTCAGTTGTTATAAATGCGAGAAATTTTACTCATTCCAATTCTGTGTGTACTTTAAGTTTGACCGGTTGCACATTTCAATTTGAATTAATGTTCTATGCAATATTTACTACAATACATTGATTTACTTAACAATTATTTCACTATGCAACAATTTGAGTGTGCATGTCTCGGGACAAATCCAAACCAATCGCATACAATAGTATTTGACCTCAGTAACAAAAGCCCTGATACCTTTTTGCTCGACTACGTCATAATTTTTTTTTTACAGTGTTTTGAAATTTTGATTTTTTGGCCGAAAATCGGGTCAAACAATGAGCAAAATCATATGTAAAATTTTATTTAAGGTGGTTCTTGTCTTGGGTAAACTATATTAATATTTTTCAAAAAATATTTCCTTAGAATATTTTAACCCTCTAACTCCCACCAGTATTGGTCATTTTGGGCCTATTTCTTAAAAACTCCTTAAAAGCTAAGTTAAAGGGGAGACCAAGGGTTAAAATCTTTCACAAAAGTATTTTCCGGAAAATTTCACTAAGGGTCACCGAAGACAAGTAACCTCTAGAAGTTAAAGGTAACACATAAAAAACTAAATGAAACGTTAAGAAATTTATTTGTAAGCATGATTAGTAATGTCTTTGTAATATGTGCTGTAAGTATGGAACGTAGAAACTTTTAGCAGCAGGGAATCATTTAATAATATTGTAACGGTGCGGTAATCACCGGCCCCTCGTACGCCAACATTAGTTCAGTGCTTAAACAACCTTATCTGCAATGGGATAACGTGAAATGGCCGCAGATATAATAAAATTTATTGATATTTTTGAAAACTTCATTATAAAGGATATTACTGATCTTATAAATATCGCACTTTGCAATCCATGCTTACAAATAAATTTCTTAACACTTAATTTCGTTTTTTATGTGTTTCCTTTAATTTCTAAAAGCTACTTGTTTTTGATGACCCTCAATGAAATTTTCTGGAGAATATTTTTGTGGAATAGTTTAACCCTGTACCTCCCCTAAAACCTAGCTTTTAAGGAGTTTTTAATAAAAGGGCCCAAAATGACCCATACTGGTAGGAGCTAGAGGGTTAAAACGTTCTAAAGAAATATTCCTCGAAAAATTTTAAAGCCTAGAACCACCTTAGGGAAAACTTTGCATAAGATTTTTCTCATTGTTTGATTCGATTTTTGAGCAAAAAATCAAAATTGTGACGTAGTGGAGTAAAAAGAGATTGGGGCTTTTGTTACTGAGGTTAAATACTATCGTTTGAAATTAGTTTGGTTTTGTCCCGAAAATATGTGTTGCACTGTGTTATCAGCCAACAAAAAAAAGTAAAAAATTTGTAAATAAAAACAGGAAAGAGAAACAACAAAACTACTCAGTAGTTTCGTATTAGTTTGGTACTTTTACGCAGTACTCGAGGAGTAGAAATAGATGCAACTGTAGTTTTCTCTTTTCACAAATATCGCACACAAACCTTTCTCCAATTTTTGGTGTTTAAAAGTACTACCCAAAGCTGATCAGTGTAAAAAACAAGAACAAAATCGTGGAGCTACGTCTCTCTAAAGATTATTACCTGATCTAAATTTGAAACTGGTAAAGCTAATCTTCAAAAATCTATTCTTTCCATATAACCAGCTAGTTGAACATACAGGCATATATGGGTTAAAACTGCCTCGATATTCTTCAACTACAGTTTGTGCTTAGTGGAGATCTACACATGCATACATACTTCGAGAGTCGATTTAGATATGATCCTACACCAGTGCTGCCGAAGCTACTCCGATCGGAGTATTCGTACTCCGCTCAAATCTCAATCCTCCTGTCATCCCCAATCGGAAAAACTCCGCCTATTTTATATTCTTGAATTTTTTGTTGTAAACGTAAATCAAACTAAATATGTTCTCTTGGGTTATTTTAGTTTCTGTCTGTGAAATATTTGTTACTATGACTAGCTCTACTTTATTTATCGCTGGATTACTGTTAGAATTCAAAAGTTCGTGCTCTATTTCCAGAAGTTTTTGCTTGTCTTTGTGTTAATGCTTGCAATTTTTGAGAATTGAAATCAATAGTAGAAAACCGCGTAAATGTAATTTTGCATATTTAATAAATATCAATAAATTAGTAATGATTTTTTATATATAAATTAGATTTGGAACTGGTAGAATTTTGATGTGAAATTTTTCATTTAAAGAATGCTTTAAAAGAAAAAATGCTTTCTAAACTGAAAAAATTTATTGGGGCAATTTTAAGTTTCCACATAGCAGTGCAGCGGCAAATATAAATTTTTCTCAATTGAATCTAATTAAAGACAAAAAACGAAATTTTTTGCTGAATGCAACTGTTAATGCAGTAATGGTTGGCAAGAAAAGTTACAAAAATAATAAAAAATGATGTCTGCAACTTCGATTAAGCTGGTTCAAAGTACCATAAATAACATTCCACTTTTTTACCCGGTTTTGAGGAGAAGGAAGACAAGTTTGTTGTAGTTATTTAATCATTATTGTTTTTTTTTACTATTGGGAGTAAGAATGTATAAACTCGTATTTTTTTCGTAATTTCGACATTTATTGTGAAAAAGTGATTATAAATTTATTCTTTCAAGTATTGTCCATCGTTAGCCACAACCTTTTCCCATCTTTCTGGTAACATACGAATTCCGCGTCGAAAGAACTCCTCATCTTTTGAGGCTATCCACGAATCGACCCATTTTTTGAGTTCTTCGAAAGAACGGAAGTGCTGTTCAGCCAGGCCATGTATCATCGATCGGAACAAGTGGTAATCAGAAGGAGCAATGTCTGGAGAATACGGCGGTTGGGGTAGCACTTCCCATTTCAGCGTTTCCAAGTGTGTTTTTACTTGCCTTGCAACATGCGGCCGAGCATTGTCGTGCTGAAGAATAACTTCGTCGTGTTATTTTCATATTCTGGCCTCTTATCCTTTAATGCTCTGCTCAAATGCATCAATTGTAGTCGGTAGCGATCGCCAGTGATCATTTCATTCGATTTCAACAGCTCATAATACACCACACCTTTCATATTCCACCAAATACACAGCATCAGCTTGGATCCATGGATGTTCGGCTTTGCCGTTGATGTTGATGCATGTCCGGGCGGTCTCCATGATTTTTTACGCTTTGGGTTATCGTAACGTTCCCACTTTTCATCGCCAGTCACAATACGATGCGGAAAACCCTTTCTTTTCTGTCGTTCAATCAGCAGTTCACATGTGAGAAATCGTCGTTCGACGTCTCTCGGCTTCAATTCGTACGGCACCCAATTTCCTTGCTTTTGAATCATTCCCAATGCTTTTAATCGTTTAGAAATAGTTGATTGATCAACTCCTAAAGATTCTGCAAGTTCTTGTTGCGTTTGACATGAATCTTCTTCGTGTAATGCCTTCAATTCTTCATCTTCGATCTTTTTCGGGCCGCCTGAACGTTCCCTGTCTTCAACATCAAAATCACCACTTTTGAAACGGGCATACCACACCTGAAACATTCTAACGTCTATAGCACAGTCAGGATAAGCTTCAGTGAGTAAACGATGTGCTTCAGTTGCGTTTTTATTTAAATGGAAGAAGCAAATTAAAACTTCCCGCAAATGTTGTTTTGTTGGCATGAAATTCGACATTTTCAGCTATAGAAAAACACTTTTGTAAAATTATAAAAATTATTTGACAGATCAATTCTTATAGTATTTTTGGCACTCTTCGAGATAGAATAGCTGTCAATGTCAAAAAAATGGCGCGTATGATAGATATGAAGTTAGTCACAATTATGAGTTTATACATTCATACTCCCAATATTATTTATTAATATTACTAATAATATTTTTATTATTATTTACTGATACTACCGTTTGTTTCCAAAGAACGAATATTTGGTTTTTATCTGAATTTATTTTATTTTCATACATTTTTTAGCTTTAAGTATGATTGAATAAAAAATTGTATTTTTTTCTAATAAAATTTCTATACATTAATGCAACTGTTTGCAAATATCTAAGTAATACTTAGTTGAAAACTGGTGAGAAAAATTCCTCCCCTCTAAAGCAAAATCCTCCGCTTGAAAGGAAAAATTCCTCGCCTTAAAATTTTCAAAACGACAGCACTGTCCTACACAGAAAAGTGAATAAGAGCGGAAAGTTTTTATAAAATTGAGAGGAAAAATTTCTAATAAAGAAGGAAATCTGGGTATACACTCTTTGTTGCAAATAGTCTTGCCTTATTGTACAAAACAACAAAACTTTTTGATGCAAAAACTGCCACCACAAGTCGACACTATCGATAAAAGTGACATTATCTGTTTTACTAATTAGATGTTTAATTGAATTAAATAAACTTTGCCTTTTTTACGACACTCACGTGAAGCTAACAATAACTCTATTATTTTTCTATGCATAAATCATTCATTATTCTTTTCAGCTTCCCAGCAAATTTTTTCATTAAAAAAGTTTTGTTTTCATAAAATTATTAAACAACATAAAATGCTAAATGAATATGCATTATGAAATTGAGCTATCCATATGTGTATAAAAATACATAAATAATTTCAAATTCATATATTTAAAAAGAAAAGTTTAATGTAGAGTAAATTATGCGTTCCGCATGACCGAATCTCATGTTTTTATTTAATTTTATTTAGTTTTCTAATAAAATAATTTTGTTTTTTATTTACTTTAGTTTTTTTCCGAGCATTATATACAGATAATGCGAATGAGTTTATATAATTGTAAATTGAGAATGTGTGTGTTGATTGCATGCATTGGTGAATATCAAATCACTTGCAACTCTCATGCTCTCTGAGTAAAATTTGTAGAGAGCGACCAGTCAAAAAAAAAAAACAAAGAAGAAAATTTCAACGTATTTGCATACATTTCCAATACCTTAAAAATATGAAGTTTGAGTACTGGTTTAACATATATAACAATAATAATTCAAATAACCAGTTGAAATTCTAAAACATTAAATATTCAATTTAAACGATAAATACTCTACATGATTTCGTAACTCACCTTTCACTAATGTCAGTATGCCCAATGGCATCACTAATATTGCCACCATGAGATCCGTAATCGCTAGAGACATTAAAAAATAGTTGGTAACATTTTGTAATCGACGCTCCCAAGCGATGGCCAAGCAGACAAGTATATTGCCAGCAGCAGTGCCAACTACAAGCACTAGCGCCAATAGCGCCCAGTAATTGTCATTTTCATCGACTGTCAGTATACTGCTAATATTGCTGCTACCATCACGTATATGTTGCTGTGTTACTGATGTTATTGTTGTTGCTGTTGTCGTTGCTAGCGCCGCCTCACTAATGACATTAATGTCAACAATTTTATTACTGTTGGTGTGCTGGATGTTGCTGCTGTTGTTTTGATTACTATTCCATATCACATAGCTCTTGAACTCCTCCGAGGAGCTGCTACTAATCGCATTAAAATTCCATAAATCGCTAGTGCCAGTGAAGCCAGCATCACTTCTACCTACATCAATACCACCACCACCAACAGCACCACCACCGTTCTCAGTCTCATTATAAGTGCTGCTGCTGCTTACCCCTGCGTATACAACATCTTCTTCCATGTTATTTTGTTGTTATCGACGTCGTAAAAAAATGTGTGTGTCGCCGTCGTCGTTGTTGTTGTGGGTTGTTAATTTAAAATATTTGTATGTTGTTGTTGTTATTGCTGGTGATGTTGCTATTGCAGCTGTTGTACCTCCACATCCACATTGTGTGTGAGTGTAAATGAGCAATAGAGCAATATTCGTTAGTTTAGTCTTTGTTTTTATTTTTGCGCTTCTACGCTCAAAAATTCATTAAATTTCTAATTTCAAAGTGACGGATATTATTATGAACGCTCAACAACCAACACCGGCAACAGCAACAGCATGACGGATATGAATTTTAAGTTTGCAATATTGCTGAGATATTTCAACATTGCTGCGTAGTTGAATATTTTCTAATGCTGCGGTTGCCTTAGTTCAGCGAAACGCCAACACGGACAATGTCAATTTCTGTTTTAGCTGTTGTTGCTGCTGCTGGTTTGTACAATTGAAAATGCAATAGGAAATTGCTAGCAACATTTTTCTTCTGGGCTCTTCTTGTTGCTCTCGAGAACATGCAGTTTCAGCAATTGCAGTCAACTTTCCGCTAAAACTTTCAAACACAACAAAATGTTAAATGCAAAATTAACAAACTAGAAACACTGCAGAAAAACTTTTCTCCTTCCACTTCAATTTTAAAACTATAAACGTTTTGTGTATTTAGCGGCAGCAATTATTGGCCTTGTTGCTCAGTTGAGCTGTGCTCGGCGTTTTTCTTTTTTTAAGTGCTAATTTTTTGGCATTTAAAAGTTTTTTAATTCAACTTATTGTGCGAATCTGAAATTAAAGCAATAGTAACTTTGTTATTAGTGTTTATAGTATGCGTTTTTAGTTTCAATTTCATAAAAATAAAAAAATTGTTAGGTTTTTTTCGATTAAAATGGCTGGACTCTCTTTGAGGCTACAGTCTCAATTGGGCCAATTCGAGTCTCGATTATAATCTTATAAAGTAAAGTTTGAGAAAAAACGAGTGTAACTAACTGAAAAGAGCAGAACATTTTAAATGGCTGATTTCAATCCGCTCGAAGCGACGAAGTATAACTTTTTGTTTGTGTCATGATGACGACGCTCTCATTTTTTGCTCTCTCGTCGTCGTTTCAATTTTATTCGTACTGTTACTCAAAGAGCATGAGAGTGGATTTGATCCAATCACAGATATATTTACTTCGAGTCTCGATTTAGGTATAGTTTTCTACATAAAGTACAGTTTGTGAGAATAACGAATGTACATATAAAACAAGAGAGAAACAAGCACATAAAGCTCTATGGAGTAACTTCAAAAACGCAAAAAGAAAAAACAAAAGCGTTTACACGGCTCCTGATATAAATGCAATTTATTTATTGGAAATATTACTCAGAGAGCGTGAGAATTGGAGTGGCTCTCACTTTATAATTTGACATACTCTCCAAAAGAATTTTGGTTCCAGTCTTGCTCGAAGAGTAGAACGCATGCAAAAGAGCATAAGAAGTTCCTCACGTTTTAAAAAAAGAGCTCAGCCGATCATTATGTATGTGTAAGTGACCATCGCTGATATAAAAAAAACAAAATCATCAATACCATATCAAACTACAATGAAAATGAATCCCCAATCACTCACCTACCTAGCTTCCTACCTCCTTTCCACTCCTCTATTCCCCTTTCTACGTATATGCTTGAAAAAATACATGCAGAAACTGTTATCTTAAATTTGTTAACTCGTAAATCTCAGACGAGTCAAAAATTATGAAACTCAAATAAAACTCACTTAAAACTCAATACAAATTTGAGCTGCAGGCATACACTGGTACCGAAAAACTTCAAACTCACACACATACATATGTAAAATCCACAAATTACCCAGTCGGAAACAAAGCACTCCAAAAGGCCTTTTAAAGTGCTTTGTGCAAAGCAAAAAGGTCTTTGCTTCACCATTACTTACCATTACGTTTTTTACATTGCATGTCCTAGGCGATCAGCACAAGAGCGCATAGCAGAATGAGAGCCGTACAGCAGCAATAGCAGTGCTCTCTTTTCTTGCAGACTGCCACACTCTTTTCGTGCACACCTATAATCTCTTTTACTCCACTTAACCTCCGCAGTAAGGCTAAACAAAGCAATACATTTTTCAAACGCAGCAAGCAGTGAGACAAAGCAAGGTACCGAAAATACAAACAAAAAATACGATGTTCGTATTATCATTCTCTTGCTCTGTTTCATTTGCAAGCAGCAATTGAAGTGTATACTGCTTTGCTTTATTGTGGAGTTTAAATGGAGGAAGAAATTTGTTTTGTTAAAATGAATTATACGTGCACACAAAAATCATGTTTTTTCACTTTAAATTTTTATTAATATTATAGAAAAAATTTTACAAATTAAGTATTATATACTGACATCTCATTTGAAGTGCCTGCTACTGATATCCGCAATCTATTATATAAATATAAATATATTTTCTGTATTTTTTATACATTTCATAAATAAGCATTTTTATACAAACCTTTTAATATTTTTGTTAGCACACATGTTTTTAATATATCCGCACGCGATGTAACCGGCAAGAAATTAAAATGAAGGAACGATAGAACGAAAACCAAAAGAGTAACAGAAAAAGTATATTAACCTTATTTATGCATTTGTGTCAATTTGACACGATTAGGAGTTTTAAAGATCTGCAAATATACAATGCATTGTGCAAATATGAAACCAAACGCAATAAAATTTGAACGCAGAGGTCGGGTTAATCGATTTGATACACAAATGTTGAATACAGAGAGGCAATAATGCGATAATACGAGCATCAAATACGAAGTTTAACTTATGATGTTCGTACCATCGTTCTCTTGCATTGTCGCAGTGAAGCAGCAGATAACACGTATAGTGTTTTTATTCAGACTTCAACCAAAAGAGAAGACTTCATAAAAAACTGCTTCAGAATAAGGTATAATGGAGTAAAAAAAAGGTCTTTTATTTCACTCCTCTGAAAAGTACTTTCATTTTGTCCGATTGGGTATGTACGAACATAAACATGCATGTGTTAACCGGACGATATGCGATGGAGATGTGTAGATGAGTATGTGGCTGTGTAGGTGTATTGCATACTCAATTCAAGCTAACAACATTTTTTTTATACGAGTATCGTAATATATTCGCAACGGTCAATAGGCAATTTCTGTTGTATTTTTTTTTCAGTATGATTTCGCACAAAATTTTCGTAAAAATAAAGTAGCAGGAGTTTCTTGCTTGCATAAAAACAAGCAACAGAACCCAAAACACATTAGTCATATTAATCCCAGCAGAGTCATTAAGTCGTAAAATGTTTAACGAAAGGTGTTTACGTTTATATTGTACACAATATTCCCACCAAAATAAATAGCTCTAGATAGAACGGGAGAAAAAGAGGACGAGGAAAAACCACACATGAAAGTTTTTATGGATTTAACGTCACACAAATGAGGTGCACGTTAGAATAGTGTGTGAGAGAGAGAGAGAGAGATTTTTATGGGAACCAAGCCATCACCAAACCAACAACAAAAAAGTACTTAAATTGATAAATTGCCGCAGAAGAACCAAAAAAAAAAAAAATACGAATTTCTTGTGGTGTAGTAGAAATAAAAAGAAAGAATAAAGAAAAAGTTTTGACAAATTGAAGTCAAAAAGTTTAGATTTAGATACTTTGATAGTATGTAGGGCTAAGGGGGAGGAAAAAAAAAACAAGAACAAGTTTTTATAGCTTGTGAAAAGGTAAGAATTATACAAATATATGAGTTAGTATGTTTCCATTTCTAATAAAATTATGAAATCAATAAAATAGTTTGCAAAATTTTCAATCTTAACCGCTTAGACTCAATGAGGCAGAGATCAATGGTTTGAATCTTTTTCAGTTAATTCAATAACTAACTAATCGACTAACAGTTCTATTGTGGAACATAAGGAGTGAGATCGAAAAAATCCTAACATATATAAAATTCAATAATTTTTAAATGGTTGATCTTAGAGTTTTGATTTTTTTTTTATTTAATTGATAATATTTTACAAATTACAGAAAAATATAAATTTTATAGTTCTAACCACTATTTATGAACACGTGGACCTTTTTTGGTAAGCCTTTCATTAGAGATTTGATAGTTGTTTTAGACGCCTTTTTGGAACAGTTTGCCCATCTCCTTTTAAGATCTTCGATATTTTGGGACAACTTTTTTGTGCTCTTTAAGTTTCTTTTCACAAGAGCCCAATATCTTTCCACTGGTCTTAGCTCCGGACAATTTGGAGGATTGGCCTCTCTTGGTACCAAAACTATGTTATTACTTTGGGACCACTCCAGAGCTTTCTTGCCGTAGTGACATGATGCCAAATCGGGCCAAAAATATGTGGACACATTGTTCACATTGCTCTCTTATGAAAGGAAGAAGTCTTTTTTTCAAACATTTTTTCATGTATATTTCGGTATTTATAGAGCCCACTGTAACAAATGACTTGCTTCTTTTGCCGCAACTGCATATAGCTTGCCATACCAGGAATTTTTTAGGAAATTTTGTCTGCTTTTGGATTCTAAATTGTTCTTCCACATTTCCTCGAGCATCAGCAACATAAAAATTTTGACCCGGAAGCTACGTAAAATCTGCCAGTACATACATTTCGTCGTCCATTATACAACATGAATATTTTTGTATGAAATTCGATTTTAATTTTCGAGCCCTACTTTTGGCGTCTAAAGTCTAAATTTTTTTGCAGCATTTCTGTCTGGAACTTTTTGGACTTTGCATGTTTTCAAACTTGCATTGGCTTTAACTTTTCGCACCAAATAGTCAGAGCACTGGGCTAACCGGGCAGCTTTTCTACCAGATGTGTTTGGAGATCTTTTCAATATGCTTTCTATTTTCTTGGCTTTCCCAATATCATGTGGTCCTTGTTTTCTTCCCGAACCAGGTTTCCTATCGATGGTCAAATTCTCCTGAAACTGTTTAATAACATGGGAAACAGTTTGACGGCAGACCTTCAATTCTTTGGCCAATTTTTTGTAGGACCAATTTGGATTTTTTTGAAAATTTTTAATAATTTTAAGACGAACTTTTTTTTCTTCACTCATTTTGATCAAACTCACAATAAATGAACATGTTTGTCATTAAAAATAACAACTGACATATTTTTCAAAGATAGATCAAAGATCAAAGAAATTTTTAAATTTTACACCCAAAAAAATTATTAGGTACAATACAATATTATCTTCAATTACTCGGATAGTCAATGAGAGAGACTTTAAAAATATAAAAAAAATTTATTCTTAAATTTAATTATTTCCAGCTTTAATAGCTAATAAACACTTTAAAGTATATAACTGCTAACTCTCTTTATCAATTTACCCGTCTAGGCTATAGGCTACTATTTATTCTCAAAAATATATACATATATCTCTCAATAATCCTTTTTTTATTACACTACATACATACAACCACAAAACTGTCAGCAGCTGATTTACGCTATCAGCAATCAGACAAAAACAATAACAACAACAACAACAACAACAGAAAATATGCTATATATATACACGAATAAAGCACTTACCTACATTTATTTACAATGACCCTAATGTCTTTTGTGTTAAATGATCGCTTAAGGCACAATTAAGTACATAATGATAATAATCATAGAAGTGGACCCAACATTTATGCACAAACACACACATATAAATATGTATAAATGTTGGGATGTGTGTGTCTGTTTGTCTACACAACTCAAATACACAACAGCACAACATTAAAGAGCCGTCATTGTCAATATTTTGATTGTTATTAACAAAAGGATAAATTTTGTTTGTGACTTCAATATGGCCTGGCATGCGTTCGCTTCTCACTAGCTCTTTTCCTTTCTCACATTTACAGGTGTGCGCTCCTCTTCATTTTGGTTGCTGGTGTCGGTGCCAGTGTCCCATTCATAGCCTAAAACACCTGACAAACGCACAAAAGTGCCCAAAAATGTAATGGTGCTTCACACAAAAGCGCTGCACACAAAAGCAAATACTAAAAAAAGAGCCCTCAGTTATTGTATGTATGTATATCCGAAAAAAAATATTATATTACACATAAGTAAACACATACATACACAAAATCAACACTAATAAAAATTAGACACCGTTTGTCTGTCATTAATTCTTATCAATATGTTTTCACATCATTTACAATGGACTGTTGCCGTCTGCCGTCGTCGTCGTCGTCGTCATTGATGTCTGTCGTTGGCTGTGCCTTAAAAAATTTATACATACCGACAAAACTACACACATACTCGTGTACTTTTTACATCTAATGTGACTTTGTGGCATACTTCAGTGGGAATTTTATTTTATTTTTATGAGTTTTTTTTTTCTTTTCCATTCTTCCTAGTGTTAATATTTATTGATAGAAGAAGCAGCAAAGCGAAAATGAATTGATAGACGGAAAGACGAATTGACTTACACGTACGCACACATACACAAGCACTCACTCACACACTCTCCCTCTCTTTGCTTGTTGTAAATCTCTTACATATAATATTTATCATCACAATGTATGAGAGCAAAGCATCAGGCAGGAAAATTAATTAACAACATAACATTGGCACTTGAATTTGGCAGACATTGAGACGTTAAGCAGCAGCAGCAGCAGCAGCAGTAGCAGCAGCAAAAGTACAAGAAGCAATAAAAATTACTCATACTACAATTAAATATATGCTATGAAGTTCATGTGCGCTCTGACAATATTTCTTTTCTCTTTCTTCTCTTTCTCTCTCTCTCTCTCTCTTTTACCCTCACTAAGCTGTAATGAACTGAAGCATAACTCTTAAGCACTTGCGGGTGTGCGGCATCGGCAGCAATTTTATGGTTTTTTTCTATATGAATGCTTTATGAAAGGAAGAAAAATCTCTTTTTATGAATTTATTGACTGTGGTTTAATTTATGTTTGCGGCAGTGCTTAGTTTGCGAAAAGAAAGAAAGAGAGTGAAGCATTACAGAAATAGCAATCAGCAACAGCATATGGAAATGAGATTTTATTTACATTTAAATTTAGATATTATAAATTTTTGATGTAGTAAAGCAATGGAAGCAGAAATCTAATATTAAAACTTGAAAGATGAAAATATTATTTCATTAGTTTTTAAAAATTTTGAAGCACTAGGAAGATTTTAAAAACTTCAAAACAAAACTAGTCGTTTATAAGCGAAGAGACACGTCAAACATATTTCTACTTAAACATATACAAGCGTGTGTGATCGCCAGAGTTGTAAAAGAATGCAATCAACTTAATTGCAATACCTTGAAGTCACAGTTAATAACCGACAATTCATGATTGCAGTTACTGAATAACATATTTGACTCCAGAATAAAAAATGCAGTTGAAAGTCTTTTTTGGAGTCGCCAATTCGTTATTCATTTGAAAAAGTCTTTGTTAGAGTCAAGGGAATGCAATCGTTTTTTTGAAATCATGAGACTGCAAATCTTTTGACTCCAAAATCATGACTGCTTTAAAGTCACTTAAATAACTTGAACTCAAATGCAGTCATTTGGAGTCAATATTAAAATTGACTTCACATTACATTTGATTCCAATTGACTCCAAATGACTCCAAGTGACTCCAAATGACTTCAAATCTCCAATTGACTCCAAATAACTTCAAATCCCAAATTGACTCCAAATGACTCCAAGTGACTCCAATTGACTTCAAATTCCCAATTGACTCCAAATGACTTCAACTGGCTCCAATTGCCTTCAAAATCCCAATTGACTCCAAAAGACTCCAAGTGACTCCAATTGATTTCAAATTCCCAATTGACTCCAAATGATTTCAACTGATTCCAATTGACTTCAAAATCCCCAATTGACTCCAAAAGACTCCAAGTGACTCCAAATGACTTCAAATCCCAAATTGACTCCAAATGACTCCAAGTTATTCCAATTGACTTCAAATGATTTCAACTGACTCCAATTGACATCAAATTCCCAATTGTCTCCAAATGACTCCAAGTGACTCCAATTGAGTTCAAATTCCCAACTGACTCCAAATGATTCCAATTGACTTCAAATTCCCAATTGACTTCAAATGACTCCACGTGACTCTAATTGACTTCAAATCCCCAATTGACTCCAAATGACTCCAAGTGACTCCAATTGACTTTAAATCCCCAATTGACTCTAAATGACTCCAAGTGACTCCAATTGATTTCAAATTCCCAATTGACTCCAAATTCCAATTGACTCCAAATCCCAATTGACTCCAAAAGACTCCAAGTGACACTAATTGACTTCAAATCCCCAATTGACTTCAAATCCCCAATTGACTCCAAGTGACTCCAATTGACTTCAAATTCCCAACTGACTCCAAATGACTTCAACTGATTCCAATTGACTTCAAAATCCCAATTGATTCCAAAAGACTTCAAGTGACTCCAATTGACTGCAAATTGCAATTGACTTCAAATGACTGCATTTGAGTTCAAGGATATTTAAGGGACTCCAAGTGACTTCAAGTGACTCCAAGTGACTGCGATTTTGGAGTCATAAAATTTGCAGTCTCATGATTTCAAAAAAAGATTACATTCCCTTGACTCTAACAAAAACTTTTCTAAATGAATAACCAATCGGCGACTCCAAAAAAATACTTCCAACTGCATTTTTTATTCTGGTGTCAAATATGTTATTCAATAACTGCAATCAAAAATTATAATTCATTTGTGACTTATATCCTCAATTGATTGCATTCTTTTACAGCTCTGGTGATAGCTGTGCGATTTTGCAGAAAGTTGCTGCAATTTTAATTACTTTGCCTTCATTATAATGTAATTCATCATTTCTATTTATTTAATTCATAATATTATTCCATATATCGCCCCCCCCCACCCCCTCATCACTCTCTGTCTTCCAAACTCGCATATATTTCTTATTGTTTCGAATTTCTAGCATTTATGCCAAGTAAAATTCTCTGCCCACTTCAAATCCTACATATTTTCAGAATAAACCCACATGTGCCGATTTTCCTCCTTTCAAATTTACACAACTTTCAGTGTTATAATTCTAAGAATTTTCGATGCTAATGTGACTGCATTTCTGCAATGTATTTCAAATATCCTTGAAACATTACAACAACACATTATTCGAATTTAATAGGAAATGCAACTTAGAACTCAAATGAAATTAAAGATCATATGCATGAAAATTAACCTGTGACATACTTGTACTATAAAAAATTCTACTGCGAACAATTCAATTTTCCAAAACTCGAAAATTTGAATTGCTTCTAAAAACGAGAAGGATACATACGACAAATAATAAGTTTGGCAATTCCATCTAAACCTCTTTACACATAGTCAACCACAATATGCGTAGAGTAAACATACATATCAAAATTACAAGTACCTGGTTACATAGAAATTTTGAAAATGAAATATTTTTCACTCGGTTTTTGTCAAATCGAAACTATACTTACTTCCTACATTCGTACAATTTGAGGTTTTAGCTTAGTTTTTCATTTTCAACTAACTATGATGAGTGTAGGAGTATAGAATTTTTGTTTGTTGTTGTGTAGAGATGACAGCAACGAACGCAAACGAACGAAAACATCACATCTGCTTGTTCTGCCTGTCCAAGAATGGAATAATTTATTAGTTTTTGATTTGACTGGTTGACCGCATGACCATTTTTTGGTTTTACTGTATATTTGTAGTTGAATGTATTTGTAAATCCAACGACACACACACACACACACATCCAGCAGCTTAATTGAGCTCTAGAGCTCTTAGAGTTATGCTATAAAGCGCACTTTGTATGTGTGTGTGTATGATTGTGTGTGTATTTTTGCTTCGTTAAGTCAATTGCTCATTCCAAATTCTGTCGTTTTTGACCTCTAATGCTCACTTGAACATTTCACTATTTCTATTTATGTGCATGGGTGGGGAAATCTATAAAGGCCATGGAAGACATGGTACAGAACGGAGAAGAAAGTGAAAATTATTTTTTGAAATATCACATCTGTCAAAATTCAGCAAAATGTTAAAGTGAAAAAAGTTTATTTATCTCCTCTCACTCTCTCTATCTGCTGATATTTGAGTGTGCAATTTTTTGTGGAAATTCTTTGTAGTTTTTGATTGATTAATGTGGAATTACATTTTTAAGTGTAGAGCATTTAAAATGTTTGCAAGAATTTATTAGTTTTGCGGTTTTCCAATATATCGAGCACTAACCCCAAAATTTACTTTTTTTTTAAACTTAAATAATGAAAAATTTTACTTGAACTTGAGGAGCATATTTCCATAAATTGATGGATGTTTATTGTAAACGATTCAAGAAAAAATCGCCTGTGAATATTTTGAAATTTACCTTAATTTGGCTATTAGGCGTCGTTATCTATGTGAGATATAATGTATAATGAATTAGATTAACCCTATAAACGTAACATTCGTAGATGTAAAATAAACGTTACTATTGAAATCATGTAAACCTCATATTCATGAGGTTTTCTATTGCCGGAATGCCGCAACGATCGTGACGCAGAAGAAAACCTCATGCACTTACTTCTTTTCTGTGTTCTTTTTATTGTTATAATTTCCGCACACATTTCACATAACGGCTTAGGCTGTGATTATAATGGGAGTATACTGAGTGAACACCATAAAATTGTTGTTGCACCGAACACAGAGAGAGAGCCTTTACTCACTCTCACATCGAATACGATATGCTCGGTTTTAGCACGACGAGTTTATAGGGTGGCAATAAGCCAAAATAGAATCATTGCATACAAAATAGTATTAAACAGACGATTACATTTCGATAAAAAGCAACTCTGCAACGAGCTTAATGTATCCACTTCGACAGAGCACGCGAGAAAATGTTTTGTGCTTGTAGAACAGCGAACACCAATACATAAGTAGACATGATTTAGAGGTATTGGCTTCAAAAAAAGCAATAACAACAATACCTACTGAGCCTTTCTCAATTTGCAAGAGAGAAAGATAGAAAGAGAGCATTACTCTTCGTCATATGGAAACACGGTTGCCACTTACTCATTTTATTTTGTACCAATATTTATAAAAAAAAAATGTACCAAATGGGGGAAAAATGTACCATTTTTTTCATATAGAACTTTAATAAAAACTTTTTGTCTGTTTATTATATAACATTATATTAATAAGAGTATTGAATTCTAATTTATTCCTTAATTGTTTTTTTATATATTAGACTAAAGTAAAAAAATTGTCTTTTAGCATTAGCTGAGCTATGAGCTCATTAACATGAATAAAAATTTAGTCAATTCTTCAAACCACATTTCGCCTATTCCATTTTTAATACAACTTACTTTTTGCCAAAAAATTACTAAGTCTGAACAATTTTCTAATTTGTAAAGTATTTTGAAAATATGTTTACAATTCTTGATTACCATGAAAGCTAACTTTGCCCACAGAATGTACCAAATTTTAAAAACATGTACCAATTTACCAAGCGCAGAAAAATGGAAAAAAATTTACCAGTTTTGGTAGAATTGTACCAAAGTGGCAACCGTGTATGGAAATAAAATTGCATTTAACACATTTCCGCGCAGCATCCTATATATAGGACGCTAAAATTTCTCTTATTCAAGCGTTATTTTTTGTATGAAGGGTGCATATATGGTATAAACATATGTATATCATTGAAAAGGTTAAACTTTTAGCTTTCTAAAAATGATGTTTAAGTTTATTTAGCATTTTTGGTATTGAAGTTAGCTAAACACTAAAAAAAAAACAAAGTTTTTGTTAAATTTTCATAGTACAAAGAAAAAATTGTTAAGCAATTTTTTCAAAAATGTAATGATGAGACCTTATTGCCAAAAGATATTACCTTCCATAAAAAAACTAATTTTTCCAGAGACATTTCAACAGACGGCATGATAAGCATGTAAAGTTGGCGTCCTATATATAAGACTTTGGGCGCCTTTTGACATGTTTTTTAATTTTCCATTCTCATTGATTTTAGTGAATAAACGTGTTTTTAGTACTTATATCTTACTTTATTTTCCTAAATTGAGTTTTGAATATATAATTTTTCAATTTCATATACGCCTGCTTCTCTTGGTGTGCCTATTATCTAGCAAGCTATGCCACGTAACCAATTCGTAGATATCAAACGATACATTAACTTTTGCAACAATGATGAAAGCGATAAGCTCGCAAAGGTAATTTTAATTTAAAGTTAGTAATCAGATTTTATTTGACTTGATCCACTCATAGATGCGATCATTGTTCGATCTCGCAAATAAAAAATTTAGTTAGTTTGGTGTGTGGGTTCACTCCTTGTGAATTGATGAGCAAATGGTGTCATACTTCGGAAAACACAGTTGCAAACCTATTCGATTTGGTTACAAATTGCGGTGCTTGTGCAGTTCTGAAGACTATTTATTTCATTGCATGCCTTATGCTGGGATAAGTGATAGCTATCAAGGCCGTATTTAGGGAATGAGGAAACTATATTCAAATTTTTGAGATTAATTGCCAATGGATGGAAAAAAAGTCAAAATAAAATCTATTTAACGATATTTTTTACTTCCATCGGTTTTTTTTAATCTATAAATTCAAATATAAAAAATAAATTTGAAATCTTAGTTAAACTAAGCGAACAAATCCGATTTGTTTTCTTCAACATGAGGTTTGACTACGGATTCAAAAAGAGAATGTGATGCTGAGCACTCCTGCATTCATAGTTTTTCTGGGTCAGTAACTGTTTTTGATTTAAGGTTTCGTACTGAATCAGTTTGAAAAGTTTAAAAATTAATAAAAATAGAAAAATTTATCCGATCCTTGTAAAATAAGACTTGCTTGAACCCCATTTTTTTTCCTAAAACGTGACGTGATGGGAAGTTTTTGACCTCAGATTCGTGTTCAACGTGAAAAATTCTTTCGCAAAAACTAGGAACCATCTTATTATATTAGCAAAACCCATGCAGTTTTGGGAGACAATCTTAAAATGTAATTAATTTTTAACCCATTATTGCTCAGAGCACCACGACTAGAGAGATCTCTTTCAATGCTGTGACTTCACGAATTTAGGGGATATAAGATAACCTCATCCGGGTTCCTTATCATTGATAATGGATCAAATTCCCAATGATGATCATTTGAAAAAAATTAGCCTCTACAATTTTTGGTAATTTTTTTGAGGTTGGGTAGACAATGAGTTAATGAAATTATGTCCCTCACGATAAAAAAAATGCACTAGAATCCACATTGAATAATATTTATTTGGAAAAATTTAATTTGATTATTCTGGGAATTTTTTGTCACTTTTGACCATTTTTTTGAGGTTAAGATTAAAAAAAATCGGAAAATTTTTCCAAAAATTTTAATTTTATAGGGTCCATCAAATGAATCATTGATTTATCTTATTGTATTTAAAAATCAGTTTGATAAAAATTATTTATGAATATTTTCTTCGAATGAAAAACCCCCCCGCCCCCCCCCCCCCCCGAAAAAAATTTCTGGCTACGGCCTTGTATCGGACCATTATCACGCATACCTTTCACATAAATATAATTACAAAATACTGATATCTTATTTTTATTCTTATTTTTTTATTATGTATTTTTTTTTTTTTTAGACGACCTCGATAGTCTAGTGGGTAGTGCACTAGACTTTTATCTGGGAGGTTCGGGTTCGATTCCCGTCTTCGTCTGGTGGTTAATTTTCATAACTTTCTTATATTCACTATCAATATGAAGTGTATGAGAATTATAAGATAGTGTACAAGTACACACATTGGTTGGTAATGGCAAAACCACCAAGCCAATAAAAAATTGCCACACCGCCGTTCGGAATCGGCGTTAAACTGTAGGTCCAACTATGTGGTATCACAATGGGCCGTTCAGGCCTAAGTGAGTCTCTCAACAGCCACTCCAACCTAACCTATTATGTATTTTTAAAGTCTCATATATATGAAAGGTAGGCATAACAACATTCCAATCGTGATAATTTTTACCTTGATGTATTGATATGCTATTATTTACCAGAATATGTAATTTTATCATTATATCTAAAATGGGTTCCAAGTTATAGGGTTTTAAAAATTTCGCATATATGAGAGGTGGGCGTGGTAATAATCCAATCTATCCCAATTTTGCAATGATATATGGCCATAATAACGTTTATAAGAACAAAGAACACAAAATTTCATGATCATATCTATAATATATACCAAGTTATATCCTTTTCGCGGTTTCATTTGTATGGGAAGTAGGCGTGGTAATAGCCCGATCGTTATAATTTTTCACACAGTGATTGCTAATAACTCCATGAGCGAATGAGCCAAATTTCAGAATTTTGGCCAGCTAAAAACGGATTTCGCTCCATAGTGCACTGTCCCTTTTAATTATAGCTAGCAATTATTGCTAGAAATTTTTTGAAGAAAGAAGAAGAATACGACGAGCAACAACATATTGTATCTGTGAAAGTTTTAACCCATTTTACCATCAGGGTTCATGCAGCAGTAACAAAAAAAAAGTATGTACGAGTTTTCAAAAATATACTGCATACATAATAATGGCTTTAAAAAAAAAAAAAAAAAAACTCATTACATTCCGCAATTTAATTTCTTTGATTGAAATACTACGAAAAGCTGCATCTCATGCCAACATTTACGAAAGCTTTTTAATTTCGTAGCACATTTTCATGGAATAATAACAAAATAGCAGAGATACCTTTAAAAATTCTCTAAATCGTTGCTTGCTACAGACTGATGATGATGATGAATGTTACAACAATTGCAAATAATAAATTTACATTAAACTCAATGTTCCATGCCAATAACAATAATAATGCTACAATGGCAAGCAGCTACATACTTACATAGCAGTAAGAAAATAGAAACAGTTTGTAGGAAGTGGGTTGTAGCCGGTCTAGACCGAACTTTTCATACGCTAAACTGAAACAAAATATATGTGTATGTGTTTTGTATTAGTCTTCAGAGGTAAAATAAATCTATTAGTTATTTGAGACGTCTATTTGTATTGTTATTAAGACTTCAAAAGAGCATTGAGGACTCTGAAGATGAAATGGGAAGCCTTCTTGATTCGAATCATTAACGTATACATTTATAAACCTTTTCAACTAATTTTCTATGCTGATAACTTCAAACTTCATTCATATATTGTGTGCTTAACCCTTGTGCGCTATGTGCCGGCTGCAGCATGCACTCAAGTCACTCATCTCATAATAAAATTTCTTTTAGCGCTCTCTCGCTACGATTTGCATGACTGAAAAATTTGAAATGCCTTTTTAAATTGTATACAAATACAAAGAAAACAAGAAAGTAGAAAAGTGAAATTAAATTTTCATTTCCATTGAAAACACCTTCAATAAAGCAACGGCAGCTGTTGCTCTTGCTACAATTCTTGTTGCCATTGCCATTGCTGCTGCTGTGGTTATTGTTGTTGCTGCAGTAAAAAACTCTAAATGCAAATTTCATTTTAAATAAAACACGAGCTCAACTTTTTATTTGAATCACTCCGCTCTACTCACTCTATATCCCCGGACGCGTTCCCCTTTCTTTGGCAGTGTGCACAAATTCAATTACAATTGAAAGAATAACAAACGATATTACAAAAGTATAGAAAAAATAAATATATAGAAAGGAGGAAGGATGAAGAAAAAGAGAATTCCAACACTTTCTCTTTTAACATTCTTCATTTTCTACTTTTATTCTATTTCAATTCTTTTGTTTTGCAATGAAAACTAAACTCGCTCATATATTCTCTATGTCTCTCTCTTTCTCTTTCAGTATAGCTCTCAATCGTATACCTGCATGCTTACTTTTTAGTACCCAATAGTGTTATCTCTTTCTTCTCATGCCTTTTCAAAATAAATTTGTCTTAATTTTAACGTTACATTGAAATTACATTGAAATCGTTGAAAGCAAGTAACAGCTTCTTTAAAGAAAGTGGAACCCAAGTGTCTACAAAAAAAAAAAAAAAAAACAAAAAGTAATGCAAATGATTCAATTCTGGATAATCCAACAAAACAAAAGAGAAAGAGATAGCTATACTTAGATACCTGCTGTTGCTTACAGCGGTTGTTTTTCTGCTTTGTTTTGAAAAAAAAAACAAATTTCTTTAATTTCATTTATGTCGTTTTTAATTAAATTGCTCAAAAACTCACGTGAAGTTTTTCTTTCAAACAAATAAAATGTTTTCCTTCATTTTTCTTCTACTCGCTGTAAGATTGTTTTAGCTGGTATGCGATTCAGTAAAAATGCGACTTCATCATGACGGTGCGCACAAAACGCACACCACAGCATACCGCACCTCCTCGTCTTTGGAGCCATAATTATTTCTGATTTAAATGAATTATTTTTAGAATTTGACGAAATCAACAACAACAGCAGCAAAAACAGAAACAACAAAACAAAATCAACTGCAAGTTCCTAAGTATGACATGCGAAATTAAATTTACAAATTTTCAACATATATTTCTTCATTTTTATGGTTGTACATACAAATTCTTTTTACGGCATATGAAAATTAAAATAGAAAACTTAGTTGTGAAACAATTTAGTTAAACAGCACCGACTTATTAGTGTACTACACCTGAGATTCTTAAACCATTTCAGTCACAGAATCTTCCATAAATTTTCGAAAGATCGCTTTACACTCAGGAATAATACAAAATTCGAACGCCACGCCATTTGGCAGTTAGCAAGTTGAGTCCTTACTGGCAGCGGGACGTAGGGTATTGATGTAGTGAAAGAGAAGAAATGTGTTAAGTGTTCGACTGGAGAACCCTCCGCATCCGGGAGGGAAGCTAAGCTTAATTATTAAACTATGAAATGAAAGCGCTGAGCGTAATGATTTTTTTATATGAATTGAAATTAAGAAACACACACATTGCGACGAGCCAAATATGGCAACAAATTATGGCCACACAATAACGCCTAAGTGCAGCGTAAATACGCTGCGATTAAAACAAAAACCTGCCACAGTCTATGCTGGGAGAAGATCGGCGCAAAGGCGAAACAAAATACACTGCGCGTAGAAAGCAACAACAGCAAAATGTATATAGCAACGACTAGTCAGCACAAAGGAAAGCAAAGGAAAAAAAAAAACAACCACAAAATCACGCCACTAATGTGCTACAACAACGTTTGCAGAGGCGACAAAGCATAAAGCTATACATTCCAGTGGCGATAATCTGCACACTGGAATACCTGGAAAAGCTCACTGTGGAATATAAAAAAGGAATCACAGCAACGATCTTTCTCTTTTGCTGGCCTCGGAATCAGACGTGAAACTGTAGCAAATGACTTGCTTCTTTTGCCGTTGCCGCAACTGCATATAGCTTGCCGTACCAGGAATTTTTTAGGAAATTTTGTCTGCTTTTGGATTCTAAATTGTTCTTCGTTCGACATTTCCTCGAGCATCAGCAATATAAAAATTTTGACCCGGAACCCGGAAGCTGTGTAAAATCTGCCAGCACATACGCTTCGTCGTCCATTATACAACATGAGTATTTTTTTATGTAATTCGATTTTAATTTCCGAGCCCTACTCTTGGCGTCTAAATTTTTTGCAGCATTTCTGTCTGAAACTTTTTGGACTTTGTATGTTTTCAAACTTGCATTGGCTTTAACTTTTCGCACCAAATAGTCAGAGCACTGGGCTAACCGGGTGAACCGAGCTTTTCTACCAGATATGATCTTTTCAATACGCTTTCTATTTTCTTGGCTTTCCCAATATCATGTGGTCCTTGTTTTCTTCCCTAACCAGGTTTCATATCGATGGTCAAATTCTCCTGAAACTGTTTAATAACATTGGAAACAGTTTGACGGCAGACCTTCAATTCTTTGGCCAATTTTTTGTAGGACCAATTTGGATTCTTTTTGAAAATTTTTAATAATTTTAAGACGTACTTCTTTTTTTTCTTCACTCATTTTGATCAAACTCACAATAAATCAACATGTTTGTCATTAAAAATAACAACTGACATATTTTTCAAAGATAACTAGATCAAAGAAATTTTGAAATTTTACACCCAAAAAAAATTATGAGGTAAAACGTGTGTTAAGATTTTTTCGATCTCACTCCTTACTATTAAAACTTCAAAAGATATGCAAATAGAAGCTGGGGAAAAATATAAAAAATATCCTCCCAAAAGTGTTAAGATTTTTTCGATCTCACTCCTTACTATTAAAACTTCAAAAGATATGCAAATAGAAGCTGGGGAAAAATATAAAAAAAATACCCTCCCAAAGCGATATTGAGCTAGATTACTCTTAATTTACTAGCAAATGTGATAACAAAAAAGAAAGCCAGTGAATACAAAAGTTTTTACCTTTAGAATATTTAGGTATTTGTGAAATGCGTTGTTAAATACAAACCAGAGTTGTTTTGCTAAGGATCTCAGTGTTTTGGATTGATAGCGTTGTAGTATTTCTAAGTTTGAATTACTAATGATACCCTCAATTGTGGGGTATCATGTCCCATATGTCCAAACTGGTTTCAATATCGTTTTATAAAGTAGTAATGTCAGCTCTTATTTCGGGCCCAATAACGAGCACATGCGATTTGTTTTTATGTTAAGGTGTAGCCTCTTCGCTTTTATATGCTTTTTCCAATTTAATCTTTTATCAAAGTTTAGTCCTAAATATTTAACAGTGTTACGTTTGGGGATAGTAATTCCATTCAGATTTAATGGAGGACATTCCCCTCTTCTTAATGAAAACATGATATTTGCTGACTTGACTTCTCACCTTTATTTTCTAACGAAGTAACCATTGTTGAATGTCATCGAGCTGTTTCTGAAGTAGATTTGCAGCTTCTGCAGAAGATTCATTTGACACTAAAATTACAGTAACGTCTGGATAAGTAGAAATAGTAACACCATCAGTTTCAGGCAAGTCGTAGGTAAAAATTGAATAAAGACCAGGATCCAGAATACTGCACGGTGGTACTCCGGCTTTTATTTCATATATGGCTGACGTTTCATCATTTACTTTGGCATAGAATGATCTTACATGTAGATAGAACTTTCAGACCAAATAAAATCGAGTAAATTTTTAAATTTGTATTACAGCCCTTGGTGCCAAACTCTGTCGAACGTTTGTTAAATGTTTAAAAATATGGCAGAGCAATATTTTTTGCATTCCAGAAAGTCAGTGCCAATATTCACTATGCGATGATATTGCTCAGGAGTACCGTATTTATGATGATTGGTGATCCGGAACTATCTTCTTATTTTCTAGTTATTCTAGAGTATTCTTTCGAATATTTTCGAGACAAATGCCAGCAAACTTATAGGTCTATATGAAGATACTGAGTTTTCACGTTTATTTTGTTAGGTATCATTAATATTTCAGCACATTTTCATTGAGTAGGAAAGTGTTTTAATGCGAAAGATTATTCCTTATTCTTATAATTGAAAGTAAATCGTAATAACTAAAAGCAACAATAACTAATTATGTGTCACCTTTTTGCCGGTTTAAGTTAATAAACTTTTGTTTGAGAATTTGGGGGGAGGGGAAATTTCCCCCTCTTCCCTCCCCCTCCCCCGCTTTGTATCTGCGCTTGCATACATGCACACTTGTGAGCGATATGTGTTAATGTGTAAACCTGACAACACAAACTTTGTTCTTCTCTTTTAATTTGGACCCCTTCCCTAGCACTTTCCTGACCGCGTGCACAATTCACGGGTAACTGAAGAGCATTTTCCTATTGCACAGCATTCTCAGACTCTTTTAAGAGATAGTAAGCTAACTGCTGTTACTCTTTCTTTTTGTTTTCCGTTGCATAAAACTCTGAAACAAATTATTTGACCACCACCTAATATATTCTAATTTTTAATTTCGTACTATTAGACAATAAAAATGTGTGCATATTTTTATAGAAAAACTAAAATACAGGGTGACAATTGTAAAGTGACGCATGTTTAATACTCTGCAGCAAGCTTTGCCATTTACCGTTACTTTAATTTAAAAAGCAAATTCATTCATCATTGGCTTTGCTTTTAATTTCATTTGAATTTTTGTTATTACATTTTGAAATTTCCATAAAAATGGACAAGGAAAATATTCGTCGTGAAATTATGAAATTTCATTTGGCAAATTATAGTAGCCGCCACATTGCAAAGGCTTTAAATTTGTCAAGTCGTACGGTAGACCGAGCTATTATTCGATATAATGAAACTGGGGGTTTTGGAGATAGAGACCGGGGAAAATTTTCAACAGTTGCCACTACTGGTTTAACAGAAAAAATTCGTAAACGAATCAAGCGAAATCCAAGGAGCTCAATGAGAAAAATCGCTAAGAAAGTGGGAGTAAACCGTGAAACAGTGCGAATCATTGCAAAATCAAAGCTTAATCTTAAGCCGTACAAGCTCCGAAAAGCTCAAGATCTGACACAAAAAAAGAAAGATTTGCGACTGCAAAGATGCAAGGCGTTGCTACGCTCCTCCGTGTTAAAAAATGTTGAAAATATCTTGTTTACAGATGAACAAATTTTCACGGTTGAACAACATTTCAATGCACAAAATGACCGAATGTGGCTAACAACATCATCGCAACAAAATAGGACTGTTGGCCGAGTTCAAAAGCCAGCTTCCGTTATGGTATGAGCTGGAGTTTCCGCTAATGCCAGAACCCCTCTAATATTCGTTGAAGAGGGTGTTAAAATTGACCAGGTTGTTTATCGGAGCATTTTAAATGAACATGTTCTTCCCTGGGCCCAAGATACATTTTGGAAATGAAAACTGGACTTTCCAGCAAGATTCTGCACCTTCCCACATGGCAAAATTAACGCAAACATGGATAAAAGACAATTTTTCTGGATTCATAACATCTCAAGAATGGCCACCATACTCCCCAGACTTGAATCCAATGGACTACTCTATTTGGAGTATTTTAGAGAGTAAGGCTTGTGCATCTCAACACCACAGTCTGGAGTCGCTGACAAATTCATTAGAGAAAGCCTGGACTGAAATTGATCAGGAAGTCCTGCGGCGAACAGTCCCACGATTTCCGGATCGATTGAAGGCATGTGTGCAGGCTAAAGGAGGTTATATTGAATGAGGTGGGGTTCAAATGAATGCTTATATATTCAGCAATGTTAACACTTAATTGCACTTAATGGAAGTACGTCCTTTTGAAAATAACTGCTGAAATGTGTGCGTCACTTTACGATTGTCACCCTGTATATATTTTGGGAAAATTTTATCCGAAAATGTATGTCTTATAATAGTTACTAGTATGTAACCGTGTGCACCACAAAGTGATGCATTAACTACACACACGCAGGGACACATTCACACAAATTCTTGCACACTTTCAACACGAAAGTATTCTAAATATGTACATATGACCGCTCATGATACGCAAACAATCACCCACTCACACAGACACCCACCTAAAAGAAAAGCTGCTTGCTTACGAGTCTATGAGCTTAACGAATATGCCACAAGATAATGTTGTTGATGTTGAATGTTGAAGAAAGAAATAAACATGCAACTTGTCACTTTAAACTAACGTATAAATGTGTGAGTATATGAATGTAAATATGTATGTAAGTAGGTACGTAGGACAACGCGCTGCTGTTCATAAACACAAATATGTACCTACATATATAAAGGCATACATAAATGTGCATATGTGTGTATTTATACACACACACACACACACCAGCCATTGAGGAAGAGATAAAACTGCAAAATTTATGTTTTTGTACATTTCTTCATTTGTTTCTTTTTTTTTACGTTTAAGTTTAGTTGCTTTCTGATTTTTTACAACTATTTGCTTGAGCTGTTGTAATTTTTATACATATGTATATGTACGTATGTATGTATGTATATGAGTGCGTTAAAATTTGTGTCAGAAATTTGCGGTTTTTTGTGTTTGTGTATGTATGTGTCATTTGCTTTTTGTGGCTTTATAAACACAACGTCGTTGTCGTCATCGTCGTCGTCGTCATCGTCGTCGTTGTCGTTGTGTTACCAACATTTATTTCTGAAAGCATTTACTCTGTGGTGAGAGCTCATAGTAAGTGAGAGAGGCAAGTGGAGTGTGGTTTACTCCCACATGACAATTAATCAGGCGCATAAGAGCACACACACATACACACATACAGACAAATGTAAGTTCTCATATGTATAAATAAAACAACAAAAACAACACAAAATAGTATAATATTTTTACCTTTTTTGGTACATTTTTGCTTGGCTTAGCTTGAAATTTTTCCACATACACGCACCACTTACACTATTACAACTATTTACACATATGTATGTATATACATAGTAATAATATGATATGCAAAAAACAAAAATTGTCAAAGCAAAAAAAAAGAAGCACTTTTTATACAGGAAACAAAACATTCATTTTTTCTATTCCTTTCCCTTCTCCCAACCCCTACTCACCCTCTCTCTCTCTCTCTCTCTGTCACATACTCTTTTATTGTCCTTTTTCCTTATTCTACTATTCCATGTTTTTTTTTTTGTTTCTCGCGCGCTACATCATGAATGTAATTAATCATTTAGTAGCGAGCGCAAAGGGGAAGGAAGTGAAAAATTTTCAGCGTTTGAATTTCATTTCCGCTTTTAGTTTTTTTTTTTTTTGGTTTTTTTTTTTTTTTTTGTAATGTAATATGAAAAAGCTAAAATAAAAAACTCATTCACTATAGCTATTTTTATTTTTATGTTATGCTATGTGGTTATGGTTGATGTTATTTTTCTTTTTTTGTATTTGTTGTTGTCATGAATAATAAAAAAATTCAAAAACTGACAAAATTTAGTAAAATTCTGTAATATGAATACACTTTTTTGTATTAGACATCATGCCCTTGTTGTTATTTTTATATATTTTATATATATGTGCAAGCAGACATATACATGCAATTATTTGTATGTATATGTAGAAAAATATTGAAAAAACAAGATAATAAGTTGAGTTATATACGAACCCAAAGTGCTTTACACCCAGAGCTTCTAGTTGAAAACTGGATCGCGCAGGAGTTTTATGAACGCAACTGGAGAACCTTGACCGTATTCAACAACGACCGTTGAAACTAATGGGAGACATTAAATTAAGTTTCCAGCTGGATTAACTCCTTAAAGCATCGTTATCGTTCTTACCATGGTTGATGCTCTTTAGAAATGCTTTCAACAGAACTACTCGAACTGAAAACAGAGCTCATGCATTCTACGTGTACCCAATATTTCGGTGTACTGCTCATTACAGAGATTTTCCATTCTCTATTTGCCTGCCTATAAAAATAGTCTTTCTGAAAAAAATTTCTTCCGACTTTTTTAGCCTTACCAAATTTAAAGTTAACGTTCACCAATATTTCTTGCTCTTTCTTCCTCTCTTATCTATTTTCTTTCCTTATCAGCGCAATACTTTGTATTCATAGGAGTATCCCCTGGGAATTGATTGCTATTCTATTCTTTTCAGTTCGATTTTTCAAGTTTTAATTCCATTCTTCTTCATTCTCTTCATTCCCATTTCTTAATCCCATGAATTTTTATTCCACTTAGTTTCATTTCCTCCATTTTGCTCCATTCGATGCAATTCCATTTTCAATTTCTTGCCGATCCATTGCACACAGTTCCATTTTTATGTTTCAATTCCATTTTGAGCCATCTATGCTGATTCATTGCATTTAGTTCCATATTTCATGTTCCAATTTCATTCTGCTTCATTCCATTCATTTCCATTTTTCAATCACATACTATTTCATTCCATTTAATTTCATTTCCTCCATTTTGTTCCATTCGCTCCAATTCCATTTTTATTTCCTTGCTAGTCCATTGTATCCTGTTCCGTTGTTATGTTTCAATTCCATTGAGTTCCATTGTCAATTTCATGCTGATTCATTGCAATAAGTTCCATAATTCATGTTCCAATTCCATTCTACTTCTTTCCATTCTTCCTCATTTTTCAATCACATGCTGTTTCATTCCATTTAGTTTCATTTTCTCAATTTTGTTCCATTCGCTCCAATTCCGTTTTCAATTCCCTGCTGATCCATTGTATCCTGTTCCGCTGTTATGTTTCAATTCCGTTTTGATCTATTCCATCGAGTTCCATTGTCAATTTCATGCTGATTCATTGCATTAAGTTCCATAATTCATGTTCCAATTCCATTCTACTTCATTCCATTTATTCCCATTTTTCAATCACACGCTGTTTCATTCCATTTAGTTTCATTTTCTCCATTTTGTTCCATTCGCTCCAATTTCGTTTTCAATTCCTTTGCTGATCCATTGTATCCTGTTCCGCTGTTATGTTTTAATTCCATTTTGATCCATTCCATCGAGTTCCATTGTCAATTTCATGCTGATTCATTGCATTAAGTTCCATAATTCATGTTCCTTCTTCATTCCATGAATTCCCATTTTGCAATCACATGCTGTTTCATTCTATTTAGCTCCATTTCCTCCATTTTGTTCCATTCGTTCCAATTCCATTTTAATTCCGTGATGATCCATTGCATCCAGTTCTATTTTTTATGTTTCAGTTCCATTATGTTCCATTCCATCTATTATCAATTCTATGCTAATTTATTGCACTCAGTTCCATATTTCATGTTCCAATTCTATTCTGTGTGATTCATTTTGTTCCATTCCATCCAGTTTCAATACTTTTTCAGATCAAAAAAGTGCAGAGCAAACAATGTTTCCAAAAATTATATAAAATTAAAAAAAGCCGAGTCATGGTGGTCACTGCGACATGTGTGTGGACCACTGAGCTCTTAATCCAGTCCTGGTTGCAAATTCATAATATAGAATATTCATGTTTTTCTATACGACATCCCCACTAGTTGAGAGAGAATGATAAGCGGAAAATTCAAGTGGGAAATTTTTTTTAAGAAACAAATTTTTTTAGTCTTACATATCCAGAAATATCCGAGCCGTCGGATCAACTGGAGAAAATAAAATGAAATGTTTTTGAAAACGATTTCTGGACAAAGAAACCCGTGAATCGAAAATATTGGAGAGAATTAACGATACTGACTTAAGACCGCATTCAAATAGAAAAGTTCCCCAGAGGTCTGCTGCCCCGATAGGAACTAAAAAACATAAATAAAAAAAAATTCCAGCATCTCAAAGAAATTATTTGTATGTAACTATTTTCAAGCATCTTCGACAACTCAGTTGAAATTCAGAGTACCCAAACGAAAAAATGACTCTATCAATAATAAAATTCTATGGATTTCATATATGCACCTGTGGCAATTTCTAATCACATAACCATTTTTATGATTTTCTTGACTCCATCCCCCGTAAGTGTATACTTTACTTCAGCTAAATTTTTTAGAATCTACGCAACAATATTTTGTTATTTTAGTGCCTTTCATTTAAGTAAACAAAAACCAGAGAGACAGGCAGACAAACAGGCAGACATCGACTAAAACACATGAGGAGAGAGAGAGACGGTAAATACAATTAAATTGCCTTGAAATATGATGATAACTAACACACACTTACATATGCATTCTATATTATTTTTCAATTTTTGCTCACAAAAAAAATCTATTAAAGTTTATGTTATCGTCATAGTAGTTGGAAGTAGGGTACAAAACTGTTGAAGGTTGTAGAATAAATAACAAGCAAACGTAAGGGTTCTCATATTACTCGCTCTCATCCTCATATTATTATGTGGCACACATTTAACTAGTCTCCCATTATTGCAACGCAACGAGCATGAAATTGCAAGAAACAAAATTGAATAAATTTAAGAGCTTTAAAGAGGAAAAAAAGTCTTTAGAGCATACTTACGGATAATTGTCATATTAGATTTATGAACGTATTAAAATTAAACTTGATACATTGCATTTGCAACATCTAAAAGTATACGGTGCACCCCGGCAATGAATCTTCAATCGAACTTCATGCATCTTTGTCATGCTCATCGTGACCTTTGTATGTATGTATGTATAACTTGTGTGTGTGTTTGTATGTGTGTGTAGATATTTATACGAAATTTATAGCACCCAGAGACACTTGGTCACACTCTCATTCTCTCGCTCTCTCTCAATCTCTTTGTCATACTTTCACTTGCGCTTACTGTCACTGTTGTGCAATTATCGTTAATTATCATCTTATTCACACTTAATTTAATTTACTTCAATGATGTCGTTGGTCGGTCGGTCGTTTGGTTGTTTGTTCGGTAAGTAGTTAGGTAAGTACTGCTCCCCCTCGCCCCATTGTGCCCAATCTCCTTCTAGACTATATCACACATACTCATAGACAAAAAATAAACGAAGAAGACCACAAAGCGAAATGTTTTTGAGCTTGAGAAAGTGTTCAAAAGTCTTCTTCTCTGTGTCTTCTGCTGGTCTTTGGCACATAACATCAAAACAGCTATGCAGAAAGAGTCTATTGGCCAAAGGATACGTACTCTAGTGTGTAAAAGTTAACATCAAATGACATTGACATATGCTTCGGTCTGGGTTGAAGCACTCACTCACACACTCACTCTACTTTGCAACACATAAACACAGTGTACATAAGTGAGAAAAAGCAAGAAACCCTGAAGATGTATATTGTGTACATAACAAGGAGACGGCAAAGACAGTAAGAAGTAAAAGAAGAAATGAAATTTTTTAACAATTGAACGTACTTGTGTATGTAAGAAAGGTTAAGGTGAAGGATATTATGTTACCCTCATTTTCTTTCTTTTTCTCTTGCTCCCTCCCTCTCTCTCTCTCTCCCGGACAAAAATAATTGTGTGTTAAGATATCGACATACACTTTAAAAAACCTATTAAAAAATGTGAAAAACAGAGTTATTTATGTCTTCTCAATCGGACTGAAGATCAATTCCTCGTTGATAATTGTATTAATCCCGAGTATATTCGAATACAGCTGCTCACGAAGACCTGCAAACGCCTGAGAGTTGCTTGAGTTTCTTAGCGGCAGTTCCATAGTACTGATTACTAGTGTATACTAGAACGAATCCATAGATAAACTTGCGAAGATTCTCAATAATTTAACTGTTATTTAAAATTTTATTTTGACTCAGCCTTGCGATTTCACAAACGTTTTTTTTTTTTACAGTGTAATTGAAATAGTTGCATTTGCTGCATAAAATTTAATAATAAATCAAGTTTACTAATGAAGCAATCAATTAGAAATTCTTTAATGTTTAGAGATTTTTAAAATATTTACTGGTTTGCTTCATCAATTTACTTCTCTCGGTCTCTAATATAAAATTATCAGAGAATGGAATTTCCGAAGTAGATTTAATATAGTAATTAAAGTATGAAGAAATTGTCCTGCTCTTGGTGCTAATAGAAGTCGAAACTTACTACATACAAACATATCTTATGCCGGAATCTTAGATCATAACTGACTCTAAGTTTAACAATAGGTCGCGACCTATTTTTTAATAATTTTTTTAAAAAGTTTTTAAGAATTAATTTGATTGTCTGCTGATAATAAGAAGCTTTCAAATCTTGATATCTTTATCTTGAAACTTCAAGTAATCCCAAGTAGTGAGTTCAAATTTCTACAATCGTTTGCTTTAGGGTCAAAATATAAACTTTATTCTACGAAAAAAAAGTACAATCGGCCTAGTCCAGAGCTGTAAAAGAATGCAATCAACTAAGGGTATAAGTGACTAAAGAATAATAGTTTTTGATTGCAGTTATTTAAATTCAAAGTCACTGATTGGTTATTCATTTTTGAGTCAGAGGAATGCAATCTTTTTTGAAGTTATGGGAATGCAAATCTTATGACTTTAAAATTATGACTGGTTTGAAGTCACTTGAAGTCAATTGGAATCACTTCAAATCAATTGGAGTCACTTGAAGTCATTTGGAGTCAATTGAGATTTGAAGTCAATAAGAATCACTTGAAGGCAATTGGGATCACTTGTCGTCAATTAGAGTCACTTTTTAATCACTTGGAGTCACTTGAAGTCGATTGAGATTTGAAGTCATTTGGACTCATTTGAAGTCAATTGAAATCACTTGAAGTCACGTTGAGCCACTTGGAGTCAATTGGAGTCACTTGGAGTCAACTGAAGTCAATTGAATACACTTGGAGTCAATTGAGATTCGAAGTTATTTGGAATCATTTGAAGTCAATTGGAATCATTTGAGGGCAATTGGAGACAATTGAAGTCACTTGGAGTGAATTGAATTCACTTGGAGTCAATTGAGATTTGAAGTCATTTACAAGCCACTTGGGGTCAATTGGAGTCAATTGGAGTCGATTGGAGACACTTGGAGTCAATATGAGTCAATTAAGATTTGAATTCATTTGGAATCACTTGAAGTCAATTAAAATTACTTGAAGCCACTTGAAGTCAATTAAAATCACTTGGAGCCACTTGAAGTCACTTGGAGTCAATTGAGATTAAAAGTTACTTGGAAGCCACGTGGAGTCAATAAGAATCCCTTGAAGTAACTTAGAGTCAATTGAGATTTGAATTCATTTGGAGTCACTTGAAGTCATTTGGAGTCAATTGAGATTAAAAGTCACTTGGAGTTACTTAAATACGCTTGAAGTCATGATTTTGAAGTCATAAGGTTTGCATTCCCATGACTTCAAAAAAGATTTCGTTCTTCTGATTCTAAAATAGACATTTCTAGAATTGAAGTCATTTGGACTCACTTGAAGTCAGTTGGAATCACTTAAAGCCATTTGAAGTAAATTGGAGTCACTTGGAATCACTTGAAGTCACTTGGAGTTAATTGAGATTTGAATTCATTGGGAATCACTTGAAGTCAATTGGAGTCACTTGAAGTCATTTGGAGTCAATTGAGAATTGAAATATATAAGAATTACTTGAAGGCAATTGGAGTCACTTATAGTCAATTAGAGTCAATTTTTAGTCACTTAGAGTCACTTAAAGTCACTTGGAGTCAATTGAGATTTGAAGTCATTTGGAATCACTTGAAGTCATTTGGAGCCATTTGGAGTCAATTGAAGTCACTTGGAATCACTTCAAGTCACTTGAAGTCAATTGAGATTTGAATTCATTTGGAATCACTTAAAGTCAATTAAAATCACTTGGAGCCACTTGAGATTTGAATTCATTTGGAATCACTTGAAGTCAATTGGAATCATTTGAAAACACGTGGAAGCACTTGGAGTCAATTGAGGTCTTTTGAAGTCAATTAAAATTTGAAGTTATTTGGAAGCCACTTGGAGTCAATTGGAGTCGCTTGAAGTAACTTAGAGTCAATTGGGGTTTTGAAGTCAATTGAGATTTGAATTCATTTTCAAATCATACCAAAACTCAAACCAAAAATGAAACTAAAAATAGATAGTATTATTGGTTTGATTTTTTATCTGCTTTAAGTTTGGGATTATGGATGTGTGCATCTAATAAAGTAGAAAGATTTTAAAATTATAAGCATTCACATTTTTCCAAAGGGGGCTATAGCTCCCCTTTGGAACAGCTCTCTTTCGAACTGCCCAGCAATGTCTGACTAGAAACCCCGATATAAAACTATCTGGCTTCTCTTAAGACTTTTTCAAATTGAAATATTTAATTAATTTTTCATGTCACAGTATGACTTCAACCGAGACGAAACTTTCACTACACTATAAATTTCTGTGACGCTGAAATTGTTATGAATTTTTTCTTCTTCTTTTATTTGAAATATTAAACTTCCTGTGCCTTTTTTCAACTGGCGACTAATTTAATTATTGTTTTATTGCTGTGAGTGTCTCCTCAAAAATCACGACACTCCAATTCCCAATACATTCAAAAGAAAATCAGACAACATTTTCAACTTGGTAGCAGCAATAGCAATTGTTGGTGGCGTCCCGAGTCGCGACAAATTTTATTATAAGCATTTAATGTTAAATTACAATTTAGGAGCACAGATACAGAAATACACACAAATACAAATAAAAATGCTAGGAAAAGGACAATTACTGCTACCTTGGGACCTAATGCCATTTACTTTTAATATGGCACAAAGAAAAAAAAACACAAAAAAAAAAAAAAAAACAGGCGAAGATGAAGGCGCAACATATTCAATTGACGCCGCTGAGGTTCGAGTTAAATGTTTCTAGAAAAAAAAATGAGAGAAGGGAAAGAAATTTCACACGTTCGCCATTGCAGCGAAAATGAAAAAAGAAAAATAATTAGAAAGAGAAACACAGAGGAGAAAGAGAGAAGAAAACAATTAGCAAGTGAATTCAAATGACCAAACCATATTGCTTGGGTTGACTTGGCTTAGCTTGAGGTTCTTTCAAATACTTTTTACTAGCTAGTTGCTGCTTACATGTGTGTGCGTGTGTCTGTAGTTGTTTGTTGTTGTTGTTGTTGTTATTGCACTAACCAATATCCTTAGAATAACAAACAAACAACAACAAGCATGTAGAACACCATGAAGGCTAATTGTAAGTGGAGTATTGCATGTTTACGTAATTAACTGAAATGTTCCCCATGGGGGAAAACGGAAACGCTCAAAACACACACATTCCCACACACACACACACTCTCAAGCATATAGAAATACTTAAAACCTTTGTGTGTGTGTGTGTGTGAACATTTTTCGAAGAATTTCAAATTTCTTGTTGTTGCTTTTTTGTATTAACATAATGATTTTGCATTAAGTTAAGCACTTTAAACAAATCGCCAACAATTAATTTTCGAAATGCGGAAACGGAAATGCAGTAAAAGTTACAAAACAAATACCTCTGTATAGGTGTGTAAATATTTACTAACTATTGAATTTTGTAGTTATTTTTGTTTTAAATTAGTTAGTTAAATAAATGAAAAACCAAACATTAAGTCTAATTTCATCATGATCATCATCATTTAAATTCAATTTCTTTCGAGCTTTTCTCTTTTCTGTTATCTCCTTCTTTTTTTATTTTTGTGTTCATATAATTTTTTTTTATGAGCTCAAATCAAAACTGTTTCCCATAACCTTTTTTATTGACCCTTAAACTCAAGAATGACTGATGCGTATATATAAGTAATTCTGTTTGCGTCTGTGTGTTGGTGTTAACATATGCAGCCCGCCACTCACAAACCCACACACACACACACAAACAAGTACTTCTATATACATAAAAATCACATAAAGTCACATTTACTTAAATTGCCTAAAAAGATAAAATCACAGGAAAGAAAAAGTGCCTGCGTAAATGTCTCAATGTTTTTGATTTCTTCTTTTTTTTCATATTTATATGCGAACCAGTATTTTTCTTTCACATAATGTGTTCACATTAATGTGGCAATGAAATTGTTAAATGACGCCTTCAACTCGCATATATTCATATATACATACATACATACATACATACACATATATACACACTTTTATATAACTATAACAATAACAGCCAGCAACAGCCACAAGCGCATTAAAAATTGCTCTCTGCCTCGCATAAAGTGGTGCTTTATTTTATATTCTTTATGGTGCAAATCAATTAATGGGATGCTGTGCACAGTGTAATCAAATTTCATAAATACAGTATTAAAAATTTAATAGTTCAATTACACTGGTTAACAAAATTTAACTAAATTGTTTCTCATAAAACCAACAGCCGCTTTTCTAAAGTAGAATTTCGTGCTGATACTGAGAGTGGTTTTTCTGAGTGAGCTTCAGTTTATGAAATTTGAAAGTTCGAAATGTACCATATTAATGCCAATATGGACCTGACCTTGTCGCTGTTACTCTGAACCTTACTATGATTTTCGAAACAAATCTGAAATTTTTAGAACTCCTACTTTTACACTCCCTACTTTGGGAGGTGGAACTCAACTTAAAACTGTTTTTTCCGGCGATAAAAAGAAATACGCGTATGTTCGGTTATGCAGTACTGTAGCATTTGCAAAAGCAAAAACGTTCAAAATGTACTGGCTGCTGGTCAAGCATTAGGGGCATCAAGGAGCATCGCTGCAACAGTTCCTTGCTATTAAATGCGTGATCAGCAGACAAAAATTAGCGTTTTTAACACTTTTGTTTCTGCAAATGTTGCAGTACTGCATGACCGAATATACCCTACGTGTCTATTAGATTTTCGTCCATCGAGCTTTGCCTAAGGGAGTATGAAAACAGATCTATGCACAGCAAGAACATTTACACATACACTTTGACAGCAAAGCGGCTCTTCTTGCACTAACTGCATATAAAATTACCTCCAAACTAGTTTGGGACTGCCTACAGCTCCTAATCTGTCTAGCTTCTCATAACAGAGTACAACTCATTTGGGTGCCAGGGCATAGAGGACATGTAGGCAATGAAATGGCGGACGAACTTGCAAGGAAAGGATCATCCAGTGAATTCACCGGACCACGACCATTCTGCGGTCTACCATGGAGTTCCGTTAAAATCAGTTTAAAAAATTGGCTGGACAGTAACTCGCTACAATACTGGAGGGAAACCCCCGGTAACAGACAAGCTAAATCATTCATGCCAAAGATCTGTCCACGCAGAACTAAACAACTGTTTATTAATTAACAAATTAATAGCTTATTTTTCAGATAGTTTCTACTCAATGGACTAAAAAGCTAAAATCGAATGATAAAACATTTTTGTGAAAAAATTGTCGTCTAATTATTTTTTCGACAAGATTTTTTGGGTTTTTCTTAGTTGGAGTATTACCTTTAAAATGACAATTTGTTTGGTTTTGACGTCTATGAGACGAACCACGGTACGGCTCCAGCTTTTGGCTGGTGATGGCTAAACCTCAAGAGTAAAAGTTACCTATAAAAAGCTTTTCACTTCGCCATTCGGATTCGGTATAAAACTTCAGATCCCTTCCATTCGTGCATAAATATAACTCACACAATATGAATGGCTGCGAAAAGGTCGGTCTAGGCTCTCCATTGTCTGTGTTTACTTAACCTAATCTAGTCCTTTTCGATCATTATCGCTTTCTTGTTTTAAAATGAAGTCAAACTTACTAATGATATTTTTTTTTTTTGCTATACTGCAAAGCGAGTACTTTTTTTTTTAGCTTGCTTTGCTTTTTAAAACCACCAGAGCATAACTCTAACCCTTTTATTTTTAGGTGGATACAGATTAAATTGAATAAATGATTATTTCAAAACAAACATTAACAAAAAAAGAAAAAAAAAAAATTATTATTAAATTTCATTGAATTTCCTTTTGTTTTGATGTCATTGTGTGCGTTTGTGTGTGTGTCTTACATCGTGCGACACACACAAAAATAATGTCCCTAAGGACCGCTCACGCAGAGTGTTGCCAACCATAAAATTACTGAATGTAGCAATATGTTGCGCTTGAGTTGAATATGTAGGCGTGAACACACACATGCACATACATACACACACATAAACACACATATATTTAATTGCATATATGTGTAAAAAATTTTTGCTACAAATTGCCAACGGAGGAAATTACAATTGACATTTTTATTATATTGAGAGAAGCGAGAAAATGTGTTGGCCAATATTGACAGAGGGCGAGAACTTTGTAGAGCATTATTCACTGTTAAATCTAACATGTACTCTCTCTCTCCCTCTCTCTATTTGTTTCTTTCTACTCTTACACCAAGTTTATATTGAGATTTCTATGTGATTGAGGTGTGAGACACACTTGGGTTGCTATGCTTTAGTTCGCTATAGCTTAGGTGCTAATCAAAATTACAATAATTTTATTATTAAAATACAATGAACATCAGTAGCGATAACAACAACAGCAACAACAATATGAAAAACTGATAAACCAGCAAAGTCTGAGGTCCCCAAGTCCACAAATGAAATTGTCATCTTCTCACCAAACAAAACCAAACAAAACCTAACAAAAAAAAAACAGAAAATAAACCGAAAAAATACCCGTAATTCAATTGAGATTTATGATGTGCGTGTGTGTTGCATACGTAAATATGCATTTGTGATTATGTCTCTGTATATGTATGTGCGTGTGCATGTGTGTATAAATTATTTCTATATGTTTGAAATTTCCCGCCATAATTTTATTTTGGGGCAATCAACAAACACGCTGCCTGCCTCACTACCTGACTGAATGCCAATAAAACATTATTTTTCTGTACATGACTCGCATGTAAATAAAAAACAAAATCGAGTCATAATCATAAGCGTGCGTAATTTGTAAGCATATGTGTGTATGTGTGTGTGTACTTCAAAGCCTAATGAGGATTCCTATAATTTATTATTGATTCTAAATTGAGTGATATGCATTTTTTTATTATTTTATTTTGGTGGGATTTGTTTCTGCTTGTTTCCTCTTCCTCACTTCCTTCCACTGTTTTATGTTACTTTAATGTTATTGTTATTAGTGCTGTTGTTGTTTTTGTTTTTTTTTTCGTATCATTTTTTTTTTTTGTTTTTGTGGAACGCTGTTGTTCTGCTTAGCGTCATAAAAATGTCATAAAATAATATTTTTATGGTTTACTTATTTGGAAATTTACACAAAAAGCCGCACACACACACACACATATACAGAAATGCACACATGAGCTTTATTTTTTTTTTTTTTTTTTTTTGGTTATTAGTAGAAGGAAATTTCTTGTTTTTTTTTAGATCCATTTCTGATAAATGGAGATTTGTCATCACAACTACACGGGAATTACGCTACTAGACACAATAAACAAGTTGTTTTTTTTTTTTTTTGTATTTTGTTATTTCCTGGAATAAGTTAAAGTGTAGGTGACGTGGCGACAGCCACAAACCAAAGTCTGAAACACAAAAATTGGAACAAGTTTTTACAAATGGGGAAAGCACTGCAGTTTCTGAATTAGCGGATTGATTTGTAAAAGTTTCACAGCATTATGTATACAGAGAACTGTTGGCGAAATTACTTCATAAAAATAAAAATAGTTTATTTTATTTTTGCAACATTTCAAAAGAAAAAGATATTTAAATTGGTTTAGTTGTATCCATTTGTAGAATAATCAACCAAACGTTGTATGGAGAGAAGAGTTTGAACTTCCCCCTGTGTTCAGACTTGCGGGTTTCCTTCGTCAAAGAGTCAGTACAAAAATCCCCTTCGCCATTCAATAGTACAGGCACATGTACAGTAGATGGCTTATTTTGCAAAAGTATTTCAGTTCTTAATTGTGATAGCAGAATATGAAAATAGAAATTGTGACAACTGGATGCGCTACTCCGAAAACCGTGATTTTTAAGGATGTTTTACAATAGGTTTGGGATTTTGTATGGAAAAAGCATTTAACTTGCATATAAAAGATTTTCAGATATCCATGTCTATGTAAAAAATGCCGCTAAAGCGAATGGCGTACCCAGTTTTTTGATACAACTGAACCCTAAGCCATCCCTAGCGCCTAAAGTGGCCATTTATAACTTTTTTTTTTTACGAATTTTTAAATTAACCCGTTAGGATTTTGAATATATCGGTAGTTTTTAAAAAATTAAAGTACGTAGGATTGTAGGTAATTCAATTTAATTTATTTAAAGTACAAACATTTTTTAAATCGAGTTATATTTGAACTAGTAAATTAAGTTTTAGTGAACCCATGTCCAGTACAATCAAGTTCACCTTTGACAAATGTCGTCAAAAAATTGCACGAAAAAACAAGGCAGGAGTTGAAAAAATTGTCTTATCGTGGAAATTTGTATTCTTAATTTTTGTCTGTCAATTACAGTATTATATGTACAGGTTTCCCAGGTACAACACGGCAGTCGTAGAGCACGATTTCGCTCCAACACGATCTGTTGATAGCAGAAATCCCCATATAACACGATGACACCATAGCACGATTTCCTTCCAACACGATTTGCGAATAGCTGAATCCCTGGTATAACATGATTAGTGAAAATAATTTGGAAATTCAAATCGCTTTTTAAATTTGTTGATAAGCTATTTAACTACAACTCTAATTTTTATTTGTTAAATTTATTAAATTCCAGTTCACTCTGTGTTCTAGTTTCATTGTCATTTTTGCTTGTTAAATTCAAATTTTTTCTTTAAATGTTCCGAATCAATTTTCTTATAAGTGCTTATTAACAAAATTTTTTTATATAAAATCAATATACTTACTTTCTGTTTTTTTACTTTTTACAATCAAAATTAAAAACTTTAATTTATTAATAAGAAAGAGAAAATGTATCAAACCGTACAAAAAGTGAAAATATACATAAAGCAATTGAATGCCCCTGAATGTGACAGCTCGAACGAGCACTTATCCCAAAAAGTTGTTTTTTAAACTCTTGGAACATAACCCTATTTTTGTACTACTTGTACTACATAACCCTATTTTAGTACGATTTCGTATATAATACGGCAGATTTCTAAATTCTTGGAGCCTAACTCCGCTTTTTATATTGCTTCCTTGTTCCGTATAACATGAATTCACTCAACACGATGCTTTTTTGGAACCTAACAATCGTGCTATACGGGCACACATGTATTACATTTTGATATAAATCCACAATTTTGACGCAAGCGTTTAAGTATGGAGAACATTTTAAAAGTTAGTAGTTACTTCTTAATTGGTAAGTTTCATTAATTTAATGCAATTTTTTCAACGTCTGCTTTGTTTTTTGCAATTTTTTGACGACATTTGTCAAAGGTGAACTTGATTGTACTCGACATGGGTTCACTAAAAGTTAATTTACTAATTCAAATATAACTCGATTTAAAAAATGTTTGTACTTTAAATAAATTAAATTGAATTACCTACAATCCTACGTACATTAATTTTTTAAAAATTACCGCTATATTCAAAATCCTAACGGGTTAATTTAAAAATTCGTAAAAAAAAAAGTTATACATAAATGGTCACTTTAGGCGCTAGGGATGGCTTAGGGTTCAGTTGTATCAAAAAACTGGGTACGCCATTTGCTTTAGCGGCATTTTTTAAATAGACATGAAAATCTTTTATATGCAAGTTAAATGCCTTTTCCATACAAAATCCCAAACCTATTGTAAAACATCCTTAAAAATCACGGTTTTCGGAGTAGCGCATCCAGTTGTCACAAATTTAAATTTTTTCTCTCATTTTAATTGGTTTTTAGCACCCTATTTTCATATTCTGATGTCACAATGAAGATCTGAAATACTTTAGCAAAATGTATGGAGCAAATAAGCCATTTAATGTACAGTCTTTTCAACAAGAGCGTATTCGGCTTAATTGTACAAACAACTTTAAGTATCAAGTTGAAATTTATTTTCAACTTTCAACATTTCATTGCGAATGGCGCAACGTTTTTAAGCTGCCATTCTTTGCTCATATTCAAAGAAATCCAAAATGTCTTGAGAAGCTGCAAATATCTTGAGAAGTTGAAAGCATTCGTAAAGAAATGGAACCAACTTTTTTTAAGATACCAGAATGTTTATGACCTACTAAATCATTCTGCCTCTAGAGGAACATCACAGCATCAGGATTCGGTATTAGCATTGGTTTTTGAAGGCGAATCTACCATTACACTTGAAGCAGCCCAACAAAAACTGGCGCAGAAGGCCACTAATATATCTCATAGCATAATCCAAAGTCGTTTAAATGAATTCCAAATTGAATTCTGAGCTACCATAACCAAACTCTTACTGACGGCAAAACAAAGAAAAAAAATGGCAGGATTGGGCTGTCGGACATATGGATAATGATTGAAGCGATGTGGCCTTTACAGACGAATCGTTTTTATGAACGGCAGGTCCCATAAAACGTGCATTGTCCATTAAGGACAGTCAGATAGTCCTGAGATTGGTTAAACATCCAGGAAAAGCTCATGTTTGAGGATGCTTTTCAAGACCGAGTTTCGACAGGATAATCATGTTTACGAGAAATTTAGATATCCAGTACATAATCCATTTATACCAGCATAGACTCTTATCTTCTACCAATAACTGGTTTGAGAAAATAAATCGAAATTGAGTGCTTTAAGAGGACAGGATCCTAAACATCAAAGTCGCTTGTGCAGTAAGTGAAAAGAGGAAAATTGGACTGCGCCTCTCAATCTTCAAATGTAAACCACATTGAAAATTTTTGAGCAATTATTAAGCTTAAGATGAACAGAAAAAAATGCTAAGATCATTGCCCAATTAAAACCACAGATTAAGTCAAAATGGCGGTGTTTGCCGCAATCGTACGCCGAAAAGCTAGAGATAATATTAGCTCGCGTTACCACGAAATTACTCAAAATTTTGGTAACTGTTAGCGCATTGGACAAAGAAATGTTTAAAAATAATGTGAGATTTTTTTTTTTTTTTGATTGGGACATTTTTTGAACGGCTTAGGCCGTACACGCTCTTGTTGAAAAGACTGTACTTGAGCCCGTTCGGCAGTGTGGCCAACTCAGCGCTTTTCCCGCTGATTTTAGTGCTATTTGAAAATTAAAACGCGGAAAAAAAGTGATTTAGCGCTCTGTACGTTTTTTCAATTTAAAATATCTTTGAAAAATCGAAGAAATTTTCATTGACTAGAAATATGAGATGTGTGCCTGTATTAGTGAAAAAGTTTAAATGTATTGAGTTTTCTCGCACTTTTATCAGGAACAAAATTTAACGCATTTTATTCTTCATTTTAGCGGATTTTGAAAAACAAAACTTGGCCACACTGCCGCTCGGACAGAACGAAGAGTAGTTATTGTTCTGTAATTTGATGTTTGAGAGAAGAAAAGAGCAAAGAAGAGAGCGTCAGCAGACAACAGTGTTTATTTCATATGTTAATGTATTTCTAACCGTGTGCTCTCTTTCTTGCCTCTCTCTTGCCTTCTCTAACTTACTCTCTTTTATATTCCTTTTATTCTCTTCATATACATATTTCAGAGGCGTAGCCAGGATTTTTTTTCGGGGGGAGGGAAGGAGCGGGAGCAAACTCTGCAAAGTATTAAGATATTCATTTTATTTTGATTCCTAATACTGCTGCTTTGCGAAATTAGTATCCAAAAAGAATGATACGGCCTCATTAAGAGAAAGCGATGTCGGTAATTTATCTTTCGTGAACAGTACTTTTCTAATTTTAGAAGCTTGATTTGGGTACTGAATACAATTCTTCAAGACAGTTGCAAATCTTTATTACCTTGTTTCCAAGCTGACGTACTATCTGCAATAATCAATAAATTACATTCATTACACTAGTTTACAGCCGAAAAGTACCAAGAACAAAACATGTTTGGGTGGATAAATTGGGACGTCCTGAACACAAAAAAAATTTTTTTTTTTTTTTCCATGGTAAGAATTTGTTTTCGATCGAGCTCTTTGTTTGGACTCCATAAAGATTTGAGTGAAACCATACCCCGAAAAACACAAAAATTATTGCTCGGCAAAAATTCTTACAATAAAAAAAAAAAAAAATTTTTTGTGTTCAGGAGGTCCCAATTTATTCACCCAAATATGTCTTGTTCTTGGTACTTTTCAAGACTTGAAATTTGTAAAATAGTGTTATGAGACGACCTCGATAGCCTAGTGGATAGTGCACTAGACTTTCATCTGGGAGGTTCGGGTTCGATTCCCGTCTTCGTCTGGTGGTTAATTTTCATTACTTTCTTATATTCACTATCAATATGAAGCGTATGAGAATTATAAGATAGTGTACAAGTACACACATTGGTTGGTAATGGCAAAACCACCAAGCCGATAAAAAATTGCCACACCGCCGTTCGGAATCGGCGTTAAACTGTAGGTCCAACTATGTGGTATCACAATGGGCCGTTCAGGCCTAAGTGTGTCTCTCGACAGCCACTCCAACCTTATGAGTTTGCTTGTACACTTCTAATGCAGCTCTTATATTTTCACAGTCCAACTCCGACTCCGATCCGAATGTACGTTCTGGACGTCAAACTTTTGATTCTGGTTAATATTTTCTAACAAATAGCAGTACAGAACGGAATCTTTCGCTTTTTTTTAAACATTTTTCGAATCATTCGAATGCCATATTTTAAATAATTTTTTATTTTTCTATATGGGGCTTGTCTAGAAAAATTGAATTTTTTTAAAAAGATGCAAGTGGAAGCAGATCAAATTAGTTTATTTATATGTAGAATTAATTGCTTAATCAAAAAACATAAATTGTGTGTGGTGCAAAGTGGTGCGTTTTTTTTGTAGGCCTATCCAAAGTTTACTGAAAAAAAAAATGATGAACGTAAGTAAGGTCATTGCAAAAAAACTGAACTTATTGTTAACACGATGCAAATATATAGCATTTTCTGAGAAACTTAGTGGTCTTAATATTTTTAGTATCATCCGTTTTTTTTTTTTAATTTTTTTATGCGCGAATATAGGGAAATATATACACCCAGAAAAATACCCATCTCTAAAACAAAGAAAAAGTTTCCTCAATTTGAATCCACTAAAATTTCTCTCGTTTAAGTAAATTTTCCTCAAAATGAAGAAAAATGTGCTCCTTTCATGCAACCATGGTGTTCAATTTGAAGTAAGTTATTTCTTAATTTTTATAAATTTAGTTGCATAGCAAATGTAAGAAAGAGACGAATATACCAAAAATGTTCTCCATACAAAATTTTGATATACACAAAAACTAGCTTTACTCTTTCTTTTTCTTTAATTTATAGAAAACTTCCTTCTTTCAAAGAAATTTTTCTCTAAAATAAAGAAAAAATTTTTCCTCAATTCAAAGAAATTTTGTATATCTAAATGAGGAAACCATTTCTAGGGCCAAATCATTCCCATTTTTCCTCAATTTGATAGCCATTTTTCTTCAAACGAGGTAAGTATTTCTCTGGGTGTAACGAACCTTTTTCTTTCATTTATTTGTTTTTAAAAAAATTATTTCCAATTAAAATCTTAATTTCATATGCCTGCCGTTAAGCGTAGTAATGTTTTAAAAACAAAACAAGTACTAGTCTGCTGGATTTGGGGTGTCTACTTTACAAAAAGCTTAAAGGCATTGCTCTTTTGAAGATTTAATTTTTGAGGTTTTGGCCAGAAAAAGTGATCGATTTCCCCATAGTGCACTGGCAATCAATAACAAAAATTAGAAAAAAGTTTTCACATTTCGAGGGGGGAGGAGGGGTCGGAAGCCCCAAATCAGTCGCACCCCCCCCCCCCCCCTCCCCCCTTAAATACAGCTTTGACATATTTGTTACATACACGTGTGCGATCGTTAATGCGTGCCCTCGACTCCTTTCGTATTTTTTTTTGTAACCCTTTTCTAGCCACGCAGTCGATCACGGGCAGCTTTAGTGCACATCCCTATTGCGCTAATGTTAGTTTTAACTTCATAGATTTCTTCACATTTTGTCAATATTTAATTTAAAATTAGTTGCTGAATAATACAACTGAGCTGATTTCGGTGTTCGATGACTTATAATAAAATTAAACACCAAATATTATTCCAAAACATATTAACCCAAAATGACCTCTTTTTAAGGGTATTTTCGGGCCTCTTTTTATAAACGTTATGTATAAAATATGCTGTGTGTAAGAAAAGTACTCGCTTTGAAATTTTTCTATAAATAAGCAAACATAAAAATTCTACCAGCTGCAAAACTGCAAATATTTTTTCTATGTATAAACTCGTAATTGTGACATTGACAGCTATTCTATCTCGAAGAGCGCCAAAAATATTATAAGAATTGATCTGTCAAATAATTTTCATAATTTTACAAAAGTGTTTTTCTATAGCTCAAAATGTCGAGTTTCGTGCCAACAAAACAACATTTGCGGGAAGTTTTAATTTGCTTCTTCCATTTAAAGAAAAACGCAACTAAAGCACATCGTTTACTCACTGAAGCTTATCCTGACTGTGCTATAGACGTTAGAATGTGTCAGGTGTGGTATGCCCGTTTCAAAAGTGGTGATTTTGATGTTGAAGACAGGGAACGTTCAGGCTGCCCGAAAAAGTTCGAAGATGAAGAATTGAAGGCATTACTCGAAGAAGATTCATGTCAAACGCAACAAGAACTTGCAGAATCTTTAGGAGTTGATCAATCAACCATTTCTAAACGATGAAAAGCATTGGGAATGATTCAAAAGCAAGGAAATTGGGTGGCGTACGAATTGAAGCCGAGAGACGTCGAACGACGATTTTTCACATGTGAACTGCTGATTGAACGACAGAAAAGAAAAGAGTTTTCTGCATCGTATTGTGACTGGCGATGAAAAGTGAATACGTTACGATAACCCAAAGCGTAAAAAATCATGGGGGCCGCCCGGACATGCATCAATATCAACAGCAAAGCCGAACATCCATGGATCCAAGCTGATGCTGTGTATTTGGTGGAATATGAAAGGTGTCGTGTATTATGAGCTGTTGAAACCGAATGAAACGATCACCGGCGACCGCTACCGACTACAATTGATGCGTTTGAGCCGAGCATTAAAGGATAAGAGGCCAGAATATGAGAATAGACACGACGAAGTTATTCTTCAGCACGACAATGCTCGGCCGCATGTTGCAAGGCAAGTAAAAACATACTTGGAAACGCTAAAATGGGAAGGTCTACCCCACCGCCGTATTCTCCAGACATTGCTCCTTCTGATTACCACTTGTTCCGATCGATGACACATGGCCTGGCTGAACAGCACCGTTCTTTCCGTTCTTTCGAAGAACTCAAAAAATGGGGGTTGATTCGTGGATAGCCTCAAAAGATGAGGAGTTCTTTCGACGCGGAATCCGTATGCTACCAGAAAGATGGGAAAAGGTTGTGGCTAACGATGGACAGTACTTTAAAGAATAAATTTATAATCACTTTTTCACAATAAATGTCCAAATTACGAAAAAAAATACGAGTTTATACATTCATACTCCCAATATTTTATAATAACACATTGCCAAAGAATGCACAATCTTCATATTCATTCAAAAAAAAAAAAAAGGTCGAAAAATTTCATTACAAAGACATTTAACATTTATAAACATTTCAGAAATTGCAAATTCCTGCAACTTTGTAACTAAAACGAAAAATTTAAAAATTTTGCTAATAAACATAAATATAATTGCAACACATACATACAATAATATATCATTTAGATACCAACGTTCTTCTCCTTTTCCCTCACCCACTTTCGTTATAGACTGTTGAATAAACAAACAAATAATTTTTTTTATTTTTATCTATTTGAAACTGAACTGAAACACTATAAAAATATTTTGTAATTCATTGGATACTAATTGCAAAATACTACTCAAATCATTGCATTTCAATACAAATACACAAATATACATATATAGTATATAAATTCATAGTTTTACTGCATACTGCATACCAGGGCCGTAGCCAGAAATTTTGTTCGGGGGGCGGTCAGAACCCTCAAACCCCCCTCCCCCCCCCTAAATACGGCCTTGTTGCATACATAAGGTATTGGGATAGAATATTTCAAACACTGAGATGATATTTCTAATTGAAATCTGTCGATTTGCGCTGTAAGTTTCCCAAAATCAGAATAAAGTATAATTTACCCATTCATTGTATGGTTTACCCTATGACTAGCCCAGTGGCGGTACGTCCATATAAGCCCAAAAGCCGGGCTTCCCTAAGAATTGTTAACTGAAAATTTGTACTGAAAGAACAAATTTCGCAGTTCATCAAGTTGGCTTGCATGAGACTTTTAAAATTTAAAAATTTATGTTTTCATAACATGCTATCTCGCTTATTCTTGTAGGAAGTTCAATAGCATTTTTAGTATGTGCGGTTCCATAAAAAGTAGCAGCATACCAATTTTCTACTACTATGTATGATTTTATATAGAACTTAAAAGCTGGCTTTCAGTTTTTGTTTGACATTTGGAAAGTATTTACTCCACTTTCTTTTACTCCATTTTTTTTTTGTGCCAATAGTTTTTAGCAGAGTTTCGAACCGGTTAAATTTGGGTTCGTGTTCAGGTTCAGGTTCAAGCAAAAAATAACAGTGGGTGTTTCGATTCAGGTTCAAATAAAAATGAAGCAAAACAAGGTTTTTCAAATAATAGTTTTACTTATTTACATCCATACATTTAGTTACTTTGCAATTTGGATTTTTTCATTCCGTTGACATTTTCTTATATTTAATAAAATTTGCAGTTTTATTAATAAGGTTTATACTAAGAGAAATTATCGTTTAGTTTAAAAATAGATTTGTTTTTTAAATGATACCTTTGCGGAGCCTATATCAATTTAAGTCCAAAAATGCCCTTTCTACGTTCACCTCCTGAGTTTATATGCTCATTTTGTATTTTTAATGTCAATATTTTAGCTCGTCTAAAAACGTTGGTAAAGTCCAAACAGAGCTCCCATATTCCTTCTTCAAAGCTTCAATCGGGATCTAGAGCATTCTACCTTATTGTCAATTTTAGCCTTTTTGGTTTAATAAAAAAAATGCACTGTGATTGCCTCATCAGTAAATGCTAGGCACGCCACTGGACTAGCCTGTTTTAGAATGTTTTAATAAATATTTTAAATTGGATTAAATGCAGCGCATGTAAATTGGATGATTTAAAAAGTTTTCGATGCAATTTTATAAAATTAACAATAAATTTAATTATGAAATGTTCAAAAAACAAAAATCATAAAAAATTCAATATAAAATCAAATCAATTTAAAATTAAATTCACACAAATTTATTCCACCAACGAACGCCTTCGTCATCATCATTGCCATGTTTGCCATCATCATTCTCATCATTATTTCATATCAGTTTATCAATCATTTAAGCAGCATATGTGCTTATGGATGTGTGTATGTGTGTATGTGTGTGTGTGTGTGTGTGCGAGCGCCTCTATAATCTATAGACGCCCATTATTACCGCCTCATATTTTCATCAATTTGTATGGTATTTGTTCTACATATAGAATGTATATTGTCTGCATGTTTTCATCGTTGTTGTTGTTGTTGTTGCTATTGCTTTCTTTTTTTTAACATATTATCACATATATTGATAATACCATCAAAGTAGTAGTGACCCTCATTCCTCATCAACATTTTCTTATGCATAGAACAACTGCCTGCCAATCTACGAGTATTTTTATTATGCTGATTAAGCGAACAAAAAAATAAATAAAAAAAAAAAAAAAAACGGGTCGAAAAAAAATTGTATATACATCACCACTAACACACACTGCTACAACAACAATAAAAAAAAACAAACAAACCAACAATACCCAAAAAAAAAATAAAAAAATAGGAAAGAAAAACAACATGTTGGCAACTCTATGAAATCCCATCAATTTTCAAACCAATTTTCTCACTAAGAAAAGAAATTTAAATATTTATATCGGTTTAACGGCAGAAAAAAAAAACAAGCAATAAGAAGAAAAAGGATCATAGCACCAAGGCTAACAAAAAAAAAAAAAAAAACCGACAACAAAAAGACAAGTAAAAATAAAATAAATAAATATATACACATATCTATACACATACATACATATGTATATGTGTAGGTATATGTAGATATAAATGTAGAAAAATGACGTCGCTGCTCAACTAAACCAATCGACCTTATCAATATTTTGCATACAAACAACAAATACGCTAACAAACATGTTTATTTCACAAGCAGGATACTCCTACTAGTCCCCCTAACCCCCGATATCCCCTTTTACTTATCATCCCACTCACCTAAAAAAAAAAAAAATCTACAACAAAAAAAAAAAAAGAGGTAGCCAAATAAAGCGTTTTGCTGAAACGAGTAATAGCTAAAATAGCAACTTTCAGCAGCAGATTTAAGCAGTAGCAGCAGTAGAGCCCCACCTTACTCCATGAGAACTTCATAGCACTCCTTTCTCCTTTCTCGTTTTTTTTTTTTTTTGTGTAAAAATAGAAATACTTTTGATTTTTTATATTACTTCCTCTCTTTTTCCTTTTCCTTTTCCTTCCTCTCTTTTTCACTCTCTTCTCCTCCTCCCTATCTCGTTCTCTACTGCTCGATTGCTCTGTACGTTTAACTTAATAGACCGGATGTGGCAATAATAAAAAAAAAAAGAAAATCGACAACTTGTAAATATTTTATTTAGAAATATTTATGTAAGTCCTCCATAGATGCAATTTTCTATCTGAAACATGATTAAACTTCAACTAAAGTGTATACTATATAAAAGAAAATATAAAAATTTTACAGCCTGACATGATTTTTTCATAATTAAAGAAAAAAATATGGACACCGTAAGTCAGGTGAAAGGTCATAGAAGTTGTATTTTTTCTTTGGCCACAACTCAAAGTCTTTTCCCTTTCTCTTGTTGAAATCTGAGTCTTTCCTCTCTTGATAAAATCGCAGTGGCTAAAACTAGAAAAATTTCCTCTCTGAATCATTCATTCGTGATGAGGCCAAAGGTTTCATGTCTGAACCAGTGATGTTAACTAAAATTTAAAAATTACTGTGCTTTCCCTTAAAAATTACCGTTTTTCACCCAATATTACTGTACGCTGGAAAAAACGAAAAAAGTGAATGGTTGGATAATTTTTACCCTACTGAGATGTGAAAAACTCCACTAGTTCCTGCGGCATAGTTAAATTTTTTTTTTTAGAAAAAATAGAAAGAACTTAAATATTCCAAAAATGTATTGATAAATTAATTTTTTGTCAAATGACATTCCAAAATTTATTTCAGAAGATAATTTATAAAACAAAAAACTAATAAATAATCAATTATGCTCACAATTTTGAATAATACTGTTTACTAAAGTGCTTTACAAAAAGAAGTTGTATTTGTAGGTACACCTCTAAAAAGGAACCTCGATTTATTTTATGATAATTTCCAAAATATTTCAGCTCTAGTGATTACCGTTCGTAAGCTTGAAAAAACCTCTAGAGATCGATGGAGATAATGAGGTTTTAAGAGGTTTTTCCACGATGGTCCAGTTCACGAATGGTAATCCCCAGAGCTGAAATATTTTGGAAATTATCATAAACCGTGGTTTATTTTTACAGGTATACATACAATAAGATCTATCTTTTTTGTGTATGGGACTTGAGGCACTTTACTTTATACTACTCTACGCTTTTTGAAATGACTCTATAATTTGAACACATTACTGTATTACTGTACAGACTTTAAAATCCCATCAAATTATTGTTAAATACAGTAATTACTATACAGTTAACATCACTGGTCTGAACCAGTGATTGTAAAGTAGGTACAATTGTACCTTTTTGCGACTTTTTCGAACTACAAGGTGCATTAGGTACAATTAGCACATTTTAGGTACAGTTTGTCATTGGCCAAAATAAATTTAATACTTAATTACAAAAACAAATATTTTTTTGAAATTTAGCAAAAATTTCATGAAATGTAAACTGCTTATGACTTTAAACCTACTAATAAACATTATTCGATTTCAAAAATTATTTTTGCATTATGTATGTTTCCTTTTAAAAACAGTAATAATCGAGCTCTAAGCTTTGAAACAAATCTCGGCTGCAAATTTTTGAAAAGTCCAAAATTATGATACAAATTCCCGAACTTTAATGACTAATATTATGAAATTTAAAAATTTGTTTTCCCTTGTGTTCAGCCAATGAAGTATACTATTTTAGGTACATTCATGCTCATTTCGGTACAACTTTTTTGGTAAATTAGGTACAATTTGAAATTTTCTAATTCCATCCCTGGTCTGAACCCTTCTTCTCGTTAAAAGGTCAAAGATCACAATCATGAGTTCCATTCTCTATGTCATATAACACAATGGGCTGTTCAGGCTTAAGTGTATCTCTTAACAACCACTCCAACCAACTTAACCTATGTCGTATTCCTTGTCAAAAAAGGAGAAAGAGAGACTTTCCCATATTAATTGAATTTAGCATAGTGAAAACCAGGCATAAGTTAACTCGATAGTCTAGTGAATAGTGCACAAGACTTTCATCCAGAAGGTTGCGGGTTCGATTCCCATCTTGGTCTGGTGGTTAATTCTCATAAACTTCTTATATTCACTATCGATATGAAGTGGAAGAGAATTATAAGAATGTGTACAAGTACACACCTTGGTTAGTAATGACAAAACCACCGAGTTCGGAATCGGCGTTAAGCTGTACGTCCTACCATCGCCACTGTGTTCTAGTGACAGAGTGCCAGGTCTCTGGAGACCTGAGTTCGATTCTCGGCTTGAGTATGTTTCTTATCTATCTTTCTTTCTCTCTTCCTTTCTTTCTTTTTTTCTTGGGGCTTTGATACAATAGATCTTATAGGTCGCAGTGCCTGACTTTCAAGTCGTCCTTCGTTCAAATAATAATAATACTGTGCTAGTCATAAAATGTAGCAGACGGGAGACATATCGTTTCTGACTAATTCGGGGTTAAGGAATTTAGTGGTGATAACCGTTTTCCCTATCAGCAGCGTTTCATACAAATTTTTTTTTTTTAAATTTTGGTTTGGAGGTATTCTACGAAGTTACATGTTCTTCTTCTTATTGCAGAAAAAAAATAATTTTAGACATACCTTCCATACAAAAAACCGTCAAAAATCCCCAAAAAGTGGAATATTTGTATGGGGGATACCCTTAATTTACATCGAAATAAATTAAATTTTTGCATGCATCATTTTTTTCGTTAAAAAATTAGGTTCTGAAAGTTTTAAAGCAATCCGCTAAAAAATAAGCGTCCAGTTCTCATCATGAGCAATCACACGTTACTAAACGAAAATCACACTATCCGACACAAATAAATTTTTCCAAAACTAAGAAGAGTCTGAAAGCGGATGCTGATAGAACTCGAGAAAAAAAGTTATACGTGTCTCGGTGTTTTAAAAGTTTACATCTAATTTTTTTGTACGTGGGCCTAAAGTTTGCCCATTTCTAACAGATTAAGTAAAATAAATCATAAGACAACTTGTTAGTTTTGCATCAAAGCTTGTTTGTATGCTTGGAAATTTGTGGTAGAATTTCCCGTAGAATATTTTCCTCTTGCATATTAACCCTTTAGCACCCACCAGTACGGGTCATTTTTGCCCTTATCGGACAAAGTTACTTTTTTTGACCCATTACGAGGGTTGATAAAGGGTTAATATGTTCAAGAAATATGCTGCCCATAAAATTTTACTATAGATCACCGAACAACAAAAATCTGTAAAGTTAGTTTTAGGAAACATAAACCCAAATTCCAAAAATGTTTCAAATTTTCAACTCTTATGAGAACTGGATGCTTATTTTTTAGCCAATCGTTTTGAAACTTTTAGAAACTAAATTCTTAACGAAAAAAATGATCTTTTAATATATTTCGATATAAAATAAGGGTACCTCCCATACAAATTCTCCATTTTTAGGGGATTTTTGACGGTTTTTTGTATGGGAGGTATGTCTAAAATTATTTTTTTCTGCAAATAAATATCAGATTCGGTTTTTTTATGTCAAAAAACCCCTCGATACCAATTTTCACCGCAATAAGAAGAGGAACATGTAACTTCGTAGTATACCCCCAAACCAAAAATTTAAAAAAAAAAAATTTGTATAAAACGCTGCTGATAGGGGAAAAAACGGTTATCACCATTGAATTCCTTGACCCCGAATTAGTTAGAAGCGATATGTCTCCCGTCTGCTACAAAACATTTTTGTTTTTAAATTCGAGCACGGTGTAATAACTCGCTGTGTCTCTTTTCTGTATCCATCATTTCTTCATAAGTTTAAAGGTCGAATCGCTGAATTCGTTTTTTAGATTTAACCCTGGAGATATTTTCTCATCTAAAATCCCACCACTCATGATGAGGACAAAAATCATGTCGTAAGCGGTTTTTTGAGCTCTAAAACGCAGTTAATTTTTTCCGTTCGTAATGAAGTTAAAGGGCAGCAGAGTGATTTGCAGGTGGCTTTGATCTGTGGTACCGAGGATTCGAAAACTTGATATTTCTTCTCTCTAAATTATTCTGGCTGCTGAGACAGAGATTTGGTTTTCGAAATCCAGATAAGGTGTTTATCTGTCTGGCAAGGCCATATTTGGGGGGGGGGGGGGGGGAGGGGGGTTCTGACCCCCTCCCCCCCGAAATGTGGAAACTTTATTCTAATTTTTGAGATTAATTGCCAATGGATGGAAAAAAAAGTCAAAATAAAATCTATTTAACGATATTTTTTACTTCCATTGGTTTTTTTTTTCTAAAAAGTCGAATATAAAAAATTAATTTGAAATCTTAGTTACACTATGCGATCAAATCCGATTTGTTTTCTTCGACATGAGGTTTGACAACGGATTGAAAAAGAGAAGGTGAGCATTCCTGCATTCATAGTTTTTCTAGGTCAGTAACTGTTTTTGATTTAAAGTTCCGTCCTGAATCAGTTTGAAAAGTTTAAAAATTAATAAAAATAGAAAAAATTATAGGATGCTTGTAAAATTAGACTTGCTTGAACCCCATTTTTTTTCCTAAAACGTGACGTGATGGGAAGCTTTTGACCTCAGATTCGTGATCAACGTGAAAAATTCTTTCGCAAAAACTAGGAACCATCTTATTAGCAAAACCCATGCAGTTTTAGGAGACAATCTTAAAATGTAATTAATTTTTAACCCATTATTGCTCAGAGCACCACGACTAGAAAGATCTCTTTCAATGCTGTGACTTCACGAATTTAGGAAATATAAGCTAACCTCATCCGGGTTCCTTATCATTGATAATGGCTTAAATTTCCAATGATGATCATTTGAAAAAAATGAGCCTCTACTATTTTTGGTAATTTTTTTGAGGTTGGGTACATCATCAGTAGTGGGAAGTCAATGAGTTAATGAAATTATGTCCCTCACGATAAAAAAAAAAATGCACTAGAATCCACATTGAATAATATTTATTTGAAAAAATTTTATTTGATTATTCTGGGAATTTTTTGTTACTTTTGGCCATTTTTTTTGAGGTTGAGATTAAAAAAAATCGGAAAATTTTTCCTAAAATTTTAATTTTATAGGGCCAATCAAATGTATCATTGATTTAATTTATTGTATTTAAAGATCAGTTTGATAAAAATTATTTATGAATATTTTCTTCGAATGAAAACCCCCCCCGAAAAAAATTTCTGGTTACGGCCCTGCTGTCTGGCTCCCCATTATGAGGTCAAAGCTTACGGCGATAAGTCCCCACAGCTAACTTGAGAGTTTTTTTTCTCAATGAGGTCTCTCTTTTTTTTTCTCTCTCTCTCTCTCTTTCTCTCTCTTAATGAAGTGTCATATTAATGAATTTCATAAAATGAGAACTAATATCCAATTTTTGTGCTCTCTGTATTCGGAGTTATATACGTTGTTCATAGGTTATGTAAAATATTTTCTTTTAAGGAAATTTGATTTGCTTTGGAAATAACTAAGTGAAACATTGACTCCTTTAAAGAATTTTGCGAAATTCTCTGGATTTCTCACTCGAAATGGCAAACACAAAATAACTGCGCTACACTGTCTTAAGCGCTTATCCGGTATTTTCAGTCAATTTCCGATTTCATTTTAGACTTTTCCGTTTAATGTACATATTTAGATAAAATTGAATAACTACAGTGGGGTTAAAATTTCCATTTTATATTCTCATCTTGCACACTGACACAATGAACTCATATTAAAGTAAAAGTTATGCCACTGTGCCAGTAGCTATGGCATGTAAGAAAAACAGAATCTATTTGTGTTATTTTGCATCAAAAGAGCAAGAAGCTTACACAGGAGATTCCAGTAAAAACAGCAGCAGCAGCAGCATGAAGCAATCTCATACATAAATCTATGTATATAGATACTACTACTGCTACTACTACAAGTGTAGAGCGCCTTGTCATATGCTGAAATTGCTGTTACTGCCTGGCTCCCCAATTGCTGTGCTGTTGCTGTTGCTTCTGCCATCTGTGCGACGTGCGTAAATTGCTCTAATCGCGACGACATGTGTATAAGTGCGGAGTGTTTTCTTAACCAACTACATTGGCAGCATATATCAACACAAGCACAGATACAGACACAGTCACACTCACATTTACATATAATACATGCATGAATGTTTAAGGCTTTTGAGTGCGTATACAAATTTCAAAGCCCAATGCCTTTGTCAACCAAAGTGAAGATAATCATGAAAAAATGTTCAACAATTTATGAAGACTCTTTTCCTCCTCTGCTACTTCGTTGATTTCTTTTATTTTTTTACATATTTGTTTTTAAGGTATGTAGGTAGGTAGGTGCTCGCATTTGAGTTTAGTAATTTTTCAAACATTTTATGAAATACTTGAGACAATTTTTCTTATTGTTTTTTGTTTTTTGATAAACTTTAAAGAAGCACAAACAAACACAAACATTCATGTATGTAGAAACAAATTCAGTTTCACATACTTTTAGGCGTCTAAAATAGTTGCGCGTATAATTTCATTTGTGTTGATTTGCAACAAACTTTGTCTAACTTCGTCGGATTCTTTTTTGATGCTTTAGGCTTGCAAACGTCAAAGAAAACATTTTTGGGCAAATTATGTCGTACTTAGAATGAGTAGATTGGAGTGGAATGGGAGAGTGCGGGAATATCTAATCAAAAATTCTTATAAAATTGCCTAAAGGTCTTTGACTACTATCTAGTTAGGTGAATTATTTTGTAGTCATGTTATTGTGTAAACACGCGCGTACGTTTATTTGTATCTTGCGCGCTTCTCTTCTCTCTCTCTCTCTCTCTCTTTGTCTGTCTTTATTAGTGTGTGAATACTGTTCGTTAATTTGGTTTACAATTTAAGCTTTGTAAATTGTAAACAGTTGGTTTGAAATGCTTGAGGCTTATATATGGGCAATTTTTATGTAATACAATTAGGACAAAATCAAATTTTATCGTTGTAATTGAGTACAGCTGCCTGATTAATTATGCACAACAGACTGTAAGAATCAAGCTGATATGGCAACTCTATGATGTGAGAGTGTGCGGGATTTTTCAATGAAAGTTCCAGCAGAAAGGAGCTTTCTATCAAAATGGATCTCAAGCATAAGAATATGTAGACATTTTGCACTTCCCAAGTTACTTATACTAAATGATGTCTAGTGATTGATTGACTCTCTTGTTTAAGTCCCACCGATTTTCTGTTTGTTGACGTGGGAGAGGTGACGAAAGTGACCGACCCAAAATCAGCTTTACCAGCGATTTTACTACGATTTTTGGTGTTAGCCTTTTACAAGTTTTGCATCTCTGTTCAACTCATGGTAAAGAAATAATAAAAAAGCAATAGGAATACAAAATCGGTCGGTCGAAATCGTCGTGTATAAAAGCTATCGATAATGGAACAAAGAAAACAAAAGAGAATAAGAAAAATCGGCCAATAATCGAGTTTGTAAAAGAAGACAAAGAAATACATTTGATCTATTTGATCAATTATTCACAATTTCGACCAGTGATGGGACTTTTGCACAATTGTGCTAGATATAACACATTTTTCAAAAAACTTTGATTTCTAACACTTTTAGCACTGATGATTCCAAATTTAGCACATTTTCTTTTTTATTTATTTTCATTACGTCAATTTGCAACCTTGCAATTGCAAAACTATTGTGAATGCCTATTTCATTATGTTAAATTAGTATCGTTTTTGTCATTAGCTGCATTTTATTCACTACTTGCTTCTATTTATGTATAACTAGCAGCGATAATTGTATGAGAAAACAGCAAACAAAGCCGCGAAGATACCACGTATAATTATAGCTGCTATGTATACATAACAAGTTGTTTAACTACATCAAATTCTATTGTGAACTGCCATAAGTGGGCTGAAGACACTTAACAACTTGGTCGTTTTATTCGCATATGTTAAACTAGCTGGCGAAGAAAACGCAGCTATTATTTGTCATAACAAATAACTCCTTAAACATTTGCAAAACTACAGGTTTGTAGATGAAGAATTTATATTAATTTCTTAACATAAATGTAACTTAAATATCTCTTTGAGATAAAACAAAACATTCGCATTCTTTAACGTCATGTTTATTCTTTTTTTGTAAGAAACATTTGAGCCATGTTATTGACTTATATTCAGTTTCAAAGTAATCTGTTAAACGTATTCAAATAAATAAATTAATGTATTTTATTTACTTTATTAATATTAATAGACTGAATTACTATTACTAATATTACTATATTTTGATTTATTGAATAAAATAATATAATAAAATTGATATATTTTGCTTAATTTAAAACTTTGCACATTTTTCCACAATCTAGCACAATTTTGTATCCATATCATATCCACCATCAAAAAATTTTTAGTCCCATCATTGATTTCGACATGTTGGCTTCGTTGGAGAGGGAGAGAAAAAACGCAAGAGAAAGAGAACAGAATTGCTTGTAATGGCAATTTTTCGGTAATTATTTTTGTGATTTTCATTCTTGTATATACCGGGAATTGCTTTCAAAGCAAAAGCTAGCTTCACAGTAGAAAGTGAGAAATAAAGCAAATACCACCTTGATCAAAAAGTTCCCGGAATAACCACGCTCCCAATGTTCCGATTTGAAATCTGTTAAGTTGGTACATCTGTTGTTGATATTCCCTCGAAATCTTAGCGTCATAGCTTGACATTTGCAAAAGTTACGTAGCCAAGAGTAAATCTATCTCTGTGTGTGCTGGCGATTTTTTACAATTTTAGAAATGGATTTAAATTTGCAACAAACAAACTTGTATTAAATTTTACGTAAAAAAAGGATTTAATGGTGCGCGAACGTTGGAAATGTTGGAAAAGTGTTTCGGCAACGATTCTCTAAAGAAAACGGTAGTTTATCAGTGACACGAGCAGTTCAAAAGTTGTCTATTGAAGATAATGAACGCAGTGGCAGACCATCGACATCGAAAACCGACGGAAGCGTTGTAAAAGTAAAAGAAATTTTCGTCAATAACCGCAAATTAACCATCAGAGATATAGCGGAGCCTATGAATCCGTCCAAGACATTTTGGTTAATGATTTGGGTTTCCGTCGTGTAGCAGCAAAGTTGGTGCCAAAAGACCTCAATTTCATGCAAAAAAGAGACCGTGTTGAAGTCGTAAAAGACATGATTTGCGCGGCTGAATCCGATCCCACATTCATCAAAAGGATCATTACTAGAGACGAGACGTGGGTTTATGAGTACGACACGCAATCCAGACATCAGGCAAGTGAATGGCGTTCACCAAATGAGCCGAGACCAAAAAAACCACGTCGTTTTCAGTCAAAAAAGAAGGCAATGCTCACGGTTTTCATGGATTACAACGGTATAGTGCATCATGAATTTTTTACCAGAAGGCCAGATAGTAAACAAAGATTATTATTTGGGCATTCTGAGGCATTTGCGTGAAGCAATTCGCCGAAAGAGACCAGAATTGAAGTTTTATATAAACAGGTTGATGAACAAATGTTGTCATCACAACAACAATGTATATAGAGACGGGCAAATCAGACGGCCGTTTCGGAATCCGCCACAATTCCTCATCAGTGATCTTAGTGATAGTTCTTAATCTTTCAATATCTTATATAATCTACTAATATTTGAAATCATAACCCAGAATTACGGATTCGATTCCAAATATCTTCACTGAATAGAGATATTGAAAGAAACTACCACTACCGTTCTATACACTTATGTTGTTGTTTTTTTTTCCCCCCAGAATTGTGGACAGAAAACTCGTGGATTTTGCACCATGATAACACACCGTCGCACAGTGCCATCATTAATCGTAATTTTTTGACGAAAAATGCAACAAATACCCAATCCAACAGCCGCCGAATTCACCTGATTTGGCTGATTCACTCTGTGACTTCTTTCTGTTCAATTGAGTTAAAAAACCATTACAGGGAACGCGTTTCAGCAGCCGAGAGGAAGTAATGGAAAAATCGCAGGAAGCCCTGATGGACATACCGAAAACCGAATAAAAAATATGTCTCGAAGATTGGATCAAGCGCTGGCATAAGTGTGTTGCAGTCGATGGGGATTACTTTGAAGGGGACAATATGGATTTAGGTGAATAAACTTGTATTTTCAATTTTCTGAATAAATTCCGGGAACTTTTTGATCAAGGTGATATTCCGACTGGCATCAATCATCAATGCTCGTCGGGGAGTAAGTTCAATTTATAGGGGGAATATAATATTTCAATACTTTAATTAGCAGATCCAGAGGTACCGGAAGAAAGGTTTAATTTCCGTTACATACATAATTTCCCATAAATGTATATATGGCAATCAGGTAGGAAGTGTTATTTCCAAACTCCCCTCACTTTTGCCATTGATTCACTTGCATTTGGCATTTAAAAAAAGCAAGTGACTTTCTTATATAAGGAGCTGTTCGGGTGCAAGCGTGAACGCCTGTCTGAAAGAGAGAAGTAGAAAAAATAGATAGTGAGAAAGAGATAGAAACTCGCCTGTCTTTTTCTAACTAAGTACCTATATTCTCGACCACTCTCTTTCAGGCAGGCATGCGCTCGTATGAACAGCCACTAACTGAGTTACTTTACCTGGCTCGTGCGTGATTAATTTAACACACTTTTTCTACTGAAAAAGTAACTCAAATGAAGTAGAATAATTTTTTAAAAAAAATTGTCCGCCACTAAGCTTTCCGGCTTTCCGGCTTTCGCGAGAATCAGATTTAGGTTGTAAGGAGTGATGCCTTGAGTGTGAATAATATTCATACACTCCCTCTGCCTGAGCTTCTAAGGTTCAACAGTGAAACACAGAAGTTCGAGGTTGAGAGACCGTAGACCATTTTTCTTTCCATTTATCCCCTCACATATCATTACTGTCTTTCCACTCTCTTCTGTTGGCCCTGTGTTGGGTATAGTACAATGGTCTTTGAGACTGAGTGCTTCGGTTTAGTTCAGCCCACCCTCAACTCTAACTCTAAATAAAAATTTTCACATGAAAAAATTTTATATTTCTGTGAAAATTTGTCGGCTCTTTAAAGGTTAGGCTAACATTAATTTATTCTGAAATGGTAAAGCAGCTGCTCTCTCGTTCTCTTACTCTCTCATAAAAATTGCCTTAACGACCCCAATGGTAAACCGCCCATTTAGCTCAGCCTAATAGATCACAGCTATTTCTCTCTCTCTCTCTCTCTTTCTCTCTCTCTCTCTTTCTCTCTCTCTCTTTCTCTCTCTCTCTCTTTCTCTCTCTCTCACCCTAAATGATTTGCTGTGCTGTGTTAGGCTGCGATCAATTTGCGGTTAGCTTAAGGCGGAGTTTATATCTGCCGCAATTGATTTGAAAGAGATGAAACAAAAACCGCAAATCTCTTTCTTTTCTCTTTCTCTTTTCTTCACATCAACAATTTACACTCTGAGAGCAAATTGCTGGAATTTTCTTACAGATGTGAATTCCAAAGTTCAAAGTTGTATTCAAGTTCAATTTCCGATAACGATGAAAGTTAATATTTTTTGTCCACATGTATTTAAAATATAATTATGAATTTGTACACTTACAAATAAATATCATAAGTATTTTATTTCTATTTGTTTTACAACACGTAGAAGTAATTAAAAAAAAATATTTTATTTTAAAATAGAACAACAAAAACACAAATATTAAAATTTACACATGTCCCACATGCCCCATTTACAAATGCATTCAAACCAGCGGCGGACAATGAGTCGCACACGTGCACAAAATCAGAAGACTTTTACACCAACACGGCTCATTTCTATATAAAAAGATCATTGTGCAATTATAGATGGCCATCGCTGATTTAAATATAAATATTTGTATTTGTATGAAAATACATACATATGTGTGTGTGGGTGGTTCTAAACCCAGTTGCACAAACAGTGAGCACTCCTCAAATGATTAATGATTTCATTACTCCAAAAGTAGGGAAAAACGAGCAACTCCAATGCAGTAACAAAATTTTTGAATCTCACTAACACAATTTCATAACTTTATATGATCTATTTTTAGAAATAATGATAAACAAAGACAGCCTGAAACAATTGATGGATGAATAGTTCACCTAAATGGCTAGCAATTTTATCTCTATCCATATGAGTCCCACGTTTTTCGTTTTAAATCATACAAGTATTTTCGTCCTACTAAAATTCACAGTTACAAATTTTCAAGACAATCTGTATGGGATAAGGAATCTACAGGGTGGCAATTGTAAAGTGACGCAAGTTTAATACACTGCAGCAAGCTTTGCCATTTACCGTTACTTTAATTTAAAAAGCAAATTTATTCATCATTGGCTTTGCTTTTAATTTCATTTGAATTTTTGTTATTACATTTTGAAATTTCCATAAAAATGGACAAGGAAAATATTCGTCGTGAAATTATGAAATTTCATTTGGCAAATTATAGTAGCCGTCAAATTGCAAAGGCTTTAAATTTGTCAAGTCGTACGGTAGACCGAGCTATTATTCGATATAATGAAACTGGGGGTTTTGGAGATAGAGACCGGGGAAAATTTTCAACAGTTGCCACTACTGGATTAACAGAAAAAATTCGTAAACGAATCAAGCGAAATCCAAGGCGCTCAATGAGAAAAATCGCTAAGGAAGTGGGAGTAAACCGTGAAACAGTGCGAATCATTGCAAAATCAAAGCTTAATCTTAAGCCGTACAAGCTCCGAAAAGCTCAAGATCTGACACAAAAAAACAAAGATTTGCGACTGCAAAGATGCAAGATGCTACGCTCCTCCGTGTTAAAAAATGTTGAAAATATCTTGTTTACAGATGAACAAATTTTCACGGTTGAACAACATTTCAATGCGCAAAATGACCGAATGTGGCTAACACCATCAGCGCAACAAAATAGGACTGTTGGCCGAGTTCAAAAGCCAGCTTCCGTTATGGTATGAGCTGGAGTTTCCGCTAATGCCAGAACCCCTCTAATATTCGTTGAAGAGGGTGTTAAAATTTACCAGGTTGTTTATCGGAGCATTTTAAATGAACATGTTCTTCCCTGGGCTCAAGATACATTTGGAAATGAAAACTGGACTTTCCAGCAAGATTCTGCACCTTCCCACATGGCAAAATTAACGCAAACATGGATAAAAGACAATTTTTCTGGATTCATAACATCTCAAGAATGGCCAGCATACTCCCCAGACTTGAATCCAATGGACTACTCTATTTGGAGTATTTTAGAGAGTAAGGCTTGTGCATCTCAACACCACAGTCTGGAGTCGCTGACAAATTCATTAGAGAAAGCCTGGACTGAAATTGATCAGGAAGTCCTGCGGCGAACAGTCCTACGATTTCCGGATCGATTGAAGGCATGTGTGCAGGCTAAAGGAGGTTATATTGAATGAGGTGGGGTTCAAATGAATGCTTATATATTCAGCAATGTTAACACTTAATTGTACTTAATGGAAGTACGTCCTTTTGAAAATAACTGCTGAAATGTGTGCGTCACTTTACGATTGTCACCCTGTATATGTGGTTGTGAATCTGGATGGGGTTAGGAGAAATTATTTTATAGTTTTTAGTCCATTTTAAAAACGTGATATAAAAAAAATATTTTTTAATTAAATTATTATTTTTTACTTTTTAGTCTTGTGTGTGAAATTTTGCAATCGATTTTAAGTAAAGACCAGAGCTGTAAAAGAATGCATTCAATTTAATTGCAATACCTTGAAGTCATGGTTAATACCAGCCAATTCGCACTAAATTGGAGTGACTTGAAGTCAATTGAGGTTTTGAAGTCACTTGAACTCAATTGGAATTTGAAATTGTTGACACATTAAATCAAAACCAATTGTCTAAGCAATGTCATAATTAATTATTGGACTCATGCAAGATCATTTTCCCCACATTGAATAGCCCTATTCATTAAATATAACAGAATTCAAATTATATCTTCTCACATAAATGGGTACTCAATAAATACTGTTTTTACATTGCACCTCGTTGTGATTCTACATTTTGAAACAGAAATGAAATAAAGGCATTTGCCTAATACATAGTAAGAAGAAGATTTGTTGTTATGGATGTAAAAATGTACAAGAAGAATAATTTATTTATATATTAAAATATAAAATATGAAAAGTTCTAACATTTTAACTAAATATACTGATTTACATACATATATTTAGGTACAATGTTGAAAATAGTAATAATATTTCTTCGCATTTTGATTTCATGAAATCAGTAGAAAAAGATTTAAAAGTACTTATATAAAATTCATAAAATCAAAACAAAACGTTTACATATTTGTATACATATAAAGAATATATAAATACTGTAAATGTTGAAAGTTATTTGCTAAAAGAAATGCTAAATATTTATTTCATCAAACACGTCAAACTCATCCATTCATACATTTCTGTCTGCTGGATGTGTTGACAACCGTCACTGTCACACCATCGGATTGCACCTCGCTGCTGTTTCTACGATTTTTTGTTTCGATTCCAGCAAGAGCAAATTGCGATCTCTTTACAATCTATACTCTTTGTAAGCGGAACAAAACGAAAAGAAAACTTCGTTATTGTTTGTTTTTGTTCTCTCTCTCTCATTTGTCTTTGAATTTGTGTATGTATACACATATACATATATTCTACTCCCGCTAAAGCAATGATTTTAACAACGATGAATTCAATGCTTTGATCTATGAAAAAAATGGAAAAACTTCCGATGCCAATATTTTGAATATTATTATATTTTAGATATTTTATATTGCATTGTCTTCCAGTTCTGAACTATATTTAAAGTTTCAAGTCTCTAGTTCATCGAGAAGTTAGTTAAAAATCGATTGCAAAATTTGTACCGAACAGACTGACAGACAGACAGACACCATTGAAAGCGAGTTGATATAAACGTGGTAAAATAATGGACAAAAATTAATACATATAACATTATAATTAAAAAAAAAGTAAAAAAAAATTGTTGTGGGATTTGAACCTTGGCGCACTCATGTGCTTGCTTGCGTGCTTACTAGCGATTTAGACAACTAGTCTATGGCGTCATAAATTTTGTAAGGAACTATTTCGGAGTTTTGTTTTTCTATCAGATTCAAGTGATCTCATGCTCGTAATCGTGTCCTCCTTTATTACTCCTTTTGGAGGCTAAAACGAGTACTTCATGCCCAAGGATATGCAATGTTAAAAAGGACTACAAAATGCAAGAGCTCTGGAGCAATAGGGAGTAATCGATTGCTCGCTTTGGAGCGTTCAATGATTACTCCTACGATCATCCAAAGTTCAACTGGGAATGTTCCTAGTATATATGTATGTATGTATGTGTGTGCTTGTTTCTGTAGTTGTTTAGTTGTCATATGCATTTTGTTGTTTAGTTACATACCAGAGGAAATTTCCGTTTACATTTTCAACATGTTTTCTTATAAAAAAAAACTAACATGGATTTAGCTTGAGGATAATACAAATACATACAAAATTTAACAAGTACAATTTCTACATATTTGTACTATACATATATGTATATATGAATGTGCCGGTAAGGTCTTTTCTACTTTATTCCATTTTATTGTATTATTTATTATGATGACTTTTCTTGTTTATAAAATAACAACTTGTTGAATATGTACCAAAAAAAAAAAAAAAAAACAAAATACAAAAAATTAATACAAAAATATTTATGTAAAATTTCGATTTTTATTTTAATTTCTCTTTAAGCAAATTATTTTATTTAATCAGAGAAATTTTTTAAAATATAAAAAATTAAAATTTTTCTGTGAAATTCCAAAAAGATCCGAACTTCCGAAAAATAAGAAATTCTATAGAGTGAAAATCTGCGAGATCCCGAAAAATATCTTTGCTCATATGGACCGAAATTTAGACTGTTACGTTACAATCGAACGCACTTTTTGGCATATATGTCATCAATACCGTATGAAATCACACTCTTTTATGATTGCATATGAAAATAGGCCTCAAAACTCAAATTCCACCTTTATGAACGTAAAGTCCATTCCCTGTTGTTTTTGAGTTATACACCTTTTAAGGCGAACTGTTACATTACATTTTTTGGAAGTGATTTCGGAGGTTGCCTTATATGTAAGCAAAATTCAGCGAATTTAGTGGATCCCTTTTATATCTGAATGCAATGTTTGCAAGCTAAAAGAGCAAAGAAACGCCTGAAATCCAAAATTTATTGAAAAATAATGTTTTTGAACTTTTTAAGAGCATACATGTGCGGACTCTTACGTTACACAAAAAAGACTGTTACGTTACTTATCGATTTTTGTTTACAGTTGAAGCGAAACTAATGCAATAAAGCATATTAAGTGAGTCAAAACGTATATTTATTGGTTCTTTGCCTATTAGATAAGTTTAAATTCACTTTATGGTAAATATTACTTCTTTTATATTTTATAACATTGCACATTAATGCACAATTTAAATATCAGGTTTAAATTTGCATAATTCAAAAATTATAGAGATAATTAATTTTATCCTTGTTTGGAAGTAATGAAAGCCACTATTTTTCCTTCAATGACTTTGATCTGGTGGGTCAATGCTATGTCGCGAATATTTTTTGCACCAGCAAAAATTTCAGCTGCATTTAACATTCTACTTATAGCAGTGAAGTTACCCTCAACAACTTCTTCGATGGCGATTTTTGATTCGTACCGAATGAAATGCAGCAATGAAATCTGATGTATAATTTACAAGGCAGTTCCGAGCTAGAACCTGCTTTCGCACGACTATTTTTGTAGTTGCACCAATATCAACAGCACATCCTTTTCTATGGGACTTTGCTAAATAGTTCGAATACATTTTTATTCCGAATTCGGCTTCGAAACCAGAAATCATTGCTGAGAAGAATTTGTTTTTGAATTGCTATGATGGTCCGTCATTCCAAATTTTCAAAACCTTCAGCGATTTTTGCATTCCGGTAAGAATCTTCCACATGAAAAGAATGATGGTTTCTTTAATGTGCGGTTTCTAAGAATGAATAGCGCCATCGATGATAAACTAGTAGCAATCATTTTATTTGAATAAAAATAGACTGTTACGTTACACATTTTTCACGGTTTTCTACAGAGATATGAAGGAAGAAAATTGTCGATTTTTTTTCGATTCGAAAAATAGACTTTTCTCTTTCTTAACTTGTTGGACTTTGTGCAAAAAAACTTTTTAGTATTTTAGACTGTTACGTTACAATAAAAAATACGACTCATTTCAAAGCCATCAAACTTGATTACCAAAAAGTTTTCTTTTAATATTTTGGTTGAATTAGCTACAATTAATTATGTTCTATCCTCAATAGCGAATGGATATTAAAAAAACGTCAAAAATTGGGTATAACTTATCTTTTAGTTGTGCTCTGCGTTTTTACTCCATTTCCACTTCACAAGAGGCAACAACTTTATAGGCTCAATTGTCAAAGTTTAGAGTACATTTTTGTGCTGATGTTCATATCGCTCGATGGAAGATACATATTAACTAAAAATAAGAACAATTGCGTGGAATTGGAAAAAAAAAAATTTGTTCATTGGTTTCGATTTAAAAATTTCGGCCCATATGATCTTTCATCCTGAATTAAAAAATCCTTTTTAGGAACGAAACACCTTAACCCTCTTCAGTACTGAGCAGTGCCAAAATATAACGATTAAAGAAATTCACCAAATAATGAAATGAAGAATCTACTACGTACATAAAAATCAATTATTACTTAATATACCATATGGGAATGCATACTTTCTATAACTAACAGAAAAGAAAGTGCAAGTAATTTCTTCAGTGTGAAAAATTAAAAATTCCAAAGAAATAATTAAACTCAGTATTGCATACAATTAAGCACAAACAACTACATATAAAAATATAATAATAATAATAATAACAATGATGATGATTTAATTAATTTTCTTTGTTAATAAAAACGCACAAAGGCAACGAGAAAAGTGCATTGAAAATGCTAGAGGCATACAAATGAAAGGAAAATGCAAGTGCAAAAATATGTGAAAAGCTGCAAAATTGCATTAAATTTTCTACATAATAATAATTTGAAAAGATGATGGTGATGATGACAATAATAATGACGATTCTGATGATGATTAGGCACTATAGGAAAACCTTCTGCTTTACCAACAAAAAGTGAGAAAAAGACCGCCAGCCACCAACCAACCACCATCAACATTTGTACAATCAAATCGCATTTTCATTTTTCCTTTTTTTTTTTTAATGCCCTTACTCTTTCTTTCGTGTATTATGCAAGTCATACATACATGCAGCAGCAGTAGCTCAGCTTCATTAGTGTGTATTTTCGAGTATGTGTGTGTATGTGTGTGGGTGAAATATAGGTTTTATTTGTATGAGTGTGTGATTTGTGTCCTTTATGCCTTTTGTTCATTTCGTTTTTCATTTTTTTTTTTTTTTTTCTTTTTTCTCATTTTAATTTTAGCTTTCTTTGTTTGCTTTTCTATTTTTCCGCTTTCCCCTCCTTTCTTCTTCTCTTTCTATAGATATTTTTTTTGTTTTTTTTTTTAGTATGCAATTCATGTCATTCATACATTTTTTATTGTAATTTCGCTTGTTCTTTGACACGACAATAGAAAATTTACAGTATTGTTGGTAGATTTCCACCAAAAACTGCTAAAATTCAACAACAACAACAATAAGAACATCATATCCTCACATTGAGAATATAACCGCATTGCAATCAAGTGAAATTTTCGTTTGAATTATTGCAGCACGAAAGGCAATTTTCAATGATGCAGTTTTATGTAGTTTTTTTTTTTTTTTTAATTTTATAGACTTTTATTATTTATTTATTTATTTGTACATTTGTGAATGGGGATAAAGAGTTGCAGCAGGTAGCCAGATTACAGTAATTTACTTTGAAGCATTTGTACATTTTTTTTCAGTACTAAGTATTTACAAAAAAAACAAGAATAAAAATATAAAATAACAGACCTAAAGAAATCACTTTTAAAAATGCTTAGAAGTAGTCCTAAAAAAAACTTTGCTGACTAACGACAGCTCATAGTACTAAGCTATAAATATGACCAGAGTCAATCCTTAGACTGCTGAAATTTAATAAGTAAAATGAATAAATTAGACGTGAAATGGTGAACATTTAAACTGATCAAAAAAAAAAAAGAAAAGAATTGATTTACTGTTAATTCTCACGGCATAATATAATCGAAAAAGGTATAAAATCACAAAATTAAATTTAAGTCACATTTGCCGACCTAACACTGTAGAAATCAACAACCATACCAGATCACCGTTTCAGCCATATCGTATCAACTGAGCCAGGGCTCTAACTTCGTAAACCTATAAAGAACTTAAGTTAGGTTAGGTTATTGTGGCAGTCAGTGTGAATGACCAACTCACTTAGACCCTAAATGGGTCCATTGTGATGCCACTGCGCGACACGGAAACCTCATCCACTACGTATTCTCGAAACCATTTCGAAGCTTTAAAAAAGCGCAACATTTATTTAATCTTAGCGTCGGATACTTCCGTAAGAGAATTAAAAGCATATAAGCTGTGCTTCTAGCTAGAGCTGAACAATTACAGAAGAGGTGTTCAACTGTTTCTTCCTCTTCCTCGTCCCTGCCAACATCTGCAGAATTCATGAGAGAATATTCCTGATCTGAGAGCATGCCTGTCAAATAGCCAATGATCGGTTATACAAGCCACAACCTTAGAAGGCTAAGCAGCTCTCTCAGAAGGCTAAGCAGCTCTCTCGGAAGGCTTAGCAGCTCTTACGATTTCCCCCTATCCAATTTCGGCCACATTAGCCTAGTTGTAAAGCAAGTGTTTTCATCTGCCCAAGATCTATTGGCCTCATACATGACCCTGTTCTTCAGCATTAGCTTACAGGTTGCAATAGCTATACCAATATTGCCTCTGTCCGTACACAGGGGAAGGTTAGTACCCTGTCTGGACAACTCATCAGCCCTGCAGTTTCCTTTAATGTTCTCATGCCCCGCAACCCATATTAGGCGTACCCTGAAAACGGCGCTAATATCATTTAGGGCTGTCAGGCATTCCAGAGCAACCTTTGATTTTAGTGCCAACGAATTCATTGATCTTATAGCCGCCTGTCTGTCCAAGTATATATTTATAATGGTTTTTGTTACGGCGTGCCTACCTAAGTAAACGGCTACCTACCTCTTTTATTAATAGCTAGGACCTCTGCTTGATATACAGTGCAGTGGTCGGGGAGGCGAACAGATAGTTTCAATCCTAGTTCTTTTGAGAAAACTCCAAATCCAACTCTATCGTTAAGCTTGGAGACGTCTGTATAAAAATTGAGCTCCCCCCTTCTCCATGGCATGGGTGTTTTCCACTCCCTTCGTGACGGAATACGCGTCTTGAAGTGCTTGTCAAAGTTGGGTTTTGAGATGGAGGGGTCAAGCTCTTGGATGCAACTACTCCATATATGTCCGATCTTCCCATAGCGCAGAGCATTTTAGCCTGAGCGCTGATGCGGCGGCCATTTGTTTTCCTACCAGATCCAGCGCAGGCAGGTTCAGTAACATTTCCAGTGCTTTGGTTGGAGTAGTCCTTAAAGCATCAGAAACGCACAGAAAAGCTGTTCTTTGGGCCTTGCTCAGAATTTTCACGTAACTTGATTTCTGAGTAGATGGCCACCATACCAGTATCCCATATAACAATAGGAAGTCTATTTTTCCTAGAGAAGAGGTAAAAAAGAACTTAAAAAATAGCCAATAAAATGCCCTAAGAAACTATTAAAAGTGGTATTAAAAATTACCTTAAAAATTATTAAAATTTATAAAAAACTTTAAGTCATGACTTTGAAAATTAACCTTTAGATTTAATTTTCATAGTCTCCTAAAAATTTTCAAAAAACTTTTATGTACCATTTTCATTAAAACATTCAACAAAAATATTCTGCAGAAAATTTCACTAAAGGTCACCGAAGAGTTAAAGGTAACAAATAAAAAACGAAATTAAGTGTTAAGAAATTTATTTGTAAGAAAATTGCCTTAAACGACCCATTTTCGTGAGAGTTAGAGGGTTAAAATGTTCTAAAGATATATTCCTCGGAAAATTTAAATATAGGTCGCCGAAGACAAGAACCATCTTAAATAAAATTTTTCTTATGATTTTTCTCCTTGTTAGATTCGGTTTTTGTCCAAAAAATAAAAATTTCAAACCACTGTAAAAAAAAATTGTGACGTAGTGGGATTGAAAAAGGGATTGAAGCTTTTGTTAGTGAGGTCAAATAATATCGTTTGAGATTGGTTTGGTTTTGTCCCGAAAATATGTGTTGCACTGTGTTATCAAATGTAAATAATCATCGATTCTCAGTCTGAACATTTTTGTACAACGAGAAATTTCGCTCTCATTTTTTGGCAATTTATAGCATAAAAACTATAAAAAAGAAAAAAAATGGCAAGTCAATAAAATACGAGCCCTGAAGATTACTATATCAGTCAAATTGTGACGTGCCGACGGTAAATGGCCAAACTTCTGGCTTTTTATTCCTTTCATCATTCTATCGATTATTCGGTCAACGATAACAAAACTCTGGAAATATGAGGCCAGATTGTACCACACTCAACCGATACGTCTATACTCAAAAGAGCAACGGAACTGGAAAAGTATTAATGATACTTCCTTTTGCAGTTTATATTTATACTGCTGTTCTTTTCTTAAAGTGCCATACCGTTCAGCACTAGCGGATCCAAGAAGGAGCTTTTGGGGATAAACCCCGGGAAATCTCTGTATTCGCCACCGCCGCTCAGTGTCCTCAGCAACGAATAATCACCAGTATGATCATCGATGTCGTTTTGGGCGTATAAGAGTGCATCAATACATATTTATTAGGGAAGTTTGTAGCACGTCAGGGTTCAGCTATACAATTATTCAGAAAAGGCCAAAAAACGCTATTTTTTTGAGTTGCAAACCTATTTTTTTCGAAAACGTGAAGCGTTGGGAAGTTTTTGACTCCAGATTTGTGTTTAGCATGAAAAATTTATTCAGAAACACTAGGAACCATTTTACTCGCAATGCCCATGCAGGGCAGTGTTATTAATGTCGAGTCGACCTACTCAAATCTTTAAGCAGACCGTTCGCTATTTTGGTTACGCCACTTAATATGAAGCATAATTTTCATTCTTTTGTAAGAATATTTTTGTTGTTCCATTTTGTTTTGTTGTTCTTGTTCTATGTCGGTTAGTATCGCCTCTGTGGACCAGTGGCAGCGTCCCCAGACTTTTGTCTGGGGTATGATTTTTTATCGATCTTTCCTTCTTTCTTCCTTTTTTCCATTTTTCTTTCATAACTTGGGGCTTGGGTCGCAGTGCCTGACTTTAGGGTCGTCCCATCCTTCAAATAACTTTAATGTCGGTCAGTATTCTTGAAAGCAACATCAATTGGTTTGATCGTTGCCACCGTTTCAGCCGTATCGTACTGTGCTGGTAAGAGGAATTAACATATTCATTCCTCTAGTGAAAATTTATTTATTCTCTGCTGCTTTGGTCGTCTAATCTTGAGCCAAAGTAGAATTTATTTTCCACCATGCACTACATATATAAAAACTATATTTCCAAAAGTGCTTATTAACTCAAAAATAAATAATAGAATATGGAAAATTTATTTGATATCATCAAACTGACGGTTTCAAACTTATCACTTGCCTGAGGTTTCTGATTAGAAATCGTTGAAACTATTAAAAATTGTAAAGTTAGAAAACTGAATATATATATTTTCTAAAAAATTCATTTACCTAGAACAGTTTTAAATGTTCTACAAAAAATACTCAAAAAAACTCATCACTTTAATTCATTCTAAAATTTTTGGTATCCTGTAGAAAAATATAAAATAAAAAAATAAAAAAAATTAAAACTGTTGCCAATGGCAACCATAAAGCAATTATTTTATATTTATGTTTATGGCAATTTTATATTTACAAAATCACGTGACAAACAAAAATTTTATCCATTGAAGCATTAAATTAATTTTTAAAGCTAATCTAATGAATTTGTTTTGTGTGTATGTGTGTGTGTTTGGTACAATCTCTTCTTATACAATATATAAAACGTCAATCTTTAATGATGTAATCCTTTCAACTGTATTAGAAATAACGATGCGATTACGCTGATTACGATTATCATGGTGATGATGCTGCGGCTGGCTAATGTTCATGAGATAATAGCATAAGATTGTTTGTTAAATGGAAGAATTTATTACCAAAAATTAGCAAATTAATTACTGACTATGATTTTTAGTAAGTCATTTTCATCGGAAAAATTATTTAATTCAGTTTATATAAATGTAATTATTATACTGATTTTTAGACTAAATTTTTTCAAACTTTTTATGCATTTTTCTTCTTTAGAAAATATTTTTTTTTTTGAATTTTTTCTTTGGTTATTTAATTATCATAAAATGTAGCAGACGGGAGACATATCGTTTCTAACTAATTCGAAGTCAAGGAATTTAGTGGTGATAACCGTTTTTCCCCTTATCAGCAGCGTTTCATACAAAATTTTTTTTTTTAAGTTTTTGTTTGGGGGTGTACTTCAAAATTACATGTTCCTCTTCTTATTGCGGTGAAAATTGGTATCGAGGGGTTTTTTGGCATGAAAAAACTGAATCTGATATTTATTTGCAGAAAAAAATAATTTTATATATACCTCCCATACAAAAAACCGTCAAAAATCCCCAAAAAGTGGAAAATTTGTATGGGAGATACCCTTATTTTACATCGAAATAAATTAAATTTTTACATACATCATTTTTTTCGTTAAAAAATTAGGTTCTGAAAGTTTTAGAACAATCCGCTAAAAAAGAAGCATTCAGTTCTCATCATGAGCGATCAATCGTTACTAAACGAAAATTACACAATCCGGCACAAATAAATTTTCCAAAAAATAACAAGATTCTGCAAGTGGATTCTGATAGAATTCGGGAGAAAAAATTATGCGGGTCTCTGCGTTTTAGAAGTTTACCTCAAATATTTTTTGTAAGCAGGCCTAAAATTTGCCAATTTCTAATAGATTAAATAAAATAAACCATAAGACAACTTGTTAGTTTTGCATCAAAGCTTGTTTGTATGCGCGGAAATTTGTAGTAGAATTTCCCGTAGAATATTTTCCTCCCACATATTAAACCTTTGGCGCCCATCATTACGGGTCATTTTTGCCCTTATCGGAAAAAGTTACTTTTTTGACCCATTACGAGGGTTAATAGAGGGTTAATATGTTCAAGAAATATGTTGCCCATAAAATTTTACTATAGATCACCGAACAACAAAAATCTGTTTTAGTGTTTAGTCTTAGTTTTAGGAAACATAAACCCAAATTCCAAAAATGTTTCAAATTTTCAGCTTTTACGAGAATTGGATGCTTATTTTTTAGCCGATTGTTTTAAAACTTTCAGAAACTAATGTTTTAACAACAAAAATGATGTGTGCAAAAATTTAATTTATTTCGATGTAAAATAAAGGTATCTCCCATACAAATTTTCCACTTTTTGGGGATTTTTGACGGTTTTTTGTATGGGAGGTATATATAAAATTATTTTTTTCTGCAAATAAATATCAGATTCAGTTTTTTCATTCCAAAAAAAACCCCTCGATACCAATTTTCACCGCAATAAGAAGAGGAACATGTAATTTCGAAGTACACCCCCAAACCAAAACTTCAAAAAAAAAAATTTGTATGAAATGCTGCTGATAGGGGAAAAAACGGTTATCACCACTGAATTTCTTGACCCCGAATTAGTTAGAAACGATATGTCTTCCGTCTACTAGCACAGTGTAATTAAAAACCAAAAAAAAATCTAAAAAATATTTTCTAAAGAAGAAAAATGCATACTAAGTTTGAAAACATTTAGTCTAAAAATCAGTTTCATAATTACATTTATATAAACTGAATTAAATCATTTTTCCAATTGTACCTATATAAAAAAAATGACTTACGAAAAATCATAATCAGTAATTAATTTGCTAATTTTTGGTAATAAATATATCTCCCGTCCACTACAAATTTTTTTTTTTTAAATTCGAGCACAGTGTTATGATGATTCGATTTATACTTGTAAATTTTGATTTTGTTTCGATTTTTTTAAACAATTTATCTCAGAAATTTGAGTAAAATATTACATAAAATAAAAATGATAGATTATTCTTCATTGGTGGAGAGTTTTTTTTACAAAAAATTTTTTGATTTTATCATGATCTAAACAGATTGTTTGGAGAACTAAAAGAATTGATCTTATAAGGTTTATTAAAAGCACTGAGTGGATCAACATGGATGCAAGAATTGAAAATTATCCAATGTACGATATGTAGATCCAATGTACGATATGTAGGTCCACAATGGACCAAATTTTGTCTCTCATAGACGAACAGATTTAATGAACACTTTCCTTTAAACTAACCTACCATAACAGAAATACAAACCAACTAGTTATGTGCAATGAGGTGGTGTTGCCTTGGGTTATTTTTTCGCTGCACATGTTGAGAAACCTTCAGCTCTTTTGAAACGAGCTTTTGTTCTTTGCAGAGTATTGCAATTTTCAAGTCTGGAACTTGAAATTCCTCCCGCTATTTCTTTATTTTATATAAAGTTTTTAACTCTCTTAAATTCAGTTTGTCGCTTTCTTAAATTGAGATCGTAAAAACTTCATATAAAAATAAAACGAAAAGTTTATGCCGTACTTGGTCGGTGAATCCGCCTTAAAAGTCTGTGATCTAAGGAGTTTTTAATTGAGAATTCAGACTATAAAACTTCCCTTACTTCAGCAAACGTCTGCTGCATGTTTTGCTCAGATATTTGAAAATTGTGAACCATGACTGTAAACATGAAAATTTTCTCATTCTCGATTAAAACTTTTCAAAAGGAGATGAAAATCTAAAAGCTCCTACAACTGCAAATGGAATCTATAAATAAAAAATTTGTAGGTTATAAAAAATCGCGAAACTCTCAAAAAATCTAAAAATATTTCTGCACATTATTGGATTGCAAGTTCAAATCTCAAACGAGATAGTCTCGGTCATTCTGTTCATATTCAACAGCAAAATAAGCTACCCTTTCACAGTATAATTTAATATTCCTGCCGCTTAACTTAACTTAAATTAAGTAACTCACCAGTTTTTAATGTATTCTTTTATTATTCACACATCAAGAAAATAATTATTTATTTTACTAATTTTGTTTTATAGAAATTTCAAGCCGACTCATTCAATTTTAAAAAATTTGCACTGCTCCATAAAAAATGAAACGCACTCTCAAAAATGTAATTCTATTCGTGTGGAAATCTTTTAAAGCGACCGTTATGAAAATTTTTGAAAATATTTTTTTTTTGTTCTCTATACTTTCTTTTGCATGAATCTTTATAGTTTCAAAACGATTTTAAAATATATACATAAAAAATAATAAAAATATTCAATATTTTAAAAGAAAAAAATCAATTGTTACACTGACTAACGATGACTGCACTGAACGGAAGTTTCGAAACGGATATTAAAAAAATAAATTTTCTTTTAAAAATCAATTAAAATTTTCTTTTAACATAGTATTAATAATTTTGTTTACTTTTTTCGTAAATTGTACAATCTTTATATTTAAAATATATTTTTTTTAAATAAATTTCCCATAATTTTTTTTTAATATTTCACTTTACGTATTACTTCCGTTTTATTATGAATTTCATTTATAAAATTTGTTTGATTGCGTATTTGCAAACGCTTCTTTGCTGTAACGACAACGAGACGAAACTGACGAATTGCTTGATTTGAGAATTTGATTCAACCTGGCGCCGAAAATCAAATGCGGAAAACTGTTTTCATTCGTCAACGAACAGAACAGAATTGAATTGAATTGAATAGAATTGAATTGCGATTGGATAGGATTGGAATGGCATAGCATGGTAATTCCAGTCCGACAGTTGAGATGCATTCACATTTCATCATTTCCAGTCGCATACAGTTCGTATGCGCTGTACGGTGTTGGGGGCGGGGTAAACGTGGGTGGTAAACAAATGGTCGCCATCACGGCTGATAAGAATGAAATGTTCTGGCTTGATATGAAAGTAAACAGCTGTTTGGGTTGGATTCTTTTTTTTTTTTTTTTGAAGGCGGTGAAAAGGTGGGGAAATGAAGGAGCAAACTTTCAGGGTTGTCGTGTGGAATAAAAAAGGTTTTCATTCTTTTATAGGAACTCAAAAATATAAAATTAATATTATGCCAGAATAAAGAGCTGTTAAAAAAAATTTTGAATTTATATTAAGTTTCCTATATATTTGTGATTGCATGAAAACTTCAAAACTAACCGCTAGAGGCCACTGTGCATGCTAAATAGTATTATTTTTTCTTTCAAATTATCTGATATGAAAATGGCCTTAGATATTATTTTCTGCTACTAATTTGTCCTGAACAAAAAACTTCATTGAAAATATTTCAATTTGAGTTCCAAAACAAACCTCTAGGGGGCTTCTCCAAATGGGTTATCAAAAATCGTTTTAACTTTAATTCTACATTACTAATTTGAAAAATATAATATAATGGACTGTATTTTAGTTGCAGTTCCCATCGCCAGAGGGCGCTTTTCACATAAAATAAATACTAAAATTGCAATGACTTTAACTTCACTTGATAAATTTTCAAAAGTTTACTTCTTTTTTATAATAAAAAATTTTCCATTAGGGACATAACAATTTCGTATCTTTATATGAACGCACCTTTAAACTTTTTTAATGAACTGTCAATGTCAAAAGGTTAGATAAAGTCAACATATTCATCATGGTTAAGTTCACGAAGCAGGAACGTTTGGAAATTATTAAAAATTACTACCGAAATTCTGAGTCGGTGGTCGCCACTCCAATTTTCGGTCATGTTACCGTCAATGTTACGTTGAAAGATTATTTGTGGCCAGAATTGGATGAACTTGACATCAACGATATGTGGTTTCAACAAGACGGTGCCACTAGCCACACAACACGCGTCACAATCGATTTATTGAACGTGTTATCTCGAGAAATGGTCCGGTGGAATGGCCGCCTCGTTCATGCGATCTAACGCCATTGGATTTCAGTTTATAGGGCTATATCAAGTCACTGGTCTATTCCAACAAGCCATCAACTTTCGACGTTCCGGTTGAAATGTGTGAGAGAGTGGTGGAATATTGGTTTCAAAGAATCGTTCGCTGTATACGGGCTCGTGGTGGTCATATGACCGAAATCGAATTTCATTCATAAAATTTAATGCTTGCACTACACCCACATTAAATTTGAACTCAATATCTCAAAAATTATGTGTTTTATTAATAGATAAAATTGTTATGTCCTTAATGGAAAACCTTTTATAAATAATGCCGTCCATACTTAATTTCTGAAAACTGCCGATAGAGGGCACTTCTCATACAAATAAAATATTGAAATCACTATAATTATAATTCTATTAGAAAAATTTCTGAAACTTTTCAGCTATCAGAAATATTTTAATATTAAGAATAGTTTGGGCTTTATTTTCACCGCTAGAGGGCGCTTTCTATACAAATAAAACTCTATAACGTTAATGCTACGTGATTTATTTTTCTTACTATTTTTAATATCGGTAAATAAAGTCTTCTTATTTGAGTTCCAAAATCAATCACCAGAGGGCACTTTTCACACAAATACCACTTGAGCAATTTCTAAGATTCTGATTCTAAAATAATCCCGCTTCAGTTTTTCACTACCATTCCTACTACAACTTCATTTCATTCAATTTATATTACCATTTCTACTACTCTTTTCAAGTATGCAATACGCATGCGTTATTTTTTCACCCACTCACCCATCGACTGGAACTCTGGAAATAAATTCCACAACGAACTGTTGCTTGCTTGCTTGCTTTGTTTTGCTTTGCCATTGCCACAGTGGCACAGTGACTTTGTTTGCATTCAGCTTCATATAATCTCACACACACACACACACACACGTATGCTTCTGAAAGCAACAACAACTACAGCACTAACCTGCCGCACCGTATAGTAAATTATACAAACAAACAACATTGTTAGGAAACGTTGAATGCGTACGCTTCTTTGTATTTTTCGATGGCTTAAATTAAAATTTCCTTTAAAAGCAGCAAAATTCACAACTTAAGCTGCATGAATTTTTATTAAAAACACGTCGCTAGATGGCGCTTCATTACCATTTAAGTAGCAGCAAGTATCATATTATCTTTGTCTTTTATCGTCTTTCTGTTTTTAGTCGTATAAAATTGTGCGGTAATAATCGCAATAATCTTTAAAACAATATTTACTTTTGCTTCCTGCTTTTCTGTGATACTTACTTACCTACAGGGGGAAAAGGAAACTTTTAGCTACTAAAAAGATATAACGAAAAAAGCTTTTCATATATATTCACAGAAGGTTTCTCTCGCCTTCTCCTCCCTGAAATAGCATAATTGTGGTAACAATGTTGTAGAATATGTCAACATAATTAGCGAACGAAATGAATTTATTAGATTTTATGTAGATTTTGTATACTCGCGAGGCATCGCAGTAATCGCAGTATCTAAAATAAAATAGAGGGTGAAAAAAACTGAGAAGCATACAACATTTTATTACATTGTTTAGGTAATTGTGCTACAAGATAAACTCATCATAATCTTCTAATAGCTACATGGAGAATAACATGCGCATGATTATTACTAAAATATGTAGATATGCATAAGTTTCGGGCATTATTAAGACTACGTTCCCATCGCAATTTGTTCTACACTATCCAAGGTCATGAAGAGTGAATTAAACTATCACTTGAAAAATGAATTGCTTAATGACCGCCAATTCGATTTCCATCACAATCGCTCAATGGGCTATATCATGGCGGTCCTAACCGAGAACTGGAACCATAGTATCTATGGTTTACGAGAGAGAGAGAGAGAGAGCAAAGCGGTTGCTCTGGATATTTCCAAGGCATAGAGAACTGGTGTTGATTTTGATTACGCATGGGGTCTTTAGAGTTTAGAGTTGTGGGTAGGCTGGACTAAACCAAAGCACTCAGTCAACGAGGACCATTGTGCTATATCCAAGGATAGAACCAGTAGAAGAGAGTAGAGAGGCAGGAAAGTTTAGTGGGAATAAATGGGGAAGAAGAAAGGTCTAGGATCTCCCAACCTCGAACTTCTTTGTTTCACTGATGAACCTTAGAAGCTCAGGAAGAGGGAGAGTATGGACATTATTCATACTCAAGACATCACTACCTAACAGCCTTAATCTGATTCTCGTGAACGTCGGACAGCTACAAAGATAAAGCTCCGTAGTAATTTCGTCCTCAAAACACGATTGGCAAATTGGATCGGTGATGACGCCCATGTTAGTCATATGCTGACCACATGTGTTTTATGCTATGATAACACCCACCAGTAATCTCAGGTCCTTTCTTTCTCAGTTTCAGAAGAAATTCCGCTGATTTCCTGATAGGTTATCTCACGAAGCACTTTGCGGTTCTGCAAGAGTCAAACTCGGACTTTATTTTTTTACGCATGGGGTTAGTAATAACTTCGCTCGATGAATCACAAGTTTCCTAAGTGACCGCTCTAATCGTGTTGTGATAGATGGTACTACATCAGCAGCTCTTGCCATTAATGTTGGAGTGCCGTAACCCTTCTTTCATTATCTTTATCAACGACCTTCTGCCAGATTATAGCACCATTTGTTAGAATTGAGAAAAAACGGTATGCTCACTTAAACGAGTTATCCAACCTTGGTTTGGTAGTTATTATAAAGTCATCGCAATAGCTTGATGTCTGGGCATGTCCATACAATGTGAAGTTCGTTGGAATAATCATATTTTTGATGTATCGAAAGAAACAGCCAAGTGCCACAGCTTCTTAAAGCGGTGTCGGTAATATCTCATTCCTACTGATCTCCACATGGTTTACACCATCTACATCCATCCCAAAATGGAGCCTCACGAACGCAACTGGAGCTCTTGGGATGTGTTCGGGAGGTTTTCAACTCTATTAACTTCTTGGAACATCGTAGTAATATAGCTTGCGTAGCTCTCATTTACCGGTATTTTTACAGTATATATTCTTTTCTTTTGAGATGCGTAATTTGATGGCATCAATTCATATGTTCACCAGAACTAGACGAACCGCAAGCTGTGGTCACGCATACTACGCGAATACGACGGTACTTCAGCACGCTACGTAATAGAGAGGTAGTGTTTTCCTCTGCCGTTCCATCTACTGAGCTCATAATCGCAAAATTATATTTGCGTTCTACCTTTTTACCACACGTTGGGCACCACTTTTCTTTCATTTTAAAAGAAGACTACCAGACCCGGCAGACGTTGTTCTGGACTTTCTACGAAGAATCGGGAAAATTGAAGTTTATTTCAATGAAGAAGAATTAAGTTCCTTGGTGTTTAGAATTGAACATTGGTAATGACAATTCAAGCTTAAAGGACGTACATGGAATTTAGTAAAAATTCTAGATTTAAAATGAGGCATCAAAATTGTCATTTTTTAAAGTAAGGGTCTTAAGATATTTCATAAAGTAGTAGAAATAATAGTAGAATGGAAAAAGTAGTTGAAAATAGCAGCAAAAAAGTAGAAGGAAATAGTAGTAGAAAAGGTAGTAGTAGGAAAAACAATAGAAAATTGTATTACAAATTGTTGTAAGGAAGTAGTAAAAAGGTAGCAGAAAAAGTAGTAGCAAAATAGTTAAACATAGTAGTATAAAAATAGTAGAAATGAAGTAGAAAGAGTGGTAGAAATAATAGTAAAAAATAGTAGTAGAAAAAACTTTAAAAAAGTAGTAAAAAATAGAAGTGAAAAATAGTAGAAAATAAGAAAAAATGTTTTAAAAAAGTAGTAAAAAAGGTACTAAAATAGTAGTAGAAAATATTGGTTGAAAAAGTAGTAGAAAATAAGAAAAATTTTGGAGAAAAAAAGAAATTTAAAAGTAGAAGAAAATAGTAGTAGAAAATAGTAGTAGAAAATAGTAGTAGAAAATAGTAGTAGAAAATAGTAGTAGAAAATAGTAGTAGTAGAAAATAAAAGTGAAGCATGGTGCCACACCCACTAATCTAATAAACTGAAAGAATTTAAATTTTAGTATCGTACCATAAATGACTCTTAAGATATCGCATAATGGGCGTTCAGGTAATATGGAAGGTACCACATCCCCTTTGTCAATCCCTCCCATATTTTTTTTTGTAGCATGGCATTGTAATATATCTCGTTAATATAATAAATTTCTGTACTGCGCTATAAATGGTTCTTGAGATATACCCAAAAAACTATTAGAATTGTATGGGAGGTGCAACGCCCACTTTCCTAAAATTCATTATGAATAGCTATGTTTCATTCTCCCGCCCAAGAAAATATATTCTGGAAATATGACTTCAATCGGTTCAGTCGTTCAGAAGTTACACGCTTACATACACACAAAACTCTACGATTTTATATATAAAGATAAGTCAGCTGGTCTATTAGCTCAATATAATACAAGAAGCTAACCCAACTTATTTTATAGAAAGAGGCATGCCACCATTGGCAGCCTCCGAAATTCTAGAATTGTTAATAAATGAAATATCTTTATCTAATCAAAATCGTCAACATTTCAGAGCTTCTCTTCAGACTCAGCATTTTTGATTAATTTTAGTTACTTTATTATTATTTAGGATGTAGTCAGTATGAAACCATTATAAATCACTTAATTCTTAAATTTCAATGTTTTGGACAAAAGACTTTTGGGTCATTCCATTTTCCAATATTTAAATATCTTTTCAGTAATCAGAAAATTTGTCTGAGGTCAAAAGATCTTTGAGATCAGAAATCTTTTCAGTGTTCAAAGATCTTTTCAGTAATCAGAAATATTTCTTGAGATCACATTTTTCAGTGTTCAAACATTTTTCAGTATTCAAACATTTTTTTTTTTTCAAAAATCCAAGATCTTTTCTTAGGAATATAATTTTCTCAATAATTAGAGATATTTTCTTAGAATATCTATTTAGTTTTCAAAGATGTTTTCAGTGATCAGGAATATTTCCTTGAATCTTTTTTAGTAATCAGAAATATTTCCTTAAGATGAGATATCTTTTCAGAGATCACAAATCCTTTAACTGGTCGGCGATATTTTTTTTTTTTTTTTTGGAACTGAAGTTTCTTCTAATGAACAGAGATCTTTTTTTGAGATCCCAGATCATTTTAGTATCCAAAAATTTTTTTATTTTTTTTGTTTAAAAGACTTTTTCCAGGAGTTCAGAATTCTTGCATTAATTGGAAATATTTTCAATGATGGTATTTTAAAGCTTTCAAAAAAAAATGGTTGAGATTGAGAAGTTTATCTCCTTGGCTCTACTTGGCACGACTGAGTTCACTTCCCACCACACAACAGCTCAACAGTTGAGTGTCTAGGTATAATTCTTCGAATTCATTCCTCCACTCACGTATGTATATTTAGTTCATTATGCAGAGAAGAGAAAATCCTAGTCAGGTATTGCTTAATCCGTAACCACTTAAATATATTTTGCTCACACTTTCAAACATTTGGACATACTGTTGTCCTCACACTCAAATCATTTTTTAAGTACCTACAACTTTCACAAAAATTACAATTGCATGAATAATAAAAAAGCAACATTATTTCATCAAATTCAATTGCGTACATAAAACATAACAAAAAAAAGTAAAAAAAAGAAAAAAAATAAAACCGAAACCAACATAAAAATTGTCAAATTTCAGCACATCAAAATGCAAACGAATAACGTGAAAGCAGCAACAACTCAAGGAAACGGAAGAGAAAGCAGCAAAGCGCCATTAGAATAAATTTATTTTGGTAGCCAAATGCCAGTCATCATAAATTCACAAAAATGAGAAATGTGTGTTTGCGGCCAACAAAATTGTTTTCATGCAAATTCAGAATCAATTAACCAAAGGCGAGAGGATATTTGAAAATGTGCAAAAGTGCGTGCGGGTGGGGGGAGGGCTATCGCATCAAATACCATCAGAGTAGCGGAAAAAACGAAAAGCATAAAAATAGCAAATGTACAAAAAACCAAACAAAGCAAAAAAAAACCGAGAAGAATTATTCACGCCATTTCAAAAATTGTCAACGCACGTGCCTGAATTCTGAAATATTTTTATATGTATGCTTTTTGTGTTGCTCATACGCCAGCGCTGCCGGCTGAAACCATACAACAACAAAAAAGCATTTATACCAAAACCGAAACCAAACCCAAAACTTGAATTGTGTCAATGACTGCTGTTGGTTTTTACTTTTTTTCTTGGTTATTTTATTTAAATCATTGTAATTTTATTGTTATTTTTAGAGAGAGGAAATGACTGGCAAAGCAGCAGACATTTTACAAGTAGTAGGTAACCCATGATAGGTAGTTAATTCAAAGCTACTTAACCAAGCAAGCTCCCGCTCACCTTTACTTAGAACTAGAAACTAGTTTTACTTGGTAATATTTAAGTTCATTTCTAATTTTGATATTTAATTTTATTTTAAAGTTATTTGTTCATAAGTGAGGGCATACGTGTTCGTATGTGTTTATTTTTAAATGCGTCATATGTTCACATTATTATCGGACTTCTAGGCAGCAACGAAAAAGCATATGTCCTTATATATGTAGTTATAAATAAAACAAACGAAAATAAACTTTTAATTTCACAATCATCGTCAATAATTTATAAACTTTACAATTCTCTTGATTACATATACATAAATATTTTTTGTTTGTATTTTATTTTTTTTTTTTTGTATTTAAAAACCAATTTTTTAGTTTATTTTAAGCAACTCATTAAAGAAGCCAAAATAGCTTAGACTAATTATATGGGCACTTGGCCAAGTATAAATTTGGCAACCATCAAAAAAAATTCTGTCAACAAGAAGTTTTTATTTTTGTAACTAGTGGAAAAGCAAAGAAAGCTTGTAACTTTTAATACCTGTGAAGGTTAAGAAGAAATTGAAAAATACATGCACATGGATATTAAGTCATTTCAACGTTTAAAAGAAGCATTACCTTCTCTTTATTTCACATATCGCTGCTTTAATTTGCCAAGGCCCCAACATCAAATTTTTCAAAATCGAGTTTTTGATGGATTATGATAAAGTGTGTCCACTTTCATCTGTACCAAAACCTACACCAAAAACTTACGCTTTTTTCTTTTAGTTTAAATTACAAAATCTCGAAGCAGTACTCCAAATACCAAAATGTTTTTTCCTTTTCCATTGAGGCAGTTCTTCATTAGTCTATATATGTAGCACTTAATTTGCACTATATTCTCTTTATCAAACGATAAATTTGTCAATTGAAATAATATCGGCTCACTGAAAACAACGCTAATTACAAGAAAAAATCTTTGACCATTGCAAAGTTTTTTTTTTACACGAAAATATATCCAATCAATAAAAAGTTCAACGAGACAAGAAGTATTTAAATGCCATCGCAAAACATCGCAAAACAACTAGCCTCATTAACGGAGAATGGCGAAAAAGCGGATAGTTTTGCTAAACACTTGTCACAAGTTTTTATTCCTAACACAGAAGAAGCGCCATCGTGCATTACCTGCCAATTGCAGGTAAACACACTATTGGTAGAAGCTCATCAATTAGACTTACCGATAAAAAAGTTCTCAAAATGCGAAGTTAGAAATGTAATCAATAAATTAAATACGAAAAAGTCCCCAGGTTATGACCTAAAAACTGCAAAACTCTTAAAAGAACAACCCGAGGAAGGCATTACATTTCTTATCCAAATCTTTTATGCGATACTAATAAAAGGGTTTGTGCCCCCACAGTGGAAAGTGGCTCGAATTATTATGATTCTAAAACTAGGGAAAAGCTCGGATGATGTCAAATCATATCGCCCGATAAGTTTACTAAGTTAAGTTTATTATGATTTTAAAACTAGGGAAAAGCTCGGATGATGTCAAATCATATCTACCCATGCTATCCAAAGTAATGGAAACCTTATTCCTTAAAAGATTACCACCGATGATGATAAACAGTTGATCCCGAAGCATCAGTTCGGCTTCCGAAAGCACCATAGCACAATAGAACAAGTGCACCGGCTCGTGGAGCATATAAAAAACTCATTTGAATGCAAAAAATATTGCGCTGCAGCGTTTTTAGATATTTCTCAGGCTTTTGACCGAGTGTGGCACAAAGGCTTACTTTATAAAATTAAAAAAAAACACACCCGATAAACTATTATAACTTTATAAAATCATATCTACTCAATAGACACTTCTTTGTTAAGCAAGGCGACGAACTAACTGATTTCTAACAAATAAACGCAGGAGTACCTCAAGGCAGCATATTGGGCCCAATACTATATTTGTTATACACCCTAGATTTACCAACACCCACAAATGCTCTAATCGGACCATTGAACAGATGACACAGCCATTTTATGGGTAGATGAGTGCGCAAAGAGTGCATCTGCAAAATTACAAATATGCCTTGACAATATTTCATATTGGCTGAAAAACTGGCGTATAAAAGCCAACCAATTTTGGACAGGAGGCGGGGTTCTCCCATTGACAGAGAATGTCCCATATTTATAGCTCTAAGATTCCAACAAAAGTTGTAAAATTATTTGAAACAAATTTTCTATTTCAATTTGCTTCTTTTTCTTCTTTTATGACACAACAACCTATTTAGGCCTTAGGCTTTACGTTGTTTATGTTATGTTCGTACACGATTGATCTACAGTTTTATGCCGAATCTGAATTTTTGCTCTTTATTACCAGCTCCTCTATCGGAAATGATAAAGTCAAAAAGGTTGTCAATAGGGGCACACCACAAGGAGGTGTATTATCGCCTCTTATTTGGAATCTGGCGGTGAACACACTGCTAAACAGATTAGACCAAACCGGCTGCAAAATAATAGCTTTTGCAGATGACATTGCTATTGCAGTATCCGGCAAATACGTTGCTACTCTTTCAGAACGGCTAAATCACTCACTTAGCATTCTGTCTCACTGGTGCCGTGAATTCGGTCTTAATGTTAATCCTGCCAAAACAGAGGTTATGCTTTTCACTAGGAAGTATAAAATACCAACATTTGCCCTACCCAAAATTAATGGTATCTCGCTTTGTCTTAGTAAGCGCGTCAAATATTTAGGACTTGTTCTTGATCCTAAACTTCAATGGAAAGCTAACATAGCAGAGAGAGTACGGAAAGCCTCTTGCGCTCTCTACTGCTGTAAGAGGGCATTAGGAACAAGATGGGGTCTTCAACCTCGAGTCACTTCCTGGCTCTACTCAGCAGTGGTCGAGCCTAATCTTCTTTATGGATCCGTCTTCTGGTGGCCAGCTACTGCAAAGGCGGTCAACCTTAAACCACTGGATAACGTTAGAAGAACGGCAGCCATATTGATTACTGGGGCCCTCCGTACTACCTCCACGAAAGCTCTCTTCGCAATCCTTCATTGGTTGCCAACCTCACTTCTGGTCAAGCAACAAGCTAAGTACTCTGCTGTCAGACTCAGTGCCCTAACTCGCTGGACCCGGTCAAACCTGGGCCATGCCAAGATTTTAATCCACGATACGTCCGTACCAACTAACTTAGACTACATTTACTCTACCCCTAATTTAAACCACACATTCTTCACCCATATTCCCAGTAGAGAGGAATGGGTTAATGACGAGGTGGTCACTGACAATTTAATTGACATCTATACAGATGGATCCAAATCGGAGGAAAGAGTCGGCTGTGGCATCTTCTCTAGTAAGCTAGATCTCAGACTCTCTTTCCGACTTCCTGACCATTGCAGCGTCTTTCAGGCGGAAGTAATGGCTATCTATCAAGCGTCCAAGTGGCTTATTCGCAACGATTCATTCGAAACGAATATCTGCATCTACACGGACAGCCAAGCAGCAATCAAGTCCCTTGCCGATGCTTTCACGACATCAAAGCTTGTTCTCGACTACCGATCTTCACTCAACATTTTGTCGAGTCACTCGCAGGTCCACCTATATTGGGTGCCTGGACATATGGATATTTCAGGTAACTGCAATGCCGACGAGTTAGCAAAACAGGGCTCGCAACTTACAGATATATCACCTACCTGCACCATTGGTGTCCCTCTTACGTCTATTAAATTAGCCATTAAGCAAAACTACCTTGAGGAAGCAAAAAGATCCTGGGTAGCGGAGCATACCTGTGGTATTACCAGGATAACATGGACCACTATGGACAATTGACGTACTAGACAGCTACTCAACCTAAGCAGAAACTCCATCAGCATAACGACTTCGGTGCTCACGGGACACTGCATAATGGGGAGACATGCTGCAAAACTTGGACTGCCATTCAATGACTTCTGTCGGGGCTGCGGCTCTGAGGAGGAGGAAGAAACAGTCCTTCATTTCATGTGCGAATGCCCATCCCTGGCCAGGAGGAGACTAAAACTCCTGGGTTCACCTTTCTTCACTAGTCTGTCCGAGCTATCATCCATAAATATTTAGGACATAGCCAGATTCATTATGGAATCCTCATGGTTCTCCACTCCGTAAATGGGGGAGTCGCGCCGTACTGTGGTATCACAATGAACCTAATTATGTGCTTAAGTGTGCTTTCAAGCAGAATGCTGCCACTCCAACCTAACCTAACCTACCAGCGCCAAGAGGTGCTGCCATGTAAAAAATTTATATTTTTGATTTTTAACCATATGGAACAGTTCGGCAAACTGACCACTTTCCATTTTGCTATGACTTGAAATTGTTGTTATTTGATATACCGAAAAATATTTATTAAAATTTTATGCAACAAAAAAAAATTCTTAAAAATCTCTTTTTAATTGGAAGCTTAGACTAAAATTCAAATTGAAATGGCATATGTGAAAAAGCTATACTAATTTGAATTCCCACATCAATATAGCCATAATAAACTGAAATACCTTTGCATGTACTTACTGTGTATGATTTTGTATTTTACATTTGAAGAAATAACTACAATCTATGTGGATTCTTCGAAGCATTGCATAGTTTTATATATAGATTGAGGCAATATACTCGTATACATATGCATTTATATGAGGATGTCTATATGACATAGTTCTTGTTATAGCTGTAGCTGCATCAGTAAGGATTTTATTATAAAATAAGCCAATGTGCAAATCAGGATTATATTTTTGTTTTCTGTTTGGTTTTTGTAAACAGCATTATTGAGAATGAATGAATGTGGCAATGAGTGACAGAGAAATTCTGAATACTAGGAAATATGGTATACAAGTTACTGATGATTAGTTTGTTAGTAAGTAAGAATTCTTAATTTTCCACTTTCAGTGAGATAGGATTCCGATTTTAAATACTTGTGTGTAAATCTTTATGTGCAGATGATTGTGTGTCAAAAAGCTATGCAAAGTCAATCAGAATGATATGCTCACTACATCACAAAATGATTTTAGAATGAAACTAGCTGACCCGGCAGACGTTGTTCTGCCATTTCTATGAAGAAGCGGGAAATTGAAATTTATTTCAAAGAAGAAGAATGAAGTTTCTTGGTGTTTAAAATTGAACATTGCTAATGACAATTCAAGCTTAAAGGACGTACATTGAATTTGGTAAAAATTCTAGATTTAAAAATGAGGCATCAAAATTGGCATTTTTAAAAGTATTAAATATCAAAGAAGAAGAAGAATATCAAAGACCGTTCTAGAAGTTATATCTAATTCCAAAAGCTATTTAAAAAATATGGACAATAGAATTTTTACAGCACCACCTATCGGATTTTGACATAGCTAGGCAGGTTCTTGAGATAGTTTATAAATTAGTAGAAATAATAATAAAAAATAATAATAATAAAAAATAGTAGTAGAAACAACTGTGAAAAAGTAGTGAAAAATAGTAGAAAGTAGTAGTAGAAAATTAGAAAAAATTTATTACAAAAGTAGTAGAAAAAAGTACTAAAATAGTAGTGGAAAATATTGGTGTAAAAAGTAGTAGAAAATAAGAAAAATTTGCAGAAAAAAAGAAGTTAAAAGTAGTAGAAAATAGTAGTAGAAATAGTAGTAGAAAATAGTAGTAGAAAATAGTAGTAGAAATAGTAGTAGAATTTGTAGTAGAAAATAAAAGTGAAGCATGGTGCCACACCCACTAATCCAACAAACTGAAAAAATTTAAATTTTAGTGCCTCCTAAGATATCTCATAATGGGATTTCAGGTTATATGGAAGGTGCCACACCTCCTTTGTCAATCCCACCCATATTTTTGTTGTTGGCATTGTCAATTCTCATTATTGTACCAAATTTCTGTACTGTGCTATAAATGGTTCTTGAGATATACCCAAAAAACTATTAGGATTGTATGGGAGGTGCCACACCCAACTTTTCTAAAAGCCATTATGAATAGCTATGTTTCATCCTTCTGCCAAAGAAAATATATTCTGGAAATATGACTTCAATCGGCCAAGTTGTTCAGAAGTTACACGCTTACATACACACAAAACTCTACGATTTTATATATAAAGATTTAATGCAATGCTTTTAGCATTTGGGAATTAATAACTAATGTCAAGTGATTGTTACTTACTTCTATTTTGAATAGGTTAATCAAGTGTTTAGAGTTTGCTCCAGAAGAATTATTGACTTAGTTTCTTGACATCATTAATCTTTTAAGAAACATTCTAGATTTTGACCTCGGGGCTCTGAGAATACTACTAAATATTACCCTTTTTCATATTCTATAATTAAATTTTTTTTAAATTACGCTTAAAATTTTTATTACCTAATGACCTAATTTCAAGCACGTAACATTAATATTTAGTATTAATGCTTAAATGCTAACTTACTCAAGTACTTAATGACTTAAATGTTACAATGAAACCTACGCAACGCACACACACGATTAATTAAATGTTGCGTATACGCCGTGAAGTTCACCAAAAATATATTGTATGTACATATTTCTCTCCGCAAAACATTCAAATTTATCACGTATTTCTATTTAACCACAATAGAAAAAAATAGAAAAAAAAAAAACAGAAAACACATAAACACATTTAAAATATATAATTTATTGACTTTAATTACATTTTGCTGAAAATTTTCATTTATTTCCGCCTTTTGCTCTAGGTCGCTCGCCTTCATTCTCTTTTCCTTTTATTTATTTTCACAGTCTCATTGCCAAAGGCGCATAAATATTTCTATGTTATATTACACTTTATGTAAACCACATTTATACATACCCATACACATTAGGGATGGCCCTTAGGCTATAGGTAATTTTTCACCTCCATCGGGCAACTTTTAGGTAACCCTCAAACGCCTAAATTTCATTACTAGTGTATACATGTATACATACAAATAACTAGAAAAAGTTGATTAATCTGAAAAAATGATTTTACAGGCGACAATATAAAACTTCATGGTCGATGAAGTTGCAGTTGTCTGATCGATCTCAAATTTTGTACAGATCATTTCGTTATTGATTGAAACAAGTTGGGCGTCTGGGAGCTAAACTTTTAAAAAGTTTAAATATAAGGACCACCCTAGTATACATATACACACACATGCATACAACACCTCATTCATTTACAGTCTATACAGCTGTGAGTTTGAAGTATTTAGCAAAGTTATATTGCCACGAAAAATTATTGCAAAATTTAAGTTGAATAAGAAAATTTAATATCTCAATTCAATAAAAAATGATTCCAATGGTGAAAATGCATTTGGAAACATTTTTCCTAGCATCTCCTTCTACCCCTCAGCTTATTTCTAGTCTGACATTTATAGCGTTTTGTTTTTAAAATATTCCATTTTTTTTTTTATTAACATCGATCACTCTGAAAACCTGTTGGCCTATCGTCAGCGTGCAATACTGGCACTGATGCAGTTTATTTTTAAAATTTTTTTTTGCATATTTTTGAGCTGTTTCTATATAGTCAGAACTACATATATGCGCTTTAACCCTCTCAGGAGAATGTGTCCTTCCCGTATTAGGAAATGTTGATAGTCAAAAAACTTTTTCACGAATTTTTAGATGTCCAGGCTTAGCCGTAAGCGATGTATACATATTTTTACAAAAAAAACGTTCAGGGAGCTTTAAAATACTTCAACTAACACAAAATGTGTCTCCGTCGACAAAGGAAAGTTCTATCCACATAAGAAATTTGTTTTCTACACATTTTTTTATTATTTAGTATTTTGAATAATTTTTTGAAATTGAGGACACCCAAAAAATAGAGAGAGCACAAAAAAACTGAGGTTGTCCCATAACAGTCATGATAGTTTCGACGGTAGTTTGTATGAAAAACCTCAAAGGGTTAATAACATTTTAACTCTTCTTTCACTCGCTCTCTCTCTCTCTCTCTCTCTATACTTCACTCCCCTATCTGGCAACTTAATAATTTATGATATTCATGTGTATGTATAAACTTTACGATATTGTGTAAATTTAAATTGATTTTATGCAAATGAATTTAAAATTTAATTAATTCATTGAATTTTATTTTCAAAGAAAAAGTGTTGTAAATTTGTTTTTTATTTTTTTTTTATTAAAAATAATAAAGTAAAATATTGAACACATTAATTTTCTACCTTTGGTATTTCTTATCGCTTCAATGGAATTCATTGGTCGCTTGCTTGTTTACACAATAGGCTATCTTATCGAGATATATCAACCTACCTACTTGTTTCTACCCACACATTATCTTCCTTTTACCTTCAATCTACCTTCCCATTTTTGTTTACCTGTTGCTGTTGCACTGACATTAAATTTTACTGAATTATGCTTGCAGATGTTTGCTGGTTACTCTACTGTTGGCTACTTGTTATTTACTCTGTGAACTTTTCACATTAATCTATACTGCAACAAATTTACGCATGAATGCAGTTTTTCTTGTTTGTATTTTGTTTGCAACATATTGACCATATCATCAGATATTGTATACCCACACATAGAGACTGACATCGAGATAGGTCAATGTGGGATTCACTGTTTACCTACACAGTATGATGCACACTTCGGTTTACATTTCTGAATTTGAATTTAACTAAAGTGGAAAGAAAATACCTGCAATATGGTTTAGAAATAACCAATGTTTATGGGTGAAATTTGCATTAAAAATGTAGAAAATTTTATTATCATTTCTGGATAAAAAAAATGTTAACAAAAATCACATTTGAAAATAATACTCAGATTGAAAATCACTCAGTGTTGCAGAATGAACAAAATATGCAAAACTGTGTAGTTTTAAAGCAATTGATAACTATGCATAAAGGTATTTGGAATCATTTGGTATACTAGAGGATTCAGAGGTTTGTTCCTTGTTCCGGAGCAGCAATCATTTTAAACGAAACATTTATCGGAAAGGAGCGGGATCTTATCTTAAAAACTCTCTTTCCTTCGATCCGCTAGTGATTTGGAAGACACATCATTAATATTTCTCTTAAGAATATTTCAGAAGAAATATTTATTTTCATTTATCCTCATTTTCTATTTCGTTTTAAAGCTGTATAACTTTTTCCTTTTAATTTACAAAAGAAAGTATTCTGTAGAAATAATTATGCTGTGCAAATAAAAATATGTTTAATTTAATGCAATTACTAATTAGTATATCTCAACATTTCTACGATTTTAAGTAGCTTATTAAGAAATTCAGCTGTAAATAACTTAAGAAGTATGAATGTAACTAACAACCTTTCCATCTTCGATAAAATTTCATAGAAAATGAAATTTATACAAATTAAATTAAATACATATTCGAAATGAATTGTGCTTTTTATAAGTAATATGGTTGTGCAAATCGTAACGAACGTGACTAATTTTAATGTCAAAGAGAAGTTCCCGTGAACTTCATGGCGTATACGTAACATTTATTAAATTAATCATGTGCAGGTTTTTTGTGTGTTAGTTATAAAACATAAATCGTAATTCTCTTAGAAATAGAAGACAGAGTAACAATTCAAAGATTGGAGTTAGTCACAGGTTTGCATCTGAAATGTAATAAAATAAGTTTTAGTTGAATGACAAGAGACAAAACAACTTAAGATAAGAAATATTTATAGATGAACTAGCTGACCCGGCAGACGTTGTTCTGCCCTTTCTACGAAGAAGAGGGGAAATTGATGTTTATTTGAATGAAGAAGAATGAAGTTTCTTGGTGTTTAAAATTGAACATTGGTAATGACAATTCAAGCTTAAAGGACGTACATTGAATTTGGTGAAAATTATAGATTTACAAATGAGGCATCAAAATTGGCATTTTTAAAAGTATTTAATTTGCAGAAGAATATCAAAGACCGTTCTAGAAGTTATATCTAATTCCAAAAACTATTTAAAAATATGGACCCATTTGCTATTTATTATAAATATATAATTTAATATAAAATTTGTTACAGCGCCACCTATCGGATTTCGACATAGCTGGGTAGGTTCATGAGATATTTCATGAATTAGTAGAAATAATAGTAAAAAAAAAGGAATAGACAAAGTAATAGAAAATAGAAATGAAAAAAAAAACAGTAAAAAAGTAGTGGAATATAGCAGTAGAAATAGTAGTGGAAAACGTAGTAGTAAAAGGTGTAGAAAATAGTATTACAATTTGTTGCAAAAAAGTGATAGAAATGGTTTACTACTACAAAAGCACCAAAAAAATTAGTAGAAAAATAGTAAAAATGAGTGGGAAATAGTAGTAAAAATAATAGTAATAAATACTAGTAATAAATACTAGTAGAAAAAACTGTGAAAAAGTAGTAGGAAATAACAATAAATTGTAGACAAATGTAGTAAAAAAACTGGCAGAAAGTATTAGTAAATAAAGTTGTAAAAAAATAGTCGAAAATAAGAAAAAAATTTTGAAAAAAATAAAGCATGGTGCAACACCCACTAACCCAACAAACTGAAAGAATTTTTTAAATCCGGTATTAACAAATAATACTTCCCTACTAAGATACCCCGTAATGAAAATTCAGGGTATATGAAAGGTATCAAACCCCCTCTGCCAACCGACCCATATTTTTGTTTTTGCATGGCATTGTCAATTCACGTTCTTGTACTAATTTTATTATGGTTCAGGTGAATTATAGAAATAATATTTCAGGAGGCTCTAGATTCATATCAAGGACCATTCTTGAAATTATATCTAATCCAAAAATTATAAATATAGAATTTGTTACAGCGCCACCTATCTGATTTTAAGATAGCTAGGCAGGGCCTTAACATATTTCATAAAGTAGTAGAAAAAGGAATGGAAAAAGTGGTAGAAAATAGCGGTAAAAATGTAGAAGAGAATAGTAGTAGAAAAGGTAGTAGGAAAAAGAATAGAAAATAATATTAAAAATTGTTGTAAAAAAGTAGTAAAAAGGTAGCAGAAAAAGTAGTAGAAAAATAGTTGAATATGGTAGTACAAAAATAGTATAAATGGAGTAAAAAGAGTTGTAAAAATACTAATAAAAAAGTAGTAGAAAAATTTGTACAAAAGTAGTAAAAGATAGTAGTAAAAAAATAGTAGAAAGTAGTGGAACAAAATAAGAAGAAACTGTAGAAAAAATGTATTAAAAAGGTAGTAGAAAAATAGTAATGGTAAAATAGTAGTAGAAAAAGTAGTAGAAAATATTAGTTGAAAAAGTAGTAGAAAATAAGAAGAAATTGTAAAAAAAAGTAGTAGAAAAAAATAGTAGTAAGAATAGTAGTAGAAATAGTACTAGAAAATAAAAGTGAAGCATGGTGCCACACCCACTAATCCAACAAACTGAAGGAAAGTAAATTTTAGTACCGTACCATAAATGCCTCTTAGAATATCTCATAATGGAAGTTCAGGTTATATGGAAGGTGCCACACCTCCTTTGTCAATCCCAACCATATTTTTGTTGTAGCATGGCATTGTCAATTCTCGTTATTGTACCAAATTTCTGTACTGTGCTATAAATGGTTCTTGAGATATACCCAAAAAACAATTAGGATTGTATGGGAGGTGCCATGCCCACTTTCCTATAAGCCATTATGAAAAGCTATGATTCATCCTCCCGCCTAAGAAAATATAATCTGGAAATATGACTGCAATCGGTCCAGTCGTTCAGAAGTTACACGATGTCATACACACAAAACTCTACGATTAGATATAAAGAAGAATGAATGCATTTAACTAAAATTTATAGAACTTTTTTCCACTGGTCATTTGAAACTTGAACAGATCCGCTTTACACTTTAAACTCTGACGTTTATGTTCTGAATTTAGCACAATTTTCATGGCAGAATTTCTTTCAGCATCAGTAGTATAACAAATAATTTTCCTCAATTTTTATACCCACTGTTCTTTAAACAATTTGCCTATAACAATCTAACATGCATACTGTATGCTGACATTTGAAGTTGAAATTGAAGCGGTTATGCCATAATGACAGCAAAACATCAACACGCTTACAATTTCTGCTGCATATTTGCTAAGGATTAGCAAAAATTGCGGTAGTGGCAACAGTTTAACATACAACAATAACGGCAAACAATCTACAGCAGCTTATACCTTAATTAAAACTGTAGTAGAATAAAACAGCAGGAGGCAGACAGCAACAGGAGGCAGCTGCAAGAGTAAGAGGATAGCAAGTGTTCTTTCTACATGCTTAGTTCTATTATAATGAGCAAACAATGAGTTGTTGCATGCAACTGATGCCCTACACTTTTTTTTTTGGCATTATCCAAAATTAGCAATTAACTATTTGGAGCATTGCAACAGCCAGAGGCATGCATATCTACACGCGTTTTTATATATTTTCTCATGTATTCACTGAGAATATTTTCATTTCAGAATTTTCAAATTTGTTCCCCTTTTTTTTTTTTTGTTTCTTTTGTAATCAAAATGTTTCAGTTGTAAATTTAATTTGTATGTGGCTTAGTGCAAATGAAAGTTAAAATAAAAATTAAAGTACCAAAAACGGAAATTTTTCTGACACTTTTTTTAATTTAAAAATGTTTAAAATATCGTTGTGCTTTTTTTTTGCATAATAATGAGTTGAAAAATAAAAATACCGAATAACTAAATTTAATGTTAATTTCAATATTTTGTTGTTGTTTTTGTCAAAACTTATTTTGTTTGATGTGGGTTCATTATGTAAATTAAGTTCGAGTATTAAACAATGATTTTGTTGTTGTTTATTTTTTAATAATTTAAACGTTTTTTTTTTTATATTGAAATTTTTGAACGTTTATAATTGTGTTTGATGCTAAGTTTGTCGTTGATGTGTAACAAAATACATACCATATATCTAAATGATACATAAATTAATTAACATTTTTTAAAATTTTTTGAATTTTCCATATTAAATATTTGAATTAATTTATTCAATAAACCGAAAATTGAAACACAAATTAGTGCAAATTTAAACTTTAAATAATATTCGCTAAGAGTGAAAATATTTTGTGGGCAAATGTGTTTATTTAGTTATTTATTTATGTGGGGAAGGCCCGATTACCCTGATTGGTACTGCGACTTAAATTATTTTTTGTGCCAAACCCCAATTAGAGCAAAAAACAAACACTCTGTTATTATAATAAAAGCAGTGAGAACAGCCAAGAGAGGACGTGCGAGTGGCGGATTACTTTATAGTATTGGGAGTATGAATGTATAAACTCGTATTTTTTTCGTAATTTCGACATTTATTGTGAAAAAGTGATTATAAATTTATTCTTTAAAGTACTGTCCATCGTTAGCCACAACCTTTTCCCATCTTTCTGGTAGCATACGGATTCCGCGTCGAAAGAACTCCTCATCTTTTGAGGCTATCCACGAATCGACCCATTTTTTGAGTTCTTCGAAAGAACGGAAGTGCTGTTCAGTCAGGCCATGTGTCATCGATCGGAACAAGTGGTAATCAGAAGGAGCAATGTCTGGAGAACACGGCAGGTGGGGTAGCACTCCCATTTCAGCGTTTCCAAGTATGTTTTTACTTGCCTTGCAACATGCGGCCGAGCATTGTCGTGCTGAAGAATAACTTCGTCGTCTCTATTCTCATATTCTGGCCTCTTATCCTTTAATGCTCGGCTCAAACGCATCAATTGTAGTCGGTAGCGGTCACCAGTGATCGTTTCATTCGATTTCAACAGCTCATAATACACGACACCTTTCATATCCTACCAAATACACAGCATGAGCTTGGATCCATGGATGTTCGGCTTTGCCGTTGATGTTGATGCATGTCCGGGCGGTCCCCATGATTTTTTACGCTTTGGGTTATCGTAACGTATCCACTTTTCATCGCCAGTCACAATACGATGCGGAAAACCCTTTCTTTTCTGTCGTTCAATCAGCAGTTCACATGTGAAAAATCGTCGTTCGACGTCTCTCGGCTTCAAATCGTACGGCACCCAATTTCCTTGCTTTTGAATCATTTCCAATGCTTTTAATCGTTTAGAAATGTTTGATTGATCAACTCCTAAAGATTTTGCAAATTCTTGTTGCGTTTGACATGAATCTTCTTCGAGTAATGCCTTCAATTCTTCATCTTCGAACTTTTTCGGGCCGCCTGAACGTTCCCTGTCTTCAACATCAAAATCACCACTTTTGAAACGGGCATACCACACCTGACACATTCTAACGTCTATAGCACAGTCAGGATAAGCTTCAGTGAGTAAACGAGGTGCTTCAGTTGCGTTTTTCTTTAAATGGAAGAAGCAAATTAAAACCTCCCGCAAATGTTGTTTTGTTGGCACGAAATTCGATATTTTCAGCTATAGTAAAACACTTTTGAAAAATTATGAAAATTATTTGACAGATCAATTCTTATAGTATTTTTAGCGCTCTTCGAGATAGAATAGCTGTCAATGTCAAAAAAAAGGCGCGTATGATAGACATGAAGTTTGTCACAATTACAAGTTTATACATTCATACTCCCAATATAAAAAAGAGGGTAAAACGATTGATCCCATGTGATTTTGTAAAAATTGAGAACATAACAACTTTAGAATTATGTCTGAGAGAAGAAAAACTGATCATATTGCCTATGTATTTAAACTGCAATAATTGGAAACACGATTATGAAAACCTTTATAATATCCTTATGTAGTCTAACGTAGAAAATGTAATGATTGTAGGTGACCTTAACGCTCGTATAAGCAATTAACAGGTGGTAACTGAGAGCGTGGATACAGCATACGGATATGCAAATGTCAGCAGATCTGCAAGAGACCAAAAGCTTGACCGCAACAGCAACAGATTCATTGAAATGTGTGAAACAATGAACCTAGTTGTACTCAACGGCAGATTTAAAAGTAATCCAGGTGGTAGCTTCACTTTAGGTAGAGGACAGGCCTGCTCCACGTTAGACTACTGCCTGATTTGCGATATGTGGCAAGATTGTGTTATCGATCTGCTAGTACAAAATGAAATTTTTTCGGACCACTTGCTCCTCGTCATCTCGATCAATCTACAACCACAACAACAGTCTCGTCAAAATTAATTGAGAAGCTGAGAAGAAAAGTGGTATAACTTCTACGTTCAGAAAAAAGTGGAATAATTTTACTTAAGAGCAAAAGCAAAACGAAATATGTTCAGAGCAAAAGTGAAACGAAATACGTTCAGAGCGAAAACGGAATAAAAAACTATGCTGTTCTTGCTGTGAAAGAATTGTTATACCACTTTTGCTCTTACTTTTATGGCGTTTCATTTTCACTCTAAACCGTATTACTTATGCCATTCTTGCACTGACACTCTAAATTATTTCACTTTTGGTCTTATATAAATTTTAGCACGCTTTTCCTCTCAGCCTGTCATTTGTAACTAATGCCGAAATTAAAATGGATAGACCGGTATTCAAAGAAATACGCGGAAAACTGGACCGTAATGTAAATCACTGTAAGGTAAAGTAAGACCACGTTGAAATAGAACAACTAACGCAATGCATCATTAAAGCAGCGAGTTTTATGCAAAAGACACCTTCCACAAATAGTTTCAAGCAGCCATGGTTCGATAGGGCTTCAGAAACAGCCAGAATCAGGTCACTAAATCAATTATGACAGATAAAACACGCAACATCAAATGAAACCAAGATAAACTACCAAGAGGCAAACAAACACTTCAAAATGGTCTGCAAAGAGAAACAGAAGCAATACTTTCAGCAAATAGAGGAGAAACTGTACCACGTTAAAGATAGCAAAGATTTTTGGAAATTAGTCAGGCAACTCAACGGGTCAGTATCTCGAAAACACATTCAAGTAACGCCTTGCGCACTTGCGACTCACTTTAAAGCACTACTTTATGCAGCAACACCGATCTCACAACTCAGCTATGCACTACCACTGACAGTGACAGAAGAAATGGACACAAAAATAACCGTTGAGGAAGTTCGAGATGCAATATGCTGCAGCAAATACAAAAAAGAGTCCGGAGAAGATCGCATACCTGTGGAATTTTTGAAAAGTTCAACACCAGCGTTCCTAAAGTCTCTAACCCAAGAGTACAACCGCATATTCGACCTAGAGAAGCAGAAGTTAGGTGAAGTTGATCTAGAAGTGGTAAAGGAATACAAGGAATACACTTTTCCCTCTCTGCGTCGTGAATCTTACGAATGAGGTACACATGTGATGGGACTCAGGTATCTAAGTTGCGATGTTGGCGTTAAACTCGTATGCCAGCTCTTCCCATCGATTAAAGCATTGCGACCTGTTTGCCAGAAGATGTGACGCGACGATTTTTGCTAGTCAGCCTGATGGCATACTCATTATTTTATTCATGTATTCCAAATGCAATTGCAGCGTGTATTATGTGAAGAGTGTTGGCAAACCTGTTTCCAAGTAAATTGCATAGTTCGGAGTATTTTTTGGAAGATAGACAACTTTTTTGATGTAGTATCTTAATAACTTTTCCACTTCATCGTACGGTGAGCAGCCCTAGATTTGAGCAGCGTAGCACATGATAGTTCTAGCCGTTGCCATCGAACATTTTATACTTCGTGCTGTGATTCACATTTTTTCTGCTGAGGAGCGCTTTCCACGTACTGTTGAGTCCTTTAATCTTTGTTGTAAGTGTTTGGTAAACTGCATATTTTCAGTGATAATTACTTAGGAAAAGTTCGAAGCCCTGGCAATGGAAAGCGCTTCGCGTAACTTATATAAGCCATTAACGTACAATTTGGCTAAAAAATAACTATTTTCAAAATAAACTGGCGACGTACACAATATCACTTATCTTCAAAGCACGAGTGGAAGTTTAGTACTTTTCCCCTCACCGGCGCAACTAAGACGATATTTGCACGCTTCGAAACATGAGGAAACGCGAGGAAATCGTACATTTCCTGGCAGTATGTCCTATACTAAGAGAATTTGGGCTTATCCACTTTAAAAAGCAAGCTTTAACTCTACAAGATCGCACCGAAATACTAAATGGGAAAAGCTGGAGTAACTTAGAAAAATACCTAATCAATGCAATGCAGTATAGGCGCAAAATAATATCAGGCGATTTTTTATAATTTTTATTATATTAAAAATGACGGCTCTGAGCCAAGTTATTTTTATGATTTGTTCTTAAAAACTAAAACATTCAATAATTTTTTGTTAAATATTTCAATAAAGAACTACTACTACTACTACTACTGCTACTACTACTACTAATAAAAGCTAGAATATCTTTTTTAAAATATAATTTACTCTTACTTATACTCTAAGTTGATCTAAATATTTTCTTAAAGAATCTGGAAGTGACCATGATAAAAAATTCCACATTCGCATCCGTATCCGCTAAGCTGACATCCGTTACATCACTACTTACTTAATAGTATTTTCATTTTCATTTACATTTTTTTTCCTTTAATCATTTTCTTTCCTTTGCTTTGGGTTACTTTTCCTTTGTTGTTGTTGTATTTCTTAACAATACTCACTGCTGTCGCTTGCTGTTGGTTTTTTCATTCAATAATGATTCAGTGTGTAAATGGCAAATACTTCAAACCACTCTTCTGAGCTCAGCGGAACACTGATGCTGTTGTTGCACCACTGAAAGTGAAGATGCTCTCTCTCATTTCTGAAGCATTCAGGCAAACATTTACACACATCCTTATTGCAGTTATATGCGCCCTGCGACAAAGAAGAATTTTTCTTTCTTTACAGCGTAAAGTATTTACTTTGTAATTTCAGAATTAAATAAGATCATATTATTTAAGTAATTTATTTGCGCTTTTATACATACAAAAATATATATATAGAAGTGGAAGAAAATACTCAAAATAAAAAAAAAAAAACTTTGTTGGTTGAAATGTGAATCAGGGATTTAAAATTAAAGCAATGTGCAAAAAACTTGGAAATTGAGATGAAAGTTGAACCTGAGCAACTTAAAAGCGATACATAAATGAATTGGATAATTTAAAAGTTGTGGAAGGGTTCATTTAGAAACAACTATTATAACAACTTCACACTTTTTCTGAAATTAACTTGATAATGTGAACAGAATTCAGCAAAATTAGTCCTAACTTTACTCATTTGTCGGTATATTATTCTCAAACTTACTCTGCCACCCCTTTGGATCTACGAATTCACTAACTATCTTCGATTCATATTCAATGCAAAGAATCAGAGACATAATAGTTATAAGTTTTTCCAGGAAAAAATTGCAAATTAACTATTGCATCACAACTTAAATTTTTATTGTTGTCTATAATTATTATTTCGTGCTAATTATTTTTTACGTCCACTTATAATTATTTTGAGTGAGGAATTCGTTTTTTCATTGCTAATAACTTTTATATGATCAGAAGTAATTTTTTAGAACATTTTGAGGGATATAAATTTGGATAATTCTTTTTCTTTTTTGCAGGATTGCATGGTGCTACAATAGCAGATTTACAAAACTTAGCCATTCGTACAACGAAAAAATGAAAATGTTTTTTTGTAATTCGTACACCATGCAAGGGCATATGCTAGAAATAGAGAATCCCCCCAATGATATCTAAGAACGTCATAAGCTCTTAACGTATTTTGTTTCACTTTTACTCTGAACGGTATACTACATTTTTTCTGAATTTATATTTTGTACCTAATCAGCATCTTATATGATACAAAAAGAAAACACACGTCATATGGGTATGGGTTTGGGTGTAGAATGCTGATCTTAGAATTGGGGGATGAGAGTTCGAGCCCCGGAGGAGTTGATTTTTTTATTTCTTATTTGCCTTTCAGTTTTTCCATTTTTTTATAAAAATATCATTAAAATCAGGGATCTATACCATATAAAAGAAATAAATGAAAAGAGAAATACATATTTATAAAATTTTGCATATTTCCCCAGGATCGATTCTACACTAACAGATTTAAAGTCTTTTGCATTACCTCCAAAGCAACGATTTCCAGCGTTCTTGCGCTGGGATATCAATAGGGAGATTCTCTATGTCTAGCATATGCCCTTGCATGGTGTACGAATTACAAAAAACATTGGGAGGTAATGCAAAAGTCTTTAAATCTGGTAGTGTAGAATCGAACCTGGGGAAATATGCAAAATTTTATAAATATGTATTTTTCTTTTTTTTTATTTATTTATTTTATGTGGTAGAGATTCCTGATCTTAATGATGTTTTATAAAAAAAATGAAAAAACTGAAAGGTAAATAAGAAATCAACACCTCCGAGGCTCGAACTCGCATCCCCAATTATAGGATCTGCGTTCTACACTCAGACTTATAGACTTGTTTTCGCTCTAATGACAAATTTCTTAATTAAACAAAAGCAGGTCTAATCTATTTTTACCTATATGACGTATGTTTTGTTTTTGGATCATATGAGAGCAATGACAATACTTCCAGAGCAAAAGCGGTACAACGAATTAACTGCAAGCAGTTACTTCAATTGTATTTCATATTTTTTAATGTTATTTATTGCCGCTCTATCGTTTGCCGCTTATTGCGTTTTTCTGGGCTTAGAAACTTTACCGCTTTTAACTCACCTAGTGATGGGAACTATTGAGTGATTTCATCTATCGATAGTTTGTAACTAATTTATTTTGATTATCGAAATAATAATTATTATCAATATTAATAAATTTCTTTTGTTCATAATTATTATAAATCAACAAAAATTGAATTCTTCACTCATAATAGTTACAAGTGGCCGTAAAAAGTATTTCTTGCAAAATAAAAGTTATCGTTAACGTAAAAAATATTTTCCACTCATAATAATTATAAAAGGACGTAAAAAATATTTCTTACAAAATAAAAATTATTGGCAACAAAAATAATTTTTTCCTATTCATAATTATTATGAAGCAATATTTAATTAAATTTCAAAATTATAGGCAATTTTTTCCTTCATACAGATTTAAATAATAATTATTATGGGTCCCTGCAAAGAATGCAATTTTTTCTTTTTATTTCTTATTAATTTTCTTGATTACATATTCTTAATTTGTACTTATATTTATAATTTTATCGGCTTGATGTTTTATTATTGAAAAACGTACTCTAGCAAAATTAGGTTGGATGCGCTTGCTAAGAAATTTCCAGCTGTTTTATTTGCCATAATCATTTTGACTGATAGATGGCATTAAGACGATTTATAATTTATCTAGGTGTTTCTATCATATATTTGCATTATGCCTTGAATATATTACTATTGTTTTTTTTTTGTTTTTTAATTTTATAAAAAAGCACATTTTCTGTAAAAAAAAGTCCACACGTACTTTGCACAAAGACAATGCTATTTAAATTTCAATTCATATTTTATCATACCAAAATATTCGCACATATTAAGCTGTCAAAAGAGTGAGAGCGTTGGAGTTGAAGAAGAAAAAGCGTATCCTTTCAAAAGTGATGCGTGCAGAAATTACCTAATATGTACCCACCAGCAATGCCATTGATGTTCAAACACACATGCACAGAACAAGTTACTATACAAAAGGTGTGGGTGTATGTGTGCGTGTCTATGCAAAGGTGAATTTTGAAATGAATGAATGACCAAACGTACTATGTGTCGAACATCCTTCTTGTTTTTTTTAATTTTTTATTTTTATTCTCACCTACTTACTTTTACTTTTGTTAAACCACAAGCCAAACAAAATATGTCTGTCCAGCATATATCCAGACACAAGCACAAGGATGAAGCTAGGGGAGTATAACATAATGCAGGTACAATTTTGAAGCTGTTATTATTGTTGTTGATGGTGTCTATCGGTGTCGGTGTCGGTATTGGTGTTGGTGTTGGTCTCGGTGTGTTGGTCATGATGGTGTTGCATACACTAGCTGGTTAAAACTTGGTTTTTCTCACATCATGAATAATTCATGTCTATTCAATGAGTATATTAGAAATGAGTTGGTACATAAATACATACATACAGTCATGTGTGTGTGTGTGTGTGTGTCTGTGAACTCTATTTATATTAAAACATATGTATGGATATGTAGTACCCATCATGCGTGTGTTTGCGCATTTGTAAGGGTGATATTGTTTGAGTGATATATCACAGATACTTACTTAATGAAGCAGAATACACAAACCAACACACGTGCCTATACATGAAAACACACTCTCGCACAAATAAAGAAAAACGTATATAGCATTTTGAGTAGTAGATTTAGCAAAGAGCAACAATCATCATCAACATCAACATCATCATCATCATCAGTATCCTCAAGAACGTGTACAGGATACTTTGGTATATGGTGTATGTATGTGTGTGTATATGTATGTATGCTATGTGACAAAATTGAAATTCACAACGAAAACGCAACTGGTTGAATGTGTGTGCGTTTGCGTGTGCGTGTGCACTTAATGTGTTTCTTTGTGTGGGTGTATCAAACGGACCATATTTTATTACAAGTGAGATGTTGCTCAAATCACAAGCTATTTGCTATGATAAAGCCGATATATAAATAAATATATATGCATATGTATGGGTGTACATATGTGGGTGCGGCTTCTAAATGAAAACATTTGAAATTGAAAAAACAAAATTATTCGAAAGTAAAAACAATTGAAATTTTCAATGAAAATAAATAGCACAAAGACATTGCAAGATTTTCAATTTACACACACAAAAACCTACGCAGGCACACATTGAATATGTATTTCTTGAAAGTAATCAAAAGATCAAAGATTCCGTGAAATTCTGGAATTTTATTTTTCAAAGGGTTTAATGTTTTTCTTTAATTTCGCAAAGCAAGTAGCAAAACTTTTTCGTGTTGGCAACTCTAGCTCTAGCATGCATATTCGTTTGTTTCTCTTATGTGTTTTCTTTTTTTCATTTAACTTTCATGTTCCTAAACTGTTTGTTTTTCTTCTCACTCTAAGATATTTAAAATATAAAAAAAAAAAATAACATAATTTTCTCTTTAGCGAAGTTCTAGGAAAATACTTAAAACACAAATATAAGTACTTGCACATGTACATACATTTGTATGGATGTATGTATGCGTGCATATGTTTGGAAATGTATGTGCGTGTGGATTTCCCGTGTTTGTACCTTTTCCACCACATGCGACAAAACGAATTTGAAAATGCTGTTAAAACAAAGAATATAGAAAGCATAAAAAGGAAATATATGTTGAATTTTCACGGCACAGGACACGTGTAGTAAAAAAGGTTCTGTTCACGGTATTGTTATAGAAAAAGGTAGCAAATTGAATGCGAAAAAGCAATTGAGAAACGAATACTGAAGACATATTAGCTACCGTTTTATTACAAAAAATTTAAAAAAAAAATTAAATCGAAAATAAATTATTATTAAAAATGTGCACGAATTGAATAAAGCTCAATATAGGCATAGAAAAGCTTGTATACATCAGAGCTGTAAAAGATTATAGTCATTTCGAGCTGCATTCATTGAAGTCAATGGAAATGAATTACGTTTTCTGATTACAGTCTTTGACTTCATTTGAGACTAATGGCTTAAAAAAATTAAGTCACCAGTCTTTTTGAAGTCAATTACTGCTCATTGATAAGAGCATTAAATTTGAGACTTCAAAGCAAATGAGTCACAATCACTCACATGACTTCACATTATACTTGAAATAGTAGACATGACTTCAAATTGATTTCAAGTCACAATCATGACTTCAAATTGGGTTGAAGTCACAATCATGACTTCAAATTGGTTTGAAGTTTTGCAGTCAATTGAGACTTCACCTTCAGTGAGTGAAGTCTATTATTGACGAATAAAAAATCTACAGTATTTTAGAAGAAGTATAATTATTTAATCAAACACAAAAAAACCTCTTCTTGATTTTAACAATTGTGAAAAAACATATACATCTCAGCTTAGACATACATACATGAGGCATGATTAAGTTTCCTGGTTTCCTGTCAGTGATATGGTATAGGTCTGCATGCCTGCAAAAGGCGTGGGGTAATTGCAGTTTCTTGATGGCACCACAGAATTTGCAGACCATGTACCCATTTTGGAAAATAACCTCATACTATGCGTGAACTATGCGTTAACTTTCAGCAGAATGCTTTTTCGCCTTATACCGCTAAATTCATACAAAATTGGTTAAACTTGTAGCAAATAAGTGTATTATCAAGTCCTGGTCTCTAGTGAATGAATGTGTTTGGGCAGTTATGAAGAAATGTAAAAGCCAAAAACAAAGAAATTTGGGAATTCATAACACCCAGGGAATGCATTAAATCTGATTAATAGTATGCCAAACCAAATTAAAGTCAAAATAACAGCAAGGGGAGGTGCGAAAAAATGTTAATTTTGATTGTTATGCACTGAATAGTGGTCAATAGTTATTTCTTAGTTTTATGAGTATCCTCAAATAAAGCACAAAAATTTCGTTTATTCTTTAAGTTAAATATTTTTGCTTTTTTTATTTAATTAATAATTCAATAAGCTTTCAAAACAATATAGCATCTTTAAAAGAAATCAAATTTTATAATCGTAAAAGGGCATTCAAAGTGGAAATTTAGAAACAAATCCAGCTGTACGTATTAATAGTGGTTACGGATTGTATATCTGAATTTGATTGGATTTGTACTTTCTGCCCATCCCTCTCTATTTGTTCTAAAACTTTTATGTTTCTTTTAGCTTTCCTAGCCTAAGCTAAATGCATAGTGACTATATATTGGAGTATGAATGTATAAACTCGTATTTTTTTCGTAATTTGGACATTTATTGTGAAAAAGTGATTATAAATATATTCTTTAAAGTATTGCCCATCGTTAGCCACAACCTTTTCCCATCTTTCTGGTAGCATACGGATTCCGCGTCGAAAGAACTCCTCATCTTTTGAGGCTATCCACGAATCGACCCATTTTTTGAGTTCTTCGAATGAACGGAAGTGCTGTTCAGCCAGGCCATGTGTCATCGATCGGAATAAGTGGTAATCAGAAGGAGCAATGTCTGGAGAATACGGCGGGTGGGGTAGCACTTCCCATTTCAGCGTTTTCAAGTATGTTTTTACTTGCCTTGCAATATGCGGCCGAGCATTGTCGTGCTGAAGAATAACTTCGTCGTGTCTATTCTCATATTCTGGCCTCTTATCCTTTAATGCTCGGCTCAAACGCATCAATTGTAGTCGGTAGCGGTCGCCAGTGATCGTTTCATTCGGTTTCAACAGCTCATAATACACGACAGCTTTTTCATCGCACCAAATACACAGCATGAGCTTGGATCCATGGATGTTCGGCTTTGCCGTTGATGTTGATGCATGTCCGGGCGGTCCCCATGATTTTTTACGCCAGTCACAATACGATGCAGAAAACCCTTTCTTTTCTGTAGTTCAATCACCAGTTCACATGTGAAAAATCGTCGTTCGACGTCTCTCGGCTTCAATTCGTACGGCATCCAATTTCCTTGCTTTTGAATCGTTCCCAATGCTTTTATTCGTTTAGAAATGGTTGATTGATCAAGTCCTAAAGATTCTGCAAGTTCTTGTTGCGTTTGACATAAATCTTCTTCGAGTAATGCCTTCAATTCTTAATCTTCGAACCTTTTCGGGCCGCCTGAACGTTCCCTGTCTTCAACATCAAAATCACCACTTTTGAAACGTGCATACAACACCTGACACATTCTAACGTCTATAGCACAGTCAGGATGAGCTTCAGTGAGTAAACGATGTGCTTCAGTTGCGTTTTTCTTTAAATGGAAGAAGCAAATTAAAACTTCCCGCAAATTTTGGTTTGTTTGCACGAAATTCGACATTTTCGGCTTTTTGTAAATTTATGAAAATTATTTGACAGATCAATTCTTATAGTATTTTTGGCGCTCTTCGAGATAGAATGGCTGTCAATGTCAAAAAAAATGGCGCGTATGATAGACATGAAGTTAGTCACAATTACGAGTTTATACATTCATACTCCCAATACATTTATATGGCTACATAGTTTCTTAATATTTTCTTTTCAAAATATTTTTTTTTCGACTATTCGACTACATTAACGGGTTTGCTAAAAGGCTAACGTTTGGATTACAGTTAGTGCAGATGGGTAAGATCTTTACTGTTTCATAATATTGTCCCCTGATGCCACTAAAACTTAAGTAATACAAATATTTCTTCTTTTTTTTTACAAAAAAAAAAGGCTTTCAGTCTATAATAAATATTCCCACATTTTAACGATGCACTTTCCTTTTTTGTTTTTAATATAAATGCCATTAACTGAAAGCTGAAACGCAAAATAAGCAATTATACTTTAATTTACGTATTTAATTTATTACCAGTTTTCCCCCAACATATTTGCATTAAAATGATATGTACTTCAGAAAGCAAATGTATAAAGATAAGTTTATTAATTTATTATTATTATTATTATTATTAATATCATACCCCGAATGCAATTTAATCGCGCACTATTATGAAAAATTATTAATATCATATTTAAGTATTTATGTGCATTATTACATAAAATAAATGTGCTTTTTATGGATTTAATTGGAATTTTCGCAGCTTAAAATATGTGCTTTTTTAAATATTCTGTTTGGATTTAAATGATTTTAAAGAGCTTCTTTTGAATGCACTTGTTACTTGCTATTTTCATGTTGGCTTTTCTTTTTTTGTTCTGCTATGCTATTCTACTTTATTTGTATGGGCTTACTACTGAGACTAATCTGAACTTTGTGCAATACTTTAACTAATAAATTCAACATTTTTTGTTTAACAACAATTGACATTAAACAAAACTGAATGCTTTTGAATTTTTTGTATGTAAATATGTGAAAATTATAAATATTTTCAGCTGTTACTCAAAGGTTTCACTCTATATTTTTGTATCACAAAATACATATATAAATATGTAGGTACCTTACATATAAATATCAAAATCATGCCATGGTATTTAAGGTCAATTGTTTTGTATGATTATAATAGCGATACATTATGAGGTGCGATTAAGGGCGAGCGCATTTACAAAAATCGATAAGAAAAAAAAGAAAAGAAAAACATCATAAAAATAAAAATTTATGCTAAAAATAAATGAATTCGCTTTGGAAATAAAATAAAAATAAGCTGACGATTTCCTCACTCTTGATTTCATTCAAAATCTTGTGTACTTGTACACTACTCTACGTTACCACACCAGCAATGAAATGTTTCGCATAAACACAGGTAAATACAGGTACACAAATATTTATGAAAGAATTTTTTCATTTTCACACACACACACACAACTACATGTTTGAACAAGTGTACTTGGGTGGACATGCATATGTACATTAATATTTATTTGTTTGACGTTTGTTTATATGCCCGACGTAAAAATAATATAAGTGTACAATAATCGAATGTGGGTTGAACTATGTACGTGTACTTGTAATAATACAGCAATGTTCATATTGTATTTAACGTATCCATATGCAAGTATGCGTATAGTAGAATATTATTAAATAAGAATATAATTACAATATTGCGGAAAAAGTAATTTTGGATTAATAGATTGATTTAATGTAAACATAAACTTGAATAAATGTGATTAACTCCTATAGATTTTATTGCAACTCTTTCTCCTTACGCATTGGGTAATTCGCTATCGTTGATACTCCCATACAGATGAAAGTTTTATGCTTTTTTCGCCGATAATTTCTTTCGCCAAATGATGAAATGAATTTTGGTGACATACATTCTGTCAAATAAGTACCCGGAAATTCTCATTTTAAATTTTCCCTGAGAATATTTCAAAAAAATTTTTTTACCAGGTTGGCACAACTGTCAACCACTATTCTGTGAATTTTTATTGCTATGTGTCATTTAGTTTGGTTACGGCGTCATTAAGAACAAGTCAACCTTTTGTGTGCGTTGCGACCGGTCTCAAAAACCGCACCACTTGCAATACTGCTGCAATTTCGGTAATATTTCCCAAATTAGCCTAAATTTCCCTTACTTTGTAAAGGAGATTTCTTTTGTTTATGTTTTAAGTATGTATTTGAGTGGAATGTACCATTTTTTATTCCGCTTGTTTGGCGAAAAGAAGAATTTTTGAATAAGTGCCAAAAACAACTGCAAAGTATGAACAATTGTCGCACCACCAAAACGTCGAAATTTTTGTTCTTAGGTATCAAGGAATGTCATAAAGTTCGTAACGAACCTTCCTGGTTCCTTTTCTTTTCGTCAGGGTATACCCAGCGAGTAACCAGACTGCGTAAATAATAACTCACGATAGTTCGTTTCGATTTTCTTAGTTCACTTGTTTCTTTATTTTCTTCACGGTTGGTTTTAAATACACTTGATTCATTTTATTCTTGGTACCTCGTACAGTCTTTGTTTGTTTCTTGTAGCCCCTCAATCGTTCTTCTCGGACGTTCGTTTGCCTTCGTTGGCGCTCGTTTGCCTTCCTTGGCGCTCGGTTTGCGTTCGTATGTTTCCTTTGTGTGTGTTCGTGATACGATGGTTAGGTCATTGTCGTTTGTTGTATGGTCCGTGGCAACTACGTGTGTTCACTACACCAGGGTACGTGGATACGACCCCCTGGTGCCGATTAATACCTCAGTGGAAACTTAATCTTGACGTAAGGACTTACGCCAAGATCCAATTAATACCTCACGAATGAATAATGTCTTATGAAGAACCTAGCATGCGGACGCTCTAGCCTACCGTGAGGACGCATCGGTTGGTTTATTACATATAATCTAGCGAATAGAGGACAATAGAACCACCAAGTTTTACAAAATAAGAAAATTAACAATTCAAATAACGACTATTTATAAAAAATTATAAAACTGATGTTTTTCCAGCAAATGAAAAACAGATTTCAATTTGGTAATTTTCGCTATCTCGTTATAAAAGGATCAGTACTTAAAAGTTAATGAATAATAAAATCCGTATTAGTTGAAACAGAAAACACTGCACAAAAAGTTACAGTTGCACAGTAGAAAGCAGAAGCTAAAACAACAGGCTTGCTTTGGTCTGTGGGTGATACCACTAACACGGGCACATACGGGCAGCTGATATTAACAGATTAAAATCTTAAAACATTGACTAATATTAAGGAAAACATACCAAAGGGGGGATCAGGGAGGAAAGCAACTAAAACTCTATCTGAAATTTAATTGTATGAACAAGAAAAAACCAATAATGGTGTTGGCACAACACTAATTTTATAAAAAGTACACAACAAGTTAAGAACATTAAAATTATATAAAAATGAAGCTAATACCTTTCTTTTTAATATTCATTTTGATTTATTTCAATACAAAAATGATTTATATTTTTTTCAGTTTTTTTAAGGTTGCCCTTCACTTTCAACCTACTCACACTGTAAGAACAAACTAATTGCATGCTCTCTCTTTTAATGCTATTCTTAAAGAGTACGGTTATAATAAAACAAAAACTTCTATACTTTTGAAAAGCTTGTTCTTATAGGAAATGGGGATGACACATTTGGTACCAAACTTTTGACTAAGATTTTTTTATTTTTGGCCTATGGCAGCGACCAGTGAGGACTGCTTCAAGAATTTGTAAATTAAAATAAAAGAAAATATCGTAGTTTTCGGTTTAAGTCACTATAATCTAGCAAAAGCTCGATATTGACAGCTCATACTTTATATGCACCAAAGTCGATGCACTTGCCGGCACATTTCATAAATAGCGTCAAAAACAGATGGGACAATCAAGCGGAAATAACCAAGAAATTCAATTAAGCGGAAATCAATTAAACGGGAATTACACCAGACATTTCTCATGGAAACGTAATATTGACACATCTTTTCGGCCAATTAAGCGGGGAACTAATGAAGTGCGATGCAATTACACGGGGATTACTGTAGTTGATTAATGAGGAATACACTCTTATTTTTTTAATATCAACTACATAAAAAAGGAAAAACCGCTGCATCACTACTAAATTTAAATATTAATTGCTACTAAACATTAAGTGAACACACCTCCCACATACATATCGCTCATTTACTAAAAGACTGTCATAACTCAAAAAACGCGATTTTGCAGAAAACGCGTTTAAAGTTTTCAATTGACTCCCACTTTGCAGAAAAAAAAAGAAATCTTATAATTCTCACGCGCAGTATACAAGATATTAAAATGAAATTTTTACACAATATGAAGTGTGATATATTGAATAATTCTGCATCATTAACTCAAAAATCGTGTTTTTTGACTTATGACAGTCTTTTAGTAAATGAACGATATGCAGACACGCACACTCACATGCGGATATGTATAGGGTATCTATGCAAATCCATAAAAGTCGCCCTCCTCCTTCGTGAACATTTGAAATGCGGGTTACCTAATTTTTATAAATATTTCTATAGCTTTTTTTTATGCGCACCAGAAGTCGTTAAAAAATTTAACACGTATAAAGTTTTCGCATTTACGCGGAATTCATTCACACGTCAAAAACAAAATACTACAGCACCATCACGAATATAGAGGTAGGTTCGAAAAAGCAGTTGAATAAACGAATGAATGAAAATATAAAAAATACCGCAAAAACAAGCGCAAACATAAATACCCACAATTATTATGCTTCAGTCGGAAGGAACCTTATCTCCCACTTCTCCATCTTCTGCCTCCTACTCTGCTTTGTTTAAGCTCTTTCCAAATTAGCAAAGTGATCACATATCAATTTCAGAAAGAGATATGAACAAAAGTTACTGTAGAAGGCAAAGTAGTAGAAGTGAAAAAGTGAGTGTGAAATGAACTTGATGCTATAATTTTTCAACTAAATTCGTACAAGGTCACCATGTGCCTACATATGTAGTAAAAAAAGACATAAGAAAATGAGAAAAACAAAAAATTATATGGACTACTAATACAGATCCACCTACACACACAAACAAAATCATTAACGGGTTTTTGTTGCAAGGTCAATTTGCAGATAGTATTATTGTTGGGGTATTTTTATAATTTGCAGGTAAATATTATAAAGACCAAACGCAAAAATATTTTCTAAATTTAATTCTTAGTGATTTCGAGAAATTTGAACTCCCGAAATACGCCTCCAATTGAGTTCAACCCTGTTTAAAAATTTGATTTTTAGTTCAAAATACTCAAAATCGCTTAAGTCCATTTTGTGTATCGGCATACAGCCGTAGGCATTTTAATATTGTTAATTATCTACTACCTTTCTTCGTACTTATTTTCTGGTTGCCTTCCATTGCAACTCTGCTTTTAATGTCATGCTCATTTGACAATCGCTACCGTGCCGTCTATTTTATGCCGCGACGCTCTCTCTCACACACTGGTTTGTGTCGGTGTTCGTGACAGCAAATGCAATTGCTGATAATCGCTTTGTGTGTGTAAACAAACAAAAAGTTATTCAAGAAAACAACAAAGGTTTTCAGTTTACAAATCTATTATACAATAAAAAAAAGTGAATTGAGTGATTGAAAAAACAAAACAACAATTGTGTACAATTCCCGTTGCCGCAGATTGAACTTAATTTTCGTGGCGGCGCCTCTTAATTTTCCTTGATATCATTTTCGTGACGGAACGATAATTTTATATTGCTCTCCCATTAGAATAACAATGTGTTGCCACATTTCAAAAATAATTTCAATTGTTGCCAGATCTTATTTAAAAAATATATTAAAAAACACATAAAATGTCTTTTGACAATAAATTAATAACGGAAGTCCAAAAACATCCTTTTCTTTATGATTTCGATGACAAGGATTATAAAAATACTGCTCTCAGAGACCTGACTTGGAATAAAATTGGTTTTGCACTCGATACCGATGGTTAGTGGATAGTTTTATGCAAAGTATAATTATACTATGATTTTGTACATGGCGAAATTATAACATGTGACGTTGGCAGGAAAACTCTTATATTCTTCTGAATAGTTTGGCTGCCAATCGTCTGTGTTTTCGTCAGTCATAGATTTATTTTCACTAATAAACTTTGTGTTTTTTTATATTGCTTAAAATAAACTTAATAATTTTAGTTGAAATATGCAAAAAGAAATGGAGAAACTTTCGAGACACGCATAAGAAACGTCAAAAGCGAACTGCGAAACTAACTACTGGCAGTTTATCAACAAGACCGTGGAAGCATGGCAAGAGATTGGCATTTCTAGATAATTGCAGCAGTAGTAGAAAGTATATTAGACTACAGCATTTAAAAATTATATTTTCTTAACTTTTTATTTGCTCTCCAGATTCTTGACAACTCGCACTAGTGATGATACTATGATGGATTTTAATTCTGAAGAAGAAAGCTCCCTTTCAGACCACAACAATTTCGACGACGATATTCAAATTGAAAATTCAAATTGCGATCAACCTATAGATGAAAATTGCAAACCTGAAACGATAAATGTGGATGCTTTTAATGATGACAACTCAAGAGAAGATGCGGTTTCTTTGGTGTCGTCGACATCATTAGCGGTACCAGCAACAAAAGAGAGTGTTGAGATTGCTGGGGCACAAGAGGAAAAATTACCTGAATTTTATGAAATAAAAAGAAGAAAATCAATAACAAATGAAAGGGACAGTCTAAGTTTGCTTTTTGAATCATTAGACAAAAAAGTGCACGAAGCAAATTTAACTTATGAGCAGATAACAGAGTTAGAGAGCAGTGTTTTTTCTTTGGTATTCTTTAGACTGTCGGAATACCGAAAAATTAATAACAATAAAAATAAAGAATGACTGAAATTATATGGTATTCATAAGAGAATTCAAATTTTTAAAAATTGCTTACAGCGCCCTCTATATACAATATTTAAATTTTTTGGTTTGTATAATTAAAAGATCATTGTGTTCTACGAATAACAAAAACATTGTGTTCAAAAATAACAAGGATGTTTTGTTCGCATACAAAATAAAAATTTTGGTTTTGAAATTATCAAAATCCCTCCGCAAATCGGGAATTTTTGAGGACGCATTTGGCATTTCGGTTTTTCGTTAAAAATGCTGAGAATTACTTAGGTCCATTTTGGACATTGTCATACAACGTAAGCAAATGTGAATGCTGTTCTAGTCATTTTGAACTAGTGATGGGAAATATCGAGAGTTTTTAACTATCGATAGTTCGTATCTAAATGATTTTGACTATCGAACGATTTTTTGCATTCATTCGATTCGAGAGATTTTTTTTTCATTCATTCGTTTATTCGAACTAGTTAGTAGTGATAAAAACTATCGAGTAATTTTGACGAATGACTATCGAATGATTTTGATTATCTAACAATTTTTTTAATTCATTCATTTATTCGAACAAGTTAGTAGTGATAAAAACTATCGAGTGATTCCAACTATTGTAAGGCAGAATAAATGATTTTAGCGGTCGAACGAATTTGTTCAGCCGATTTCATTTATTTGCACATTTCGCTTAGAAAAAAAATCGTCATATATCATTCATTTATTCAAAAAAGTTACTCCAGAGATTTTTTCACAAGTATCGAATGAATAGAAATTTTTTAACTATCTCTATCAAGGCGGATTTAACATGGTGGTAGCAGCACTACAACAAGTACAACGGGACAATAACAGCACGCTACTTTGTTGTTGCTAAAAATCGTAATTGTCAAAAACACAGGAGCAAATGCGTGAAAAACAAAAAAAAAAAAGAAGATTTTGACAGTTAAAATTATCTTTATATAAAAAACTAGAGAAGAAGAAGACAGAGCTGACGCTGCTATCACCTGTTATAAATTCGCCGTGATCTCTATTTTTAACATTGTTAAATATCTACTATTTTTCCTCCTACTTATTTTCTGGTTGCCTTCCATTGCAACTCTGCTTTTAATATCATGCTAACTTGACAATCTCTACCGTGCCGTCTATTTTGTGCCGTGACGCTCTCTCTCACACACTGGTTTGAGTCGGTAGTCGTGACAGCAAATCCGCTGGCTGGTAGTCGCTTTGTGTGCACAAAGTTCAAATATATTTGACTAAGACTTCCAGTGTACAAATACATTATATAATAAAAAAAAGTGAATAATTATTTGATTAATTAAAAAAAGAACATTGTGCGCAATTGTTTTCCGTTACCGCCAATTGAACTTAATTTTCGTGACGGCGTGCTCTCATTTTCCCTTGATATAATTTCGTGACGGCACGATAATTTTATCTTGTTCTCCCATTAGGATACCAATGTGTAGCCACATTTTAAAAATAATTTCAATTGTTGCCAGATTTTATTTGCAAAAATAATTATATTAAAAAATAATATATAAAATGTCGTTTGACGATAAATTAATAGACGAAGTTCAAAAACATCCTTTTCTTTATGATTTTGATGATAAGAGGTATAGAAATACTGCTCTCAAAGACCTGACTTGGAATAAAATTGGTTTTGCACTCAATGCCGATGGTTAGTGGAAAATTGTATATATGGCGAAATTATAACAGGTGACGTGGGCTGGAAAACTCTTATATTCTTCTCAGAGTATTTTGGCTGCCAATCGTCTGTGTTTACGTTAGCTATGGGTTTATTTTTACTAATTATATTTATTTTAAAATTATACATTATTACCTGATTATTGTTTAAAATAAACTTTATTATTTTAGCTGAAATATGCAAAAAGAAATGGAACAACTTTCGAGACACGCATAAGAAACGTAAAAAGCAAACAACAAAACTAACTGCCTGCGGGTTATCAGCAAAACCATGGAAACATGGCAAGAGATTGGCATTTCTAGATAATTGCAGCAGTAGTAGAAAGTATATTAGACTACAGCTTTACTTTAATTTTTACTTATTTTTTTGACCCTTTCCAGATTTTTGACAACTCGCAATAGTGGTGATACTATGATGGATTTTAATTTTGGAGAAGAAAGCTCCCTTTCAGACCACGACAACTTTGACGACGATGTTCTGAAACATTCAATGTGGATGCTTTTAATGATGACAACTCAAAAGAAAGTGCAGTTTCTTTGGTGTCGTCGACATCATTAGCTGTACCAGCACCAAAAGAGAGTGTTGAGATTGCTGTGGCACAAGAGGAAAAACTTCCTGAATTTTATGAAATAAAAAGAAGAAAATCAATAACAAATGAAAGGGACAGTCTAAGTTTGCTTTTTGAATCATTAGATAAAAAAGTGCACGAAGCAAATTTAACTTATGAGCAGATAACAGAGTTAGAGAGCAGTGTTTTTTCGTTGGTATTCTTTAAACTGTCGGAATACCGAAAAATTAATACTAATAAAAATAAAGAATGAATATATTGCAACATACAATATTTAACGAGATTGTAATGACAGGCTTTTTGATCGAAATTTTCATACGCAAATAGTTAACTATTTCATACTTTTTTCCCAACGTTTCGGCGCAAATTTTAGGCCTTCTTCAGGGGAATTTTTATTTATAGTAAATACTATTTGTGAAACATTCAGTCGAGTAATTAATTTAAAATAAAATATAGTCTTTAACTAACAAAAAGATAAAAAAAAAACTACAAAACACGTAACATTTTTTAATGTCGAATATTGTGAAAAAGCCTGTCATTACAATCTCGTTAACAATACATAAATTGGTCTAATAGAAAATTAAAAATATTTAAATTTTTAGATTTGCATAACTGAAAGATTTGAGCTCGCAAATGCATGGCCAACCGTATAAGCTTATAAGCTCGCAAGAAAACTGTCAAATTTTGTATGAAAATTCATTTGCACAATTTGTATTGTTTGCACGATGATTTTATGATCAAACGACCGCGCAAACTTATGCACTTGTGTACACAACCTTGAGTACCTGAGAGCTGTTTTTTGTTGTGCAACAGAAAATCAAATGAAAAATGGAAGAATGGAGCATTAACTCAGTAATGCCTAGTGGTGCCATATGGCACCTTGTCGCTGAGCCATTCCTGAGCCAGGTTCAAAAACAATTTTTTTCTCAAGTTACTTTCTTGATCTAACTACTTTGGTTCCCGCTCGTCCTTAATGGGTTCAGTTTTGAAAGTGAACTAATTCCCAAAGTTTAGTAAATTTTAACTTTTCGCTTGTTCTTGGCAATTTGAAAATAAGTTTTTTTTTGACAGTTTACTTAAAACTGTTTTATACGAAATGTGCACAAATAACTTGCCAGCTGCAATCATGTAAAGTTGCAGATAAAACTATGCAGTTCCGTTTTATATAAACTTATCTGCTTGCATGAATACCCTTATTGCTCTTATATTATTTCATATTCTACGAACAAAAACTGTAATATATTTTTAAGATCGTACGTAAATTTAAACAAAAATGGAAAAAATTTCCTGCAAAACTAAAATCATCCCTTACGTTTCGTTTATAAATTTGAATATGTAAACGTCAACCACGAGTGACAGTCGCTGGCGTTGTCGTCAAATCTGTGACGCTCTCTCTTTCATTTTCTAGTTTACGTCGATAGTCGCGACTGCAGTGCCGCTTAAAGCTACGTCGCCCTGACTGAATATAAAAACTAAAAAATTTTGTTCGCAGGAAAATAAGTGCAAATAATCAGTGTGAAAATTCAATCAGAATAACTAAATGAATTTAGTGCGTAGTAAAAGCAAAAAATTGTTTGAGTGGATGTAAAAATCTAAGAAAAAAGTATGTATACGTTTTTGCATTGTCGTCAAATGAACTCTATTTTCGTGGCGACACACTAATTTTCTCTGTTTCTCTTTGTCTGTCCTTTTAGATTGTACTGTGTTGCCAGATCGTACATTCTTTTTAGAATTGGTTTACCGCGCTGATTTAATTAAAAAAAAAAATGAATTCGAACTTTGATTTTGATTATTCCTTTGAACTCAAATTAATAACTGAAATTAAAAAGCATCCATTACTTTATGATTTTGCTTCTGAGGACTATAAAAACTCCAATCTCAAGGATATGACTTGGAATAAAATTAGTTTAATTGTTTGCGGAAATGGTAAGCAACGTTTAGGACATAGTTTGTTTTAAAATAAAAATATTACTTTTAAAATAGAAACTTCAGCCGCTAAATGCAAAAAGAAGTGGAAGAACTTGAGAGATACCTACAAAAGATGTAAAGAACGCAAAAAAATGCGAAAGGGCAATAAAAAACCTATGCGAAACTGGAAGCATGAGAAAATCATGCAGTTTTTGGATAATTGTCAAAGTATGAGAAAGTAAGTGAGCCTATTCAATTTCGATTTTATTAATATGACTAAATCATACATCTTGTATTTCTCAGATTGACTAATCACCCTTTCGAGGACACCATGCTGACTTTTGATGACGACAGCTCGATTTCAGATCACAACAATGACGAAAGTTTTTCCCCCATTGACGATATTAAAATCGAAGATTCAGTTGTTGGCCAGCCCAAAGTCGAACATTGTAATGCTGATGTTCTCAATGCAGATAGTTTCAATACTGGCGATCTAAACGAAGATTCGATGTCTTTGGTATCTGCAACATCGTCAGCAGGAAGAGAAAGAGCTAATATTGACTTGGGTCGTACACAGGAAGAAAAGTTAACTGAATTTTGCGCAATAAAAAGAACAAAATCAAAAGCAAATGCGAGGGACAGTCTAAGTTTGCTTTTTGAATCATTAGATAAAAAAATACACCAGGCTAATCTAACTGAAGAGCAGATGACTGAAATAGAGAGCAGTGTTTTTTCTCTGGTATTCTTCAAATTGAATGACTATCGAAAAATCAATAATAAAAAACAAAATCAGAAACAAAATAATAAATAAATATAATAATATTACAAAAAAAAAAAAAAAATTGTGCGTAATAGAGTTGAGCTTAGAAGTGAATTTTTTGTTACCAGCGAGTTGGTGACAGCGAATTCGACGTAACCATTATTTTTAACAGCGATCAACGTCGCTGGTTAAGTAATAAAAGATAGCCGAATCAGATATAGCATACAAATTTTAGATTTGTATATGTAAAATTTACATGTTTTTCAATTTCACTAACTATGCATAACCTCAAATAAAGTATATTGACAGTTTGGGCAAAACTGGTATCTGTGTGGAGTGATATTTTCCGCATAGTTGTCCTGAATTCGTTTACAAGCAACACATCGGTCCGTTGTATACGTAGATCAGTGATGAGATCCACGCATTGGAGAATTTGCTGCTATCGTTTTTTGCTTTCCACCCACCAACAATAAGACACAAACTCTGGATCGAGACCTATAGTTTAAATATAAGTAGTATTGCGTATTTTCCTCAAATTATCTCTAAGTACGTAACCTTCCTTTTTTCTTTTTTGATGGCGGTAGCGATACTTCTTTGAACTTGTAAAATGAAAAAGAAAATTCAGCACGGTATTTCTTTTTCATTTACTTCTAGTTCCTCAAATATCAATATCAATTTTGTAAACCAAAACAAACTATGATGTTGTTCTGTCCGAACAGTAGAGGTAAAATATCAAAAATGTCCGTAGAGATGTCCGGATTACTGGGAAGCCTGGAATAGCGAGGGACCGGATTAGAGCGAATTTACTATATTTCCAATGAATGAATGATTGAGTCGTGCGCTAAATAAGTGTTGTACTTAAATAGGAAAGCAGACAGGTTAACTGGCTTGAAAGTACTAAATATGAAAAATAATGTAAATTGACATTGAAAACAAAATGTAAGGTTATTTTTATAATTTCAGTATACGAAGTATAATAAAAATAGATTCTTGTGTTGATATGATATTGCTGGAGAGAATATCATACACACATACACACACACATACTTTAAAATCACATCCTTAAAAAACGAAATTCTTGACATCTGATGATTTCATATTTGTATGCATTTAATTTTCGTTCTCAATAAATATCAAAAAAAAAAAAAAAAAAATCTGTATTAAGTATATGCACGTATATGGTATATGTATGCATATGGAAATTTATATTTCGACCTTCATATTCCTTTTTTGGTTTTGGCTTCTCGTTTTTTTTTTAATGGGTTGAGTATAAGAAACCATAATGTTGACATACATAATTTATGTTGAACCAACATGTGATTTTTTGAAGGACGAAAAGCTTATTGTCCTTTTACATATCCCTACTCAAATTTGTTTATCTACTTTCATTCATTCATTCATTCGATTGAATTGACATATATACATATAGAGTCAGGCATGCGAAAAATACATATGCATAGAAACTTTACTCCCTTCTATCCTTTTCCTTCTCTTTTTTTCCTTTTTTTTTTCTTTGTAAAAACCTGGTCGTATAATTCGGAACTTATTTAGAAAGGATTTTTTTTTTGTAGTTTGGAACAAAAGTCTGGTAGGCGAAAATCGCTTTTAAGTATATAGGCTTTTGACTTCAAAGTTCAATGTTTTAACTTACACCTAAAAACTCCAGGGCTAAACATGATCGAATTACACTTCTAAGTTATTTCCATAATTACAATTATAGAATTATCGAAAAAATCTGATTCTTTATAGGATTCAATATGATTTGCTTCACATTGAAATACATCCCAAGGCCTTCTCAATGTTTGTGGAAAAATGGATTTCATTGAATCAAAAATTCAAATTGTTCATACTACAGGAGAGCGTAAATGATTAGGTGCTTATCTATCACGACATACTTGAGCCGACGGGCTGTTAAATACTACGTTGCTGGGCTTTAATTGCAGATTAACTGTAAATATCATAGACTGATAGTCATAACTTTAATTATATTACTAAAAGCTTTTCGCTTCGCCGTTCGGATTCGTCATAAAACTGTAGGTCCCTTCCATTCCTGTATAAATATAACTCACACAACATGAATGGATGCCTTTTAGCCCTTCCGCTGATATCGGCATTATTTCACAATTAATTACCACATGCGTATTTACTAGATTTCAAATAAATACTCATTTGAAAGTATCCAGTACAAAAGTACTCGAAATAAGTATGGAGTATTTAAGGCTCAATTATTTATTCAATTACAAGGAGCTGGTATTAAAAATATCCTAAAAATAGATTTATCACTGGCAGAATAAATTTCAGAAGAGTGTGGAATAAAGTTGAGTTGGATTAAAAACTCAAAATAGAAGAACTTAGCCCTTCCCTGCTCATATATGGTCCCACCACTTTAGATGGTAATAATAGCACCATCTTAAATCCAACATCCAAACCCCAATATGGGGTTCGTAGAATGTAACTTTCTTTATCGATGAGCATATATAACGGTATTGGAAAACGTCAGCTGTAGAAAGTTATTGCCATTTTTATGTGAAAAAATACGTTTTTCAGACAAAAGTAAAATTTTTGATTTTCAAACAGCAAAAACTATAAGAAATTTCGTGAATTTCAACATAAAAAAATAATGCTGTGTTGCTAAAGGTGTGCTGACTGGTATGTGTTTACTTCGAAGTAATATTTAAAAAAAAAATTATCAAATTTTGGTTCCTTGGGCAGTGCTTAGTGTTTGTTGAACTTTGGTGCATTTTCCAGTTTTTACTACAAATTCGGAATGGAGCGACTTATGGACGATGAAGAATGGAATAAATATGTAAATGATTATGCCTGGTGTAAAAGTGGAGATAATGAAGGTTTTTCGGAGGATGATTTTTACCGCTCGAGGTCGTCCTTTGGAAGAAGCATTACAAGCAAAACGATCTAGGCAGAATACATACAATATTCCACCAGCAGACATTAAACTGGATAACATAGGACATATCCCGAAAATGAAGTCAGCCTCCGAGTGCCTATTCAAATGCAAAGTTCCCGATTGTGGTAAACGTACTCTAACGTATTGTATTAAATGTGAGGTTCACTTATGCTTTGAAGGCGAACGAAATTGTTTTTACAAATTTCACACAGAATAATTGGTTATTTCTCATTTAAGTGATTTAAAAAAAAAAAAAAAATTTTATTTTACTTGATACTGCCCAACGAATCATATATGGTCCACTAGGTAATTTAAGATTTTAACACTTATAATTAAGGTATTGAAAAAATCATAGAGCAAAAATTGTTCAGAATAAAGAATCCTGTCCCTTAATATTTTTTTAAACAAAATTTGCCTTGTTGAGCAGGGAAGGGTTAAAGCATAGGCGTTCAAACTTGCACCCGTGAGAACAACCACAAAGAAAATAACATTTCTGTACTTAGTTACAATTTAATACATTAAATTGCAACCTTGTACCACATATTCACATACACACGTACATATCTAGCCGTACCGGACAAAACACGAAACGTAAAACAGCAGCTAAAGTAAAGACAAAAAGCTAAATTTAATTAAATTAACATAGTCATAGTTAAAATTGAGCTCCATTAGTTTGCAAGGAAAATGTTCGAAGAAGCTGATAATTTTGCGGACATTTTCCGCGGCGGCCTGCCATATTATCTGCTGCTGGCGCTACCAATTCTAATAATTTGTTCATCGAATCCTGTACTAGCATCCAGTGAATTCACAGTGCAGCGAATGGCACAGTACGATGTGAATGGTGTTGCATACGGTAAGTGATGGAGTGAATGACCGAGTGTGAAAGTGTCTAAATTTTAAATGTTAATTAATTTGTTAAGAAAATGGTGTGTGAGAATGAAAGTGAGGTTAGAAAACGTAGTTGCACATACATACTCATTCGGTTGGAATTTTATATCACATATTTGCTTTATTCATTTTTTTGTGGATAACGATAACGTGTCGCTAACGAAATTTGCTACCTCATATTTCTAACTTGTCACAATTCTTACGAGGTAAGGTTAGTTGGCAGCACGCTGTTGTTTCACCTTGGGAGCGTGATATAAAATGCAACTAAAAATACTTGCCTAACATGACCTACTTAGGGTGCAATTGAAATGCGTTTAGAACTTAATTAAATATATTTATTTGTTTATTTTATCTGTGTGGTTTATTTCAGGTTGTCGTGCTTCTGCTCTTTCCCTGGAGGCAAAATCACTTTATACTTGGAGTACGAACAGACATTGTGTGGTAGCCAAGTGAGTTTTGTTTGTTTAAACCTGAATTGTTTGATTTTTTAAACTGTTTAATACTTTTCTTGCTCAGATTACAAGATATGACCATTGATCAGTTTCGTGAAATACGTCAAAAAGCCGGTGGCTTAGTTGTACTGCTGCCAAATGATATTGCTGCAATGAGTGTCGAGGAAAAAGAGGTAGACATTTGTTGATTTTACGATGCATTTATTTGAAGTCCGACGTAACTTCTATGATAAAGTGAACTATGAAAAAACCAAACGAATAATTTTCCTAAAATTTATTGAGAATAGTCTAATTGGATTTAGAGTGTATCAATTTGCATTCAACCAGCGGTGAATAAGAATCAAAAAGGATCGATTTGAATGCAGAAAATATCAAGTTGAATTTAGAATTTAATTTAAAACGCATTAATTTGAATTCAGCTAGCGTAATGTTAAATTGAAGTCTAAGGCTCTAAGTCCAGACTTTTGTAAACGCGTTTCGTGATTTAAATTACTTTTATTACAAAGTCTGCGATGATACTTCTCTATTATTTTTACTGTGTTCTACTTTCTTTTATATGCATAAATTTTTCCTCTTCCAGCACCTCTATATGTTGGAGCAAGCGATGCTTGCAAATCCCAATTCTATACCGGTTTACTTTTCACAGTACAACAAAGATTTGGAGAATATAATCGCCGACATAACACGCACAAACACCAATCAAACGTTAACACCAGCAAAACAGAGTTCTGCTGCCTCCGAATTATTTGCATCGATATCAGCGAATGGCTATCAAGTGATCGTGTCTGGTGCTAGTCATACAGTTAGTAAAAATAGTAGAATTCCAATAATACAAGGTGAACTGGCGCCAAGCAAGTATATGAAGCAGATTGAGGGTGCTGTAGATATGAATAGCAAATTGCCAATGATTATAATAACTGCACATTTGAATACGTTCGGATTGTATAATGTAAGTATAGTTGGACACATTAATGGATTCGAAATCCGATTTCGATTTCAACCGAGTTCACTCGAAATATTAAATTTTTTCCTTTCCTTTATATATTCACAGGAATATCCCTTGAATGTTGATGCCGCTGTTTTAATGACTGTCGCTGATTTATTTAGTAAAATGCATAATACACCAAATGCTGCTCCCAAATTTCGTTTAATGTTTATACTATCCGAATCGAATGCTCTGTTGAATTTCCAAGGTGTTAAGAAATGGTTAGATGAGAATGTCCAATTGCAGGTAATTAAATGAATATGAAAGTTTCAAATACATTTTTTACACAAATCAAAATTAAATTTAAATCACAAAAACAAACTAAAGGACGATCTTGTTTCCATAACTGGCAATTTGATAGCAGCCAGAAAGTTATCTGCTATTGATCCAGAGGTTTGATATACAATTACTCCTAAAGCTTGCTAGGAAGTGTAGAGTAATACTAAAAGTTATTTATTTAGGCTAATCAGAATGTATGCTAGCTATGTGAGGAACTGCTTCCTTACTCTCTAAATTATTCATATTACCATCGTTGCTCTTCTAATTTTCCTTTTCCTATCTCTAGAATGTTGACTTCGTTCTCTGTTTGGATACCATATCTGAAGCTTTGAACTCTGCTGCTAACGCGAATGCCATTTATATGCATGTATCGAAACCACCAAAAGAAGGCACCGCCATGAGTAATTTCTATCAGTTGTTGAAAACAGCAGGCGCACAATACGACAACATTACGGTTGATGGTGTGCACAAGCGTATAAATTTGGCCGATCAACAATTGGCATGGGAACATGAACGTTTCAGCATGAAGCGTTTGCCAGCATTTACTTTATCAGCGCTCAAGTCATCGAAGGAACCGGTGCGCACCACAATCTTCAAGGATTCCGAAAAGTTAATAATAGCGCATACACAAAAACAAGTGAAAGTGATTGCCGAAGCGTTGGCGCGCTACATTTACAATATCGAAGAGGATGGTGAAGTTTTTGCGGGGGCAATTGTAAGTATATTAAAATAAGTAATAATCAATGACATTTTCTCTTAATTTTTCCTCTTCTCTCACCTTTTAGCAAATCAATCAGAAACTCGTAAAATCCTACATGAATTTAAAATCAGCATTGCACAATAACGATCTCAAGAATAGCTTTGAGAAATATCTCAAAAATGTTAAAATCATCTATGACAAGCCCGATGTACGTGAGCCTGATTTTCTCTTTTACGATGGTCAAGATGCTACACTGAATGTGTATCGCGTGAAGCCTGCCGTATTCGATTTATTCCTAACCATACTCATCTCTGCATATCTCGCCACTGTATATTTGGTTATACGCTATTTCCCGCATTTTTACGATGCAATCTGTAAATTGACCAAAGTATCACAGGCGTCGTTAGCGCAATCCTCCAATCACATTGAACGTTCAAAATCAAAATTGAACTAATATCATGCACCCACTATTCTCTCCTCAAACCACCCGCAAATACCACGTAGCATAGTTCAATTGTTTTTAACGATATCACTACTATTTTTCTTTGTTTAAAAAAAAAAAAAACAAATAGAAATAAAAAGAAAAAATTTGGCAGAATTAACCAAAAATACAAAAAAAAAAAAAAAAAAATGGAATAAACGCGCGGTCCAAGTGTACCAACTAAACTAATGTGTATAGTAGCATTTGTGAAAATTAATTATTAATAATTCTTAAATGGGAAGTGGCACCTGACGCTAAAAACGCTGACAACGTTAATGGTTAGACATACATACATATGTATTGTTAAGTTGGTGAAAGATTCTTAGAAATATCCGAAATTCTCTACATTCTACTCAAATCAACTCAACTCAACTACCTGCTACTCGTAATAATGTATGTAAATTTGTAAAGTAGTGCCATAGCAGAATTCGTATTGTCATCTTATCATCCCAGCGGCACAATTCATCATCTTTTAGATCGTTGCACTGTTGTTGCATGCAATTTTACTGAACTTTTATTCACCTACAACAACAACAACTGAAAGCAATAATATTTAAAAACAATAGTTTTTTTTTTGTAACCAAATGTAATGAAATTCTTCATAAATAAATGAATTAACATTAATGTTAACTAAAAAAAAAACACTAAATAATATTGTGCAATTTTGTTAGTTTTCTAAGATGTTCACACACATGTAGAAAAACTGAAGAAATTCTATAGTTCTAAATAAACTAAATAAAAAAATTACTATTTTTGTTTCATTTGCAGTTACTCTCAAAACAAAATGATCTTTTTCAAACTTGAAATCAGTCTCCCCCACCCCGACACAATAGTAACTTATCGGCTGAGCACAAAAACTGCATCGTACATATATACAACGTAAGGCGGTAACGTCCAATGTAGGGAGTTGAATTTTTACAAAAATGGTGGCTATACAATTGCTTAGCGGATATGGCGGTTTCAAGCAGTATCTTCATCGGTTTAACTACGAGGACCTATACTAAAATGTACTAGCTACATACTTTTGTACCGTCCGCATTTTGAAAAGGAATAAACCAAAATTTCCAAGATATTTGGGGGGGAAACTCTCACTGTAGGGAACATCATGTCACACATATAAGAATTGCACCAAAAGTGGATGCAACAGCGGGAAACACATTGTTTTTTATTCTTCTACACTTAGGAACTTGAGGTTTTACAAAACATTTCTTGATTCTATTTGATTTGATTCTATTTGTTACAGTTCAATAATAGATCGCTTCCACACGATTTTTCAATAGAACGCGACGTAAACCCGATGAATGCTCTGGTAGTTTCTATGGATGATGTGTGAAATAGACCAAGTATAACTCCCATACTGACAGTAATCGTCAAAACAGCTTATGCAGCCAAGTATTTTACTGGATAATTAATGTTAATTCTCAATGCTTTATGTTAACCTCGAGATCAACTTATCGTCCTGTTCTTGGATAAGAAATAAGAACTAATTAAAAATAAAACAAAATTTATTTAAGAAACAATTTAACAAAACTATTTAGAGAAAAATATTCACATTTATTTTTGAACTTGTTTTAAAATTCAATAAGAATGCGTATTTCAAGCTCTCACACACACACAAACTTAAGTGACTTAAATCTACGTATACATATATATTTTTCTGATAATGAAAGTTAATAATTTCGATTATACAAAATTATAAAACAAATTATTCATTCCTTTTCAGAAAAACAAAAAAAAAAAAAAAAAAAATTTATTAAAAAAAATTCTTAAATAAACGAGAAAAAAAATATTCAAATTTATATATTTTTCCCCCGGTATTGATAGTTTCAAATACACACTATATATACATAAATTGTAAAAAGAAACATAGTTCATAAGTAGAGAAGAGTTATTTGTTTTTTGAATACAAGGAGAAGCAAAAACGGCGAAAACACGACAGTATATATCTATAAAAAAAAAAAATACAAAATACTATAAATTAATAATAGAAAGTTTAAATTTAATTTTTAATATCCGTTATTTCTTGATGACCATCAGCAGTCCAATATCATCGCAAATATTTTTAATAGTATAGCGGCTACCTGAAATTATAAATAAAAGAGAGAAAAAATTAAATAGATTCTATTATGATTGTATAACTGAGTTTCATATATACCAATATTGATGGCAACCATATCACCTATGCCGAAGGAGCCGATATCGTGATTAGTTTTTATTTCAAATGTACCCTCGAGTACAACAAAATGCTATAAGTGATAAAAAATGTTTGATTGAAATTTAAACCAGGAAGTACTTTATATTTTTACCAAATGATATTTCTTGGCACGTTTCTCCGGTTTCAACTGGTGTGGTCTAAATCGTAAATAGCCCAGACTAGCCCTGTTGTTTGTGTCATAGAAGGCATATTCAACGCCTTCCAAATTTGAGAACATTAAGTTACCTGCTGCAGCTAAAATTGTAGAAAGTTTTAAAATATGATTTTCAAAGTTATATTTTTACAACATTTGACGTTGGCTACTCACACACATGCATCTCCTCGAAAATCTTCACATGCTGCGGTGATGGTGAGGAATACATATCAGAGATGCCTTTCAACCACGTAAGCAATTCAACCTTTGATTTTGTTGAATTTGTGTCAATCTACCATAAAAACAAAAGAATTCATTAATGGAATGAAAAATTTAAAAGTCATTGAAAATATATTGTTTTTGTTTGTATACTTAGAAACTCATGCTCATATGAGATAGCATTAACGATTTGGCCGTAAATGCTCAAAATTATTAAAGAGCCAAATCATTTGATCCATGAACGTACAACTCATGTAAAATTGAGTATTTCATATGAATTTTTGTGTGAATTATGTGACGAGTCGTACGTTCACGGATCGTAAATAGTTTCGACCATTTAAGGTCAGGTCAGTTTCTGTGTTTCGTCTGCTTGAAAAAAACACAATATGACACGCTATGGAAACGCATTATTTTTTTTATTTTTTTTTTTAAATTACCACTTTCTCCTGTTGTTGCTGACTTTTATTTGTTGCTGTAATATTTGATTGTGTTGCTGTTGTAGGTTTTGTTGTGGCGGCGACTGTAGTTGTCGTTTTTTTCTTTATTTTCCCATTATTATTGGAAGTTGATGTTGATGATGAAAACGAAGAAAATCCACCGGTATTTTCCACTTTGCAACGTTTCAAACGCACACATAAACGTTTAGCACTTTGTGTACTGGAAGCATTTGGAGTTGTACTTTTTTGCGGACTTGCCATTGTCGTTGTCGCTATGGGCGCAGAAAGAGCTGCAGCACCAAAAACAGTTTCGTTTCTGGTGCTGATGGTGCTAGCATTTTTCAATTGTTCAAAAATATTGTTGAGCTGTTCAACGGGCGCTGGTGGTACAATTAAGCGACTACACTCTAAGCTATTTTGTTTTTTATGTTTTGTTCCTGTTTTCGTCGATTTTGTAAAAGGATCTGCAACTTTGTTTTCCTTTTTTGTTTTGAAATATTGCGATGTTGTTGGTACTTCATTATCAAGTTTGGCTGCAACTTTTTTATTTTTTTTCGCTTTGATATTTTTCGATGTGGCTGGTAGTTCATCATTTATTGCTGCAGATTTTTTCCTCGGTTTTGCTTTGACATTTTTCGATGTTGTTGGTACTTCGTCGTCATTTATTGTGCGGCGCGGTGAAGACGGTGGCAAAAACGTAGGTATTGGTGATAACGCCTGTGATGACTTTGGTGAATACGACTGTGACACAGGAGGTGGTGAAAAAGATGATGTGGGCAATGCAGTCGGCATTTTGTTTACCAATTCCAATTCTGGTTCGTATTCGGCTGCTTCTGGTTCATATATAGGCGATAGCCTTCTTCCGTACAATGGCATAGGCGTCGGCGCTTCAGATGTCATGCTACTGCTGCTACTTGCATTGGTATCTCCTAGCAAACTATAAGGAGGTCTCGACTGTTCCCGCTGCTGTTCCACTTGCTTATTTCGAGTTGCCTTCTTTTGTGTTGGCTTCGTTTTAAAACCGATGCTGCTCGAGTTACTTGACGGCGTCGATGTTTGCGGGTTCTGAGTGCTCGATGCGATTGGTAACGATTCATTTTCTTGCAATGTTTTTCTTGCTTTTTTTGTTGCATAATTTTGACGTTGCCTCTCAATTTTTCGCCACATTGATTCCAAAAATGAATTATCAGGTGCAACATGGGCACGCTTCGATCTACGAAGTGGTGTTGCTGCAAGAAAAATTTTACATTGGTTTTTAAATGTTACAAAAAATTATTAAAAAAAATGATACTTGCATTGTCCTCTTTCTAGTTCAACAACTTCTAATGCTTTAAGTGTGGGCTTAGGGTTTCTTCCTCGTTTGTTTTTTGGAGCAGGCAACAGGGGTTTCTTAAAGATTTCCGCATCTGAAAGGCTTGCATCTTTTTTCGAATTTCCACGTGCTTTTCTTGGAGCAGGAATCGGTGGTTTCTTGAAGATTTCGTCATCAATGGAGCGATCCTTCGTTGTCATTGTTGTTGCCAGCGTTTGCGGAATATCATCACTTTCAGTTGTTGCTGCTTCTTGATCTAAGAATGGCAATGGTGGTGGTAGTACATCTTCATGAGGTTTTATCCCTATATTTTCCGTTTCGGGCGGCTCATATGTACTTGAGCGTAATGAGCGCGTCACTCTAAGTGATGACGATGGCGACGGGGGTGGGGGTGGTGGCGATACAATTCGTATTTCATTTGTTTGCACTTGCTCTTCCCGTGGTGGCGATGGTATTGCCATTATATTCACTACTTCAGTTATTTCAAGATTATTACTGCTACACGGCAACTTTTCCGCTGATGAATTCATAGAATTCTCCGAGTCCGAGAATCCTTTGGTGTACAATGAACGTTTCGAGACGGTTTTATTTGATTTTCTCTTATTACTTTTAATTGTTTGTGTAGCCGCTATATAACTTTTAACTATTTCTGACTGTGAAATGAAAGACAATGAGTATAAAGAAACTCAAATATATTATTTTATATTATAGAAGCTTACTTTAGTATCTTTTTTTCTCCTACAATTTCTGCTGCGACTATCACGTAGTGATTCTCTGGGCTTTGGAGGTGGTATCTAAAAATTACGGATTAATTATATTTGCAAATCTACTACTCAACACCATGAGCTTTTTACTTACAAACGAAATACGATCAGAGCGGCGCTCGTCAACCAACGATGAGGACTCAGCTTCTTCTCTATGCAATTCAAATATCGCACGTTCCACTTCATCTGCTGGTGATTCTTCAGCAGGACTAACAATTGGTGCTGCTGATCGACGACCTGCGGTTGCCTGAGCTGACAAATCTTTAAATCCCTCTGGAGCAGATGGTAAACCACATAATTCTCCAGCGGACTCAATTTCTTCGGCATCTTCATTCTCTTTGTCTAGACCATCACTATTTCCCTCAAGTGTACGCCTTAAAATTTCAAACTCAATTTCCTCTTCCAATTGTATGCGCTTTTCAAAAATTTCGGCCGCAGTAGATTTTCTCTTCGAGACTTCTGTATAAATTTTACCCAGTGAATTACGTTTGCGCAAATCGAGAATTTGGCGATTATTGAGACGGGCCAATTGTGTTTTTAGTTCCCCGGCAAACTTTTCACCATTTATAGGCGTATTTGGCGCTTTATTTAATGGAATGCACTTGCGTGATTCTTTGATTGTCGTGCTCCTCCTAGTGGGATATCGTTCACGATGATTTCTGCTACGTAAATTAAGGGGATGCGCAGGAGGTGGACCTCCAGATTTAGTATTCGTTGTTCGGATTGTGGTAGAATTATTTTTATGTTCTTCCAAATGCATTCGTGTGAATGCTTGAGAGGCTTTGCGTTCACGTCGCGTACGCTTTGTATTGATATTGGTAGGTGGTGGTGCTAAATTCAGCGGCATACTTTCATCTTCATCATCGGTAATGATGTCGCACAGTCGTAGCTCATCACCTGAGGTTAGGGTAACGTCTACTGCTGTTCCGCCTGTAGATGTTCTGGCAATATCCCCTACTTTGGATGACAATGATTTAGCGTGACCTGCGGCCATGGATGTCAATGTCGCTTGCCCATTGTTGTTGTTGTATGTATTTGATGCTCTCGTTGTGTTGCTACGCGTAGCATTTTGACTTGTATCCTTTGTATTGCAAGTCATTTGATGATTTTCTTCTATTTCTTCAGTTTGTAAAATCGTCTTCTCACGATTATTTGCAGGCAATGCTGCTTCTTCCGCTGCTACTGGTATTGGCGATGCTAATGGAGTACCATTAAATGTTTGAGTTATTGGTATTATAACCATTGGCGATTGTGGGCCTGATTTTCGAATCGAATTCACTAACTTATTTGTGTCAGTGTGCAGTTGTTGTGTCTCTGGAATCTCCAGTTCATCTTCCTCTTGAATTTCTTGTTGTCGATGCGTTTTCCTATTGCACGCAGGTGTTCCCATTACTTCAGTACATCGATTACTATGCCTTGTCCTATTACGCGGTGTAATATCGAAAGCATGATAAAATTCTTTGATCTTTTCAGGAGACTCCAATAGATCCTCAGATCTTTTCACACTAATTATTTTTGCTTGTTTGCTCGGTAAAATTGCATCGCTAGTGTGCAAACTATTGCGTTTCGTTGGTGATTTAGGTGAATAAGTTGGACTTTGTTGCATAGTAGCAGCTGCAGATGCACGAGTTGGAGTTCGTTGCATAGCAGCAGCGGGTGAATGAGTGGGTGTGAGCACTACTTGACCAGGGAGATTGCCTGTTTGCAGGGTAAAAATGCGACGATGGGCAGACAGTGGTTCTGACTGCTGTATATCTTGAGATGTGGTAGAAGTAATATTTGCCTTTTTAGCTGCATTACTCTTCTCTTTTTCCCGTACTGCCTCTTTGAGGGTACACTCTACTATGTCTTTCAACATGTCACGCAATTCTCCATCACGACGACGCAGACTGCTTATCATTTTCAAACTGTTTGTTTCTATGGGGTCTGATTCATTGACAGCAGCAGAACTATTGGGTGTCGATAAATGTGGTGATTTGTTGGCAATATTTTCTGCTGGGGCGTTCTCTTTGCTGAGTGTTTGTGTAGGCGATCGTGGTGGTAGTGCTGCATGCATTGGAGTACTACAAACTGGTGGTGACTGAAATGACAACCGTTTTATTTAATATTTTCATTCTTCTTTTATCGTGGAGTTATACTTACAAAATCTGTTGTACTTAAGGTATTTTCAAATTCTTTCAGCAGCGTACGACGTCCACCAACATTTAACGTGTGCAAACGCTTTAAACTGGAACGTCTAAGACGATCACCAGAAGAGAGCGCATTATTTCTACGCGGTGTCAAACTAACGCTGGGAGATTGTGGATTTCCCACTGGTAAATCGCTGGGCAAATCGCTTCTGCCGATTACATTCTCTGATTGTTGAACAATAGTTTTATTTGCAAGTGGTAGTTGTTGCTGTGCTGGAGATTTTTGTTGAAGCCCTTGTATTTGCTGTTCAATTAGTTCTTGCTGGGCATTTCCAGTATTTTCTGGGGGAGTGTCTAGCTCCCTTACTTTCACATTAAAACTGAAAGGTTCTGGCTCGTGATTGAGCAACGCAAAGCGACAATGTCGTACCGCTCCTCTTTTCTTTTGAAGGAACTGCGCCAAGAGCAAACCATCGGTGTCCTCTTCGAGCAATTCGGATATTTCGCTTAAATTTATGAGTTGGTCCGCCCTAAAAATTAAGAAAAACAAATTCAATTATACACGCACACACACACACAAAACCACAAATAAATATTACATTTTATATATATATTACTGCATTATGTCAATGCTTTGTCTAGATTTTGACAACTGTAGTTGAAGGGGAAAATTAATTCAAACTAAAATGCAACTCTTAAATCCACCAAATTAATAATATATTTGTTTATGCACATTATATAAATTTATTATAAAGTATTGGTTGCATTAGTTATTCATGTAGAGCAATTCGATTATTTGTTTATTGCCAACCAATTTTTTGGATTTACACAATTTTCAAAGATTGCATTATATATGAATCAAAATGCGCACTTCCACTTTCACAAGTACTGAAGCACCAAAACTGCTCTAGCGACACTTCGCTTCAAAACGCTTTTAATTTTTATGCATTATTATCACTTACATTGTTGCTATATTTATGAAAGTCTACGGCTTTTATTGTTGCTATAAAAACTGAAATTTACAATTAATTATTTTCTTTTTTAGAACGACGCGTCAATGGCGGTTTGAAATTCCAACTGAATTGTAATAGATTACATATGTCAAAGAAACCATTATCGTAATAGAGTACAACTTTTTCGTACTATTAGCGAGAAAATAACTTGTAATAGATTATTATACATATTTTAAAGGTCAGTGCTGCCACCAAAGATAATTTCTTAACGCCGCATTTAAACCGCCCGAACGAATATTCTTTAGCTAATTATGTAAAGGGTGAATAAACGATACAGTGTCTGTGAAACTATCTGTCAGATTTCGTCATCGCATACAGCTATTGTATCGTGTGTGTGGGTACAAAATGCTCATCGTCCCGATATCGCACGTTCGAATGCTTTCGGCAGAAGATTTCAAACGCCTATGCGAGATAACTGGTATTTTTTTTCAATTGCATGCAAATCGCATAGTGTATGTGCATATTAACAACCAACGGATCGATATTGGTACAATACAATTCGGTACAGCAATTGCATCGTGTATTCCGTACTTAAAACGCAGATCACTGTGACATTTTGCGTCGCTTGTGTTTGGTTTTTATAAAGTGACGAATACACAAACAAAACACAATAGCAACGCAAAGTTTTACGACTATCTGCGTTTCACATAATAAGGGGGTAAGAAATTGTAGCTAAAATATTTTCATTCGCGCAGTCATTTACACAGGGCGAAAATTGGAGACGAACAAGCATTAGAAGCCATCTTGTTCGCTCGTCCGGTGTAGATGGCAAATTATGTTTCCAAACACTAGCACTCAAAGTGTATTAGTAATATTTACATAATCCTGGAAGTCACTCAACTTTCGCTAAAAAATACACAGGAAATGAACAGAAGTTTCCTAGTAGTGCATTGCATTAAAAATAATTTACATTTTATCCTTTTTATCATATTTTACTCTATTTTCACGATTTCACAACAAAAGCAGCACTGCATTTGCGCTAAAAATCGAACTCAGTTCGATCAGCTCGAACGAAGATTTTATCATTCGTTCAACTCAGGCAACCATTTACACCGTCTTAACATTGCTCGTGAGCATTTTGTAGCGAACCAATGTTCAACCTTGGTTTAGTACTGCACGATTTACACCGGCTGAATGAACGAAACACTAAAAAAAAATCTTGTTTTTATAACATTTAATGTTTTTTTTTTATAAACAGGAAATAACTTATTAATTTTTACATAAGCTAGGTATATAATAAATGTATAACGGGTGTACAAAAATATTGCGTTAAAATAAATATACACATATAGGGTGATTCTGTTCCCATGGTCTGCATGAAAGGAAGAAATAGAGGCGGTTAGACAAGTAAAAAGACTAGTGGAGGGTATTTTCTAAACAACTTGCGGACTATAGAAGGTTAACAAATGAAAATAATTCATTTAGGTCTTAATAATTTCCTGAGCTCTTATTGGCTGTCCTATAGCCGGATAATTTTGAAACTTGTTTTGAAAATTTGAAAATTCGAGCTTTATTATTAAACTCTTATCTTATAACACTGTGCAACATGGAATCTAATGAAAAAGCGACCAACATAGTTCGGTAGAACTGGTCCAGAGTAACAAAATTCTAAGATGGTTTTAAAAAGTAAGCTCGCTTTTAAATGTTGTAGCCTTTCATCTTTTTTAGTGTATTTTTCAATTCTATTTTCGGTTTATGAAGCGTTTTCCATTAAGGACATAACAATTTTATTTATTAATAAAACACAGAATTTTTTGAGATATTGAGTTCAAATTTAATGTGGGTGTAGTGCAAGCATTACATTTTATGAATGTAATTCGATTTCGGTCATATGACCACCACGACCCGTTTACAGCGATCGATTTTTTGGACCCAATTTTTCACCACTCTCGTACACATTTCGACCCGGAACGTTGGCAATTTCGCGTTTGATATTGTCTTTGAGCTCGTCTAAAGTGGCTGGCTTGTTGGCATAGACCTGTGACTTGATATAGCTCCATAACAAGAAATCCAATGGCGTTAGATCACATGAACGAGGCGGCCATTCCACCGGACCATTTCTCGAGATAACACCTTCAATAAATCGATAGTGACGCGTGCTATGTGGCTAGTGGCACCGTCTTGTTGAAACCACATATCGTTGATGTCAAGTTCACCCAATTCTGGCCACAAACAATCTTCCAACATAACACGATAGCGCTCTCCATTGACGGTGACGTGACGGTATTACGACAGAAACTTGGAGTAAGCGCTCTTAAAGTGGCGACCACCGACTCAGAATTTCGGTGGTAATTTTTAATAATTTCCAAACGTTGCTGAATGAAAGTGTTGACTTTAACTAACCTTTTGACATTGACAGTTCATTAAAAAAGTTTAAAGGTGCGTTCATATAAAGATACGAAATTGTTATGTCCCTAATAGAAACCCCTTTAATAAAAACAACAATTTTAAAACACAATAATTAATAGTATTATTGTTTATTTTTTACACATTAAATAGCAAAAAATTATGAATTATAGGGATAAGTTAATTGTACCCCCAATTCGGAGAACGAGAATGGGCCTGCTTTACTCTTTACTTTTGAGAAAATTCAGCAAACACAAACCAAAATTTATGTGTTTCCACCCCAGGCAAAGAAGTATCAAAATTTAAAAAAAAATATATATATTTAATTCGGTTTAAATGCAAAGCATAAAGATTATAACCGTGCTCTTCATCAAATTAATAATTCCGTTTTTGGTTACCACTTAAAATGTACTAATTCGTTATTTTCCTTTGTAGCGGTACTTTCAGAAATATAGTAGATAAATGACGATTCTGGTAGAGTGCATTCACTTTGTCCCAAATACGTTAGTACGTTGTCATTCGGCTCTATGGCGAAAGCTTTTTTCCTTCAACGTACATACAAACATACACAAGTAATCGCACATAGTTTGGCATGCATTTGACTTTTTCTCGTATAACAAAAATCAGCTGTTGTGAAAAGCTGTGAAATATACCGTTATTTTGGAAAATGGCTCTTTTACATTAGAACTACGCAGGACATGCTCTCTGCTTTGGTTGCCCTTAACGCTCTTATTTACATTTGTACTCATTTACTTTAAACTCTATAAAATTACGTTTGTACCATTGTAATTATTTATGCTATTGAGAGAATAGCAACGAAAAAAAATGTAAACATTAAAAATTAAAACACAAAGTTACTTCCTTTGGGAAAATATATGTAATGTAAGTAAATAAAAGAAATAAAAAAATAAAAAAACTTATAAAGATTTGTAGCCCTTAAGGAAAGAATAAACATTTTAAATCCTATTACACATTAAGAATTATGCATTTAATTTAATGTTGAATTTTCTCATTAAGATTTGCCCTTCTTTGCTCTCAATTGTGATTTTGATTTCCTTAAACGTACTACATAGAGAAGCTTCAACGCGATTTCTCCAAAAGCATTCGTGCCTTCGTGATTGTCTCCATATGCGAAGCGTTGAGCAACAGAGACTTTCTATGCAATCTCGGTCTCGTTCGTTGGTTGCTTGATTTCATTTAATTTTTTAGTCCAGTCGTCGTCAACGTTGTCAGTTCAACTTTAGACGTTAAGCGATGCGGTGTTACTGTTGTGTGCATACAAATTTTAGACGCGTGCTTGATTCGTGCGCTCCTTCAAACATTTATAAAGTCGTCCTCTGTAGTCCGTAGACCGTAGTAGTTTACGGTTCGGTTGATTGTCGGTTGTCGTGTGCATATATCGCGGCACACACATTCATACATATTGAAATTTGTTACTTCTTTCGAATCGTTTCGTTTTAACCTAATTAATTGAAGTTAGATAATATCACATCATCACCATCACATCACATCGTCACTATCACATCACTGCATACGTACATATGATGATACAAGTGACACAAGTGTTTACGAAACATTAATTGTTTCAAAATATGTGTGTGCTCAATATTATTTACAAAGTGTAAGCAATATAGTATAAAAATACATATATCTAGTATCCAAAAAAAAAAAAAAAAAGAACACTACACATAGTTCGTGTATATGATTTTGTTTACCCTACTTCAAAAATGTTATAAAGTACATATTTTTTGTTGAGTGGCTTTTCTAAAGGAAAGAAAAACATCATAAACCAAAGTTTTATGATATAAATGAATATATTATTAAAATATCTATGTGTGTTGGCCCCCAAACATACATACATATATGTGCTACTAGTACGTACATACGAGTATATACTTGTATATACAAAAACAAAAAAAAATTAACTAGAGATTTTTTTGTAAAAAGAAAAATCTCATTTAATATTCGTACGCTTTTTTTTTGTTTGTTGTTTCGTGGATTTGCGAATGTGTGGCATTAATATGGAATACAATGTATATTCTTTCCATTTCTGGTAAGTTAACTACATTTTTTTTCTCGAAATTTTTATTCATAAGTTAACCTTTACATTTTAACAGGCAGTTGTCAAGGATATTATAACAATTTTTCTCTATTTTGAATATGTCCTTGTGTTGTCGCATCTTCTACATTGATCTAGTGGTATGATTAGATCATTTGATTTGTTTTCATTCATTAATAACGTATGACATTTTAATAGACGCCGTCAAGTATGAGTGCATGCGTAAATTAGGCAAACGACTTCGCCATTGAGATTGAGATAAACTTCTAGCTTTTATTCCGACATATGAAGTTAAATATTTTTAGATGTACATTATAGCGAAAGATTTGTAGAAAATAGAATAGAAAATAGATGGACCGAGCATTCAACTTTTTGGCTGACTATCTTAGATGCAACAATTTCGGTCCCATGTGGTTTTTTTCTCAGTACCTTTACAGCCAACAGGTAGACAAGAAAAGCGAATTGAAAGTAGAAACTATAATATTTAGTTGCCCAAATAAATATGCAGCCTTATTAATAATTATTAATAATGAAGTGCGAATACTTCGCAAAACAGTACGTCTGGCGATCATAGAGCCAACCTAAGTATTAAATATAAAATCGCTTTTAGTTTGATTATAATAATGATCGCCAGACGTACTGTTCTGCGAAGTATTCGCACTTCATATTAATTCTTGTACTTCTTTTTAAATCAGTAACAAAAAATGCTCTTCTCTCGTAGTTTTTTTTTTTTAGTAAGTTTTGCTCTTTTTGCGGTTGTTCATCATTTGAAAGAGAGAGGTAGAAAAAATAGGTAGTTAGAAAAAGACAGGCGAGTTTCTATCTCTTTCTTACTATCAGCATTTTCTACCTCTCTGTTCTCGACAGGTGTTCATGCGTGCGCCCGTGTAAACAGAACAGTATCATTGCATACAAAATAGTATTAAAGAAAAGAGTATATTTGGACAAAAAGCAACGAACTGAAAGTAACCACCACGACCGAGCACGGGAGAAAATATTTTGTGTTCGCCGAACACCGAGCACCAATATAACCAGGCACTTAGGGCGATGTTATGCAGACGGTCAAATGATCGTCAGTCACGTCACTTTTTACGCTCTCTCTTTAATTTTTCAACTCTCTGACCAAAGTATGTTATGCAGACGGTCATTTGACCACCGATTACTAGTACGCTTTTTACATACTTTTAGTATTTTTTTTGTCCTTTTTCATTTATGCATTTCTTTCAGTTCTTTAAATTACATATATTTTTATTTAATTCTATTGAAATCAAGACAAAAACGCAAGCAATAAGTATAAGAAAGGCAAATTATTTGGTGACCGTGCTAGTCATATTTTACTCTCCCGCTCTCTCAAACTTTCGTTTTATATTGAAACAACAACAACTCGTGCCCATGACATGGCCGTCTGCATAACAAGCAAGGATCAAATTTGCAAATTTCAAATTGTACCTAATTTACCAAAAAAGTTTTACCTAAATGAGCATGAATGTTCCTAAAATTGTATACTTCATTGGTTCATCATTTTTGTAAGAAATTAAATTTTTATTTAAAGTTAACAATTAAAAAAAAAGTAAACAAAACATAAAAACGATATTTGTTATATAAAAAAAAAATAGATCACGAGAAATCGGAAACTAAGAGATGGGAAAAGTTTTTAGTCATTTAGATAAACACTGACCCTTTTTTGGCACCAATAAACTCGATTAGGAAAAATTAATTTTTCCAATATTTTTCCCTTCATAAACTGCAATATCAGTGCTGTGAGCTTTAAAGTTAAGCAATACAGTACAGGTTAGTTAAATTTATTTTGGCCAATATCAAATTGTACCTAAAATGTGCCAATTGTAACTTTTAGTTTGAAAAGGTCGGAAAAAGGTACAATTGTACCTACTTTTTCATCATTGATAACAAAACACTAATAATTAATCAAATGAAGGATTTCGTAAGGGCGATGTTACACGATCAATGTTTTGCTGTCAAACAATGAAATTGTTGTTGCTTTGAGAAATGAACACTGAGCAAAAGAGAGGATAAACACATTTCACTTCAAATTTTTTTCCTGACGGAAAAAACCTACATCACTTCAAATAAAATGGGGTTGCCGATGATACACTGTAAAATACCAATATTTTATGGAAAATAGTACACTTTTTACTAATTTATAAATACATTTTTTCCTTTGCCACTCTTTGCGCTGTTTGGCTTTTGTTTGGTTGTGAGACTGCTGTTTAAAAAATTACTTAATAATTTTTATAAAAACATGGTAATTCAATGGCCAAGTTACAAATTGGCGGAGCTTATTTTAATAGTGCACAAATTTTAAAGATTATTTTTTTTCATATATAAATGCAATATTTTTCGCATAATTTGCTGCAATTTCCACCAACATTATCTCATATTAACATTATAACTATTTTCCATCTAATTCCATTCCAATTGTTGAATTTTCATTCACTCCAAAATACAATTAAATACTTTTTAGTTGGAAAAACATAGTTGCAGATAAAAGTATTAAAAAATAGCATTCAGCAAAACATTAATAGTGTAACAGGGCATCAAACAAAACGATGAAAAGAGAGTAAAAACAGAAAACATTGACAGCAAACATTTACCGTGTAACATCAGCCTAAAAAATATTGATCGCGTGTGGCTGTTTAAAATTAATGCGCAATAATAATCCAATCTAGTACTGTCTGCCACTGCTCACGATCAAACTGTCAAATCTTTGTGAAAAAGAGCAGTGGAAGAGAAGAAAGAGATATTAACCCATCAATGGCAGCACACAGATTCCATTGATCGAATGTACTGAAATTTTCAGCACATTTTAGTATTAGTAAGGGAGTGTAGTCGAGTATGAGACAGCACCAAGTATGAGACAGTTGATTCTTTAGTGGCTGTTCAGACGGGAGCAAGCATGAAAAGCCTGAGCAGGCGTGTCGTGTCCACATGAGTGCAACCATGACGGACTTTTTCAAATCAAAAAGGAACGGTGGAACTGGAATTTTGTCACTTTTTCTTGTGCTCATTAAGATAGGTTCTTTTGTTCGCAAAAAATTCAAAAGAAATATCAATTATGTGCCTTAAATATGTACTAAAAATTAAATAAAAAATAAAAGCAACAATCTCTTAAGAAATTAAAATAAGATTATAAAAAAAAAAATAGCAAGAAAATGAAGACTGTGTGTGCCGTAGATGCGCATTGTTTGTTTGCCTTCATGTTGTATATTCAACTTCAAAAAAATGATGAGGGAAAGTGGCAAAATAGGAACAATATTCATCGATGCACCGATTTTTATTTTATTTTTGGATTTTCGGTGCAACTCTGCTATCTCTTTCTCTCTACCTATTTCTTCTACCTTTCTCTTTCAGACATGATTCATACTTGCACTCGTCTTAACAGCCACTTACATTATGCAATATCAATATTGCCGATTTGACTACTGTCAAACTTTTCTTTTGACATGAGCCAGTTTTTGTGGTAACACCAGACTGAGCAGACTTATTGCTTGTATCAGCTGCAAGCATCGTGTGTGAAAATCGATCACGAAAACTTTTTTTAATTTTTTTCAAAGTGATATATTTTCGAGTGCGTAAAAAAGTTGCTCAACTTTTCGGATGTGAAAAATAATAAAAATTATATTAGAATTGAGGTCATTGTGTTTCTTTTGTTATTCTGCAAATTTACCAAATTTAAATACTAAAAAGGCTAACCGTTGTCTTTTCACACCTTTACTCCAAACGTATTCTAATGTTTGGCCCCGCAAAAGTCTCAGAAGTCTGTCCCACCAGCTGCAGAAAATCATTTTTTTAATGCAGCTTGAAATTACTCTTAATCTGACCATGGAATCAATCGAGGATCTCTTCATCCCTTTCTTTTGAAGCTAATAATATTAAACGAAAAACTTGTTTTCTGAATAGTGTAGAAGAGATGATGTATCCCAACAAACCATTCGGTCTGAAAATGGTACGTTTTAGTACCGTTAGACATATAATCACACACGTTTCCGCAGCCGAAAACGGACTGGAAACGTTACGTTTTACGTATGAAGTGAAAATCCGTAAACGCGCAGAAAAAATGGTATAAAAAACACTTAAAAAAAACGACACTTGGACACCATTGAAGCATACTATTGGACCAATACCTATTATTCAAAAAGAAAATTGTCAACATATTCAAACATTTCATACAAAGGAGAAAGTTCCAGAATTCACAAAAAAAAATCATATAAACGTCACTCAGACAAATTTTATATTCTTAATAGATATTATTATAAATACTTTATTTACTAAGTAATATCAACGTGAACACAACGAACGCAACTGGACTAAAAAAGAATTACAGTACAATTTGCGGACTCTCATATTTTCATTTTCTTTGATTGAGTTTTCATGTCTTGAAGGTATAGAAACATGTCGTTTTTATATTCATTTAAATATACGTTTTGCTCGTAGCATCCGTTTCTTGGTTTGTTGGGATCTCTCGATTGTTTACTTTATATGTATGTAGCTTCTGTTGACATTTGTGAAAAAGATCATCCTTTTCGCATTTATTTCAACGGAATAGTGGTTCAGTGATTGTCTCTGGGACAAAATGTATGTATCTAGATAGAAGGAAACTATCTATGCTTTGGGTCCATTGTGGTATCAAGCAAAATTAAAAGTACATACAGCATCACTTCTGTGCTGGAACATTCAATGGAGAAGTTTTGCACTCATCCTATACATAAATATAAGAATGTATTTTGGCATTCTGTGTTCATTTTAATATTCCATATACTGATGAACTGCATATCTATGATATCCATGCACGTATGTGTATATGTATGGTTGATAGCAATTTAAAAAACTTTGTATTTTAAAAAACTTTTGTCAGCAGCACTTTATATGCAATTAACTGCATACATTTTTTCTTTTTAATTAGTTTTACTTTATGTATTTATGAAATTTTAATTGTTTGGCTTGGCTTTGACGAACATAATTAAGTTTGTGGCGCATGCGAAAAAGAGTTGCCAGCTGATTTGTTGAATTAATTTATTTTTGGTTGCCAGCAATGAGTTTTAAGGTTGTTGGCTTCTTTGACTACAACGGTTTACTATTTGCATACAATTGTATCACGAACGATTCGGTTGCTTTTGAGAAGCTATATTGATTCGATGTTGTGGTAGCTAGCTGACGATATGTATGCCATGTTTGTTAGAGAAGAAGGTTATTTTTATGGTTGACATTAGAGTTACATGCTACTTATTGCTTAAGTTATAGTAAAATTATAAATAACCCTTCAGTTTATATTTATATCATTATTTTCTTTTCTTACAGATATATCAATGTGAGCACGCCACTTTAAAGAGGCAATGAAATCGCGGAAGCTACCAAAAGGCTTCGTGCTCTGTGGCTTAAATTGCTTGACATTTGTATATTTTCCATTGATGTTACCAATTTTAGAATCATCAGCAAATGATTTTGATTATCGCATGCAACGCGTTAAGAATGTATTAAAAGAAGTACCTTTGATCGATGGGTAAGTACTCTAAAGATTATTTGAGTTATACTTGTATATTTAAACTGTAGATTTATCGTATTCAACATCCATCAGCCACTCCACAGAGAAAAATGTTTTTACATTAATTACAAGACGAAATAACTTTTTATGCTACAGTAATTTAAAAAATGTCACACTTTTGCATATTTGCATGTCGTTTTGCAACATCATCTTCATTGAAATATTGCAAGGACACAGAGAGACAAAAAAAAAAAAAAAAAAAATTCCGAGTAAATAAATTTTTTTGTTCAAGTTTATTTTGTTTTTTTTTTTTTATATAGCAAATAGCAGTACGTTTTGCATTCTAACACCAACCAAATACTAAAGGAAATTGTAACTAGTTCTATTCTCCGCTCTTTAAAATGTGCATAAAATGCAAATAATTTCAGCTCAGGGGAAGATTTCATCTTTAGTTCTAGTTTTACTGTGTTTTTAGTTATATCGATTAATTTTGATGTTGTTTTTGTTGCTTGTTTTTCTTATTTCCAAAATATTGTAATACTAAATGTTGTCGCAATGGGGGCTACAAATATATGGAATATATTATTTTGGATACTTGGCAATGTAAATGCAAATAATATATTTACATAGATACACACACATATATGTAAACTTATGCATGACTATGCATGTCTATGTGTTTGTTGTTAAGGATATACACAGAAATTGTAATCATTATGAAATCACGCCTATTTGCCTCTACAATTTATGTAATATGTCATTTAGAGATAGCTATCGCGTTACCGTCCTCTCCATCCTTCTCGTCTATCTTTCATTTATTGTAAAATGGGAACAAACATTTTGCTTACAACATTCCGATAGCAATCTGTAGTGCAGTAACAATGCTACATTAAATTGAGTGCACTGTGCACATATTATTGTTATGCTAGTAACTGCAAGTTTTTGGATGGCATTACATACTATATATTGCAAATTCTCTATTGCTGACGTCATTTTGTAATAATTCTAAAAAGCTGTTGAGAAGTTATGTGAGAATTTTGGTGAATAAATTCATTTAAGTACAAGTATTCACTTAATTACTTCTAAATAAATACAATAACTTAAAAGAAGTTACAGAAAAGTGTTTACCATGTTTTAATGATTAATGTCAAACTTAATTCTTTTTAAATAAAATTGCTTTAGACCGAAGATATTTAAATATTTAAGATCAATTTTAAACTTCTGAATTTTATTTGTTGATGAGAATTTATTTTCTAATGAAAGAAGGCGTAATAATTAAAATTCCGAAAACTGAAGAGGGATGACGCTTTTGTGACGAACGCTTATAACGAACGCTTATAATGAACCTTCCTGGTTCCTTTTCTTTTCGTCAGGGTATACTCAGCGAGTAACCAGGGTGCGTAAATAATAACTCACGATAGTTCGTTTCGGTTTTCTGTGTTTACTTGTTTATTTATTTTCTTCACTGTTGGTTTTAAATACACTTGATTATTTTTATTCTTGATACCTCGTACAGTCTTCGTTTGTTCCTTTCTCGGACGTTCGTTTGCCTTCGTTGGCGCTCGTTTGCCTTCCTTGGCACTCGTTTGCCTTCCTTGGCGCTCGGTTTGCGTTCGTATGTTTTCTTTGTGTGTGTTCGTGATACGATGGTTAGGTCATTGTCGTTTGTTGTATGGTCCGTGGCAACTACGTGTGTTCACTACACCAGGGTACGTGGATACGACCCCCTGGTGCCGATTAATACCTCAGTGGAAACTTAATCTTGACGTAAGGACTTACGCCAAGATCCAATTAATACCTCACGAATGAATAATGTCTTATGAAGAACCTAGCATGCGGACGCTCTGCTGATATAAACTAACGACTCTTTTGTACTAGCCAACCGTGCGGACGAATCGGTTGGTTTATTACATATAATCTAGCGAATAGAGGACAATAGAACCACCAAGTTACTACCTTAGACCACGATCTAAGTCAACAAGTACTTTATCCCTGAAAATATTCGACTGCTTATTGCTAAAGCGTTTCTGATACCTACTCTTATGTATGGTTGTGAAATTTATCGGAAGTGTGAAAGTGACTGTAGAAATAAGTTAAATGTTCTTTACAATAACATTGCCCGATATTCGTACGGGTTAAAGCGATTTGACCATATATCAGCTTACGCAAGGCAAATTTTTTCTGTCTCCTTTAACGATTTACTTGAAATAAGATCACTTGCAGCTTTGCGTAAAATCATTTATACAAAAGAACCAGCATCACTATATAACAGGCTTCAATTTTCACGCTCATCGCGAACCGGTCAGTTGATCCACATAAAATATCGATTTCTCATGTCTGAACGTCAGTTTTTTGTCAACACAACTCGTCTTTGGAACGCCCTCCCGATTAGGATAAGATTAATAGCTAATGCACTGCAATTTAAAAATGAATTATTCATATTTTATAAGCATGCCTAATTAATTTTTTGCGTAAATTTTTGTTTTTCCTCCCCTCATAACTCAAATTATCAATTCAGAGTATATTTTATTATCTTTTTATATTTTTAATTTTTATTCTATATCTAAGATATTGCTATTGACAAATTGTGACTAGCGCTATAAAATAAAATATTTAATTGTTGTACTAGGATTAAGTTTTAATTAAAATAAATTATTAACAAAAGAATTGTTCATGCGTACGAGCCGCTCTTCCGAGAAGAACAGGCTGGATTCAGGCCATACAAATCATGCGTAGACCACGTCAATATTCTTCGCATAATAGTCGAGCAAAGTGTAGAATATCGCTCGCCTCTACTTGACATTTATTGATTTTGCCAAAGCGTTTTACTCGCTCCGACATGACGCAATTTGGTCGGCACTTCGATGTAAAGGTGTATCTGGAAAAATTATCGACCTTATAAAATGTCTATACAACGAGGCAAATTGTCGGGTTCTGCATGAACTAAGTGGTAGTATAAATGTCAATTTTGGAGTTCGACAAGGCTGCGTGCTCACTCTTACACTCTTTAATGTTGTACTTGATTGTGTCATGAACTAGGCCCAAAAAAACCAAAGTGGCATAACATGGGGGCTTAGAGACTTTTGGGACGACCTGAATTATGCGGACGATATATGCCTCCTTGAGCATAACTACGGAGATATGACTTCCAAACTATAATCTGTAATGTCGATTGCATCCAGGGCTGGCCTAAAAATCAACGTAGCTAAAACTAAAACGATGCGGATAAACACGAGCAACTCATGCGCATTCAAAGTAGACGATTCACCATTGGAAGATGTACAATCATTTTGTTATCTAGGTTGCATAATCTCAACTTCTGGTGGTAGTGCTGAGGACATCGAAAACTGTGTAAAAAAAAAAGCTCAGCAAGCCCTCGGACAACATAAGAACATTTGGAGCTCATCTTCGCTAGCACGCGGTACCAAAATTAGAATTTACAACTCTATGGCTGCGAAGCCTGGAACGCAGCCCCTCGACTTTTACAACGCATCCAGGCTTTTATTAACCGGTGCTTCAGGCGCAACGGCTGTGGGCGCTAACCAATCAGACATCAATCCATAAAACCATTTTGAAGCGCAAGTGGAAGTGGATTGGCCATACGTTAAGAAAAGCTCCTAGCGACATCATCAGGCAGGCTATTGATTGGAATCCTCAAGGCAGTCGAAGAAGAGGACGACCAGCGCATACATGGAGAAGGCAGCTTGAGAAAGACATCGAAAGAACCGGAATGAGCTTCAATGAGATCAAACGACTGTCATTAAATAGAAGTAGATTTAAGAACTTTGTAATGGCCCTATGCTCCTCGCAAGAGTAAGAGGAATAAAAAAAAATAATAAAATAAGTGTTTGTGTAAGCAGAATTTATATTCTCAGATCAGAACGGAGCTACAAAAAAGACTCCTAACATTAAATTATTTCATTTATGCGATGTCGTCGATAGAGTCTCCTCCATTGAATACAGTTTAGTTCGTTATGCCTTTAAATTTATTTCATGACCTGGAAAATTTCTAAACATCCTCTCCCATATATTCTCAGGTCTTCCGAGAGCCATCTGCTACCTTAGAGACCAAATTTTGTACATCAATTGTAGTCTCTCGTCATTCTTATTTCTTCCACGACTTTCCATATTTTACTTTTTTCTCTAGCCTTCTTTTCCTTGTCTTCTCAGTTCTTTTGTGCCTTCTCAGCTGTTGGTTCGAATCTCACGTACGGCGCGCCGCGTCGGCTTATTTCGTTTGGTTATTAACGAAATGTATACCCAATTCAGACCGGTTTAAGTAACTTTACCTTGTTGGCAATTGAGTCCGTATAAATATGCATATAATTTGGCACTCCAAGTCCCACTTGATGCTGCCGAAGCAAAGGGATCTACTTGAAGTTTTTTTCGTTTTTTACTGGTAAAGGCGAGTTTCCACCTTTTAAAGAACTGCTAAAAAAAAACACATTGTTCCTTAATAGTGCGAACACACGAGAGTGAATTTCGTTGCAATTCCGATTTTTAAATTAAGGTGGACACACTACAAAAAAGAGATTTCATAAAGAATCGAAAATCGTTTCTGACAGATTATAAGTTTAAAGAAGAAGAATTTTCGTATGTTTTTGTGAATAAAAATAAATAAAATGCGGCCTTTCAATTGGATTTGAATAGCAATAATTTATATAGGAACTACGTTTATTCATTATTTTATTTTTTCACTCTTTTGCTAATAAATATTACAAGAGCAGCTGTTATAAAAGCAAAATGCCAAAAATAATGTAATAGATCTTATAATTTTCTTGTTTTTTTTACAATCATGTGTTTGGGGGATGCTGAATTACACTTCAAAATTTTATTTGACACTTTTTGTATGGCGAAATTCCGCATTTCAGACGCATTTTACCGAAATAATAAATTTGCCTGAAATTCCCTGTCGTGTGTCCTCACTATTTATACTAGAGCCAAGGACCGTCGTCGACCGTGCTTAAAGCTCTAAAAAAAACCGTTCCCAATTAGACTAGAGTTCCAGAGAAATGTAGGGGAATGGACTACCGCCAAGTACAGGAGGCTGTTGAAATAAGAAATAAATTTATTTAAACTGTCATAATTTTTCTCGCCAATATTTACTATTAATTTTTCTCTCAAGGTACTTCAGACATGCTTGCGTTTGCATTTCTAAAAGTTTAAAATGTATTTTTTTTTAACGACGAAACCCCAACGGACGAGGGGCGCATCCGCATAGCGAACAGATCGGTGCCCGAAACAGATACAGTCTGGACTGTTCTGTATAGCGTGACACGTGGATAAGTGAAGTAAAATATCCAAATGGTTTTCGAACAACAGCTACAGATTAAAAAATCATCGGTTGGCAGGTCCGGTGGTGATAACCTCTGCGCACAATCCCCTCCGCCCGTCATAATACTACATAATACAGATTGTCTTGAAAAAATGTAATTGTGAATTTTAGTAGGTCTGAAGATATTTGCATGATTTAAAACAAAAAACGTGGGTCGCACGCTATTTGAAATTGATACTTAGATGAATAGTTCACTTAAGTCGCTACCAATTTTTGCCTCTATCCATAAGCACCCCACGCTTTTCGTTTTAAATCATGCGAATATTTTCAGACCTACTAAAATTCACAATTACATATTTTCAAGACAATCTGTATGGGGTTATGAATCTGTATGGGGCAAGGAGAAATTATTTTATACTTTTTAGGCCGTTTTAAAAACGTGATATATTAAAAAAATATTTTTATTTTAATTATTATTTTAATTTTTATCAACGACTCATGCTGGTCGTCAGATATACTTATGAAACCTCTTGAATTCTGTCCGATATTCTGATCCCTTGTACAAAGTTTTTTTTCCTATTCTACATAACAAACATTTTTCGAAAATAAGGCCCGGGCCCTTTTGCAAAATGTCTTCACGATTGATAGATGATTAACCCGATAAAAAATGTTCATGGTTTGTAATTCAATTTTCAGACGCTCGTTAAAGTTTTTCTGGATTTTAGGATTTGTATTGAAATCCGGGCTCCCTCGAAAACTTCGGGCCCGGTGGGAATCCCTCACCACCCACCCCCCTCTCGTCGGGCCTGTCAGTTGGTTATTCATTTAAAAACATCAAAAGAGAACTTTTTATGTAAAATTGAGAATCGGATAAGTCAAATAAGCAATGCAGGTTATTGAAGTCATTGCACAAACACGAAAAGGGTAACTTTCGGCATAATTAGTTCGGCAAGCATTCAATTTAATCATGACTGGATATCTTGTATTATGGTTCAGAATGCTGAGATTAACATCATTGAGCAAAAAACTCAGAATGAATATCACCGTTTAGAAGTTTGGTCAAAAACATTACATTTAACATTACAGGGTGACAATTGTAAAGTGACGCAAGTTTAATACTCTGCAGCAAGCTTTGCCATTTACCGTTACTTTAATTTAAAAAGCAAATTCATTCATCATTGGCTTTGCTTTTAATTTCATTTGAGTTTTTGTTATTACATTTTGAAATTTCCATAAAAATGGACAAGGAAAATATTCGTCGTGAAATTATGAAATTTCATTTGGCAAATTATAGTAGCCGTCACATTGCAAAGGCTTTAAATTTGTCAAGTCGTACGGTAGACCGAGCTATTATTCGATATAATGAAACTGGGGTTTTTGGAGATAGAGACCGGGGAAAATTTTCAACAGTTGCCACTACTGGTTTAACAGAAAAAATTCGTAAACGAATCAAGCGAAATCCAAGGCGCTCAATGAGAAAAATCGCTAAGGAAGTGGGAGTAAACCGTGAAACAGTGCGAATCATTGCAAAATCAAAGCTTAATCTTAAGCCGTACAAGCTCCGAAAAGCTCAAGATCTGACACAAATGCCAGAACCCCTCTAATATTCGTTGAAGAGGGTGTTAAAATTGACCAGGTTGTTTATCGGAGCATTTTAAATGCACATGTTCTTCCCTGGACCCAAGATACATTTGGAAATGAAAACTGGACTTTCCAGCAAGATTCTGCACCTTGCCACATGGCAAAATTAACGCAAACTTGGATAAAAGACAATTTTTCTGGATTCATAACATCTCAAGAATGGCCACCATACTCCTCAGACTTGAATCCAATGGACTACTCTATTTGGAGTATTTTAGAGAGTAAGGCTTGTGCATCTCAACACCACAGTCTGGAGTCGCTGACAAATTCATTAGAGAAAGTCTGGACTGAAATTGATCAGGAAGTCCTGCGGCGAACAGTCCAACGATTTCCGGATCGATTGAAGGCATGTGTGCAGGCTAAAGGAGGTTATATTGAATGAGGTGGGGTTCAAATGAATGCTTATATATTCAGCAATGTTAATGTTAATTATTTTGCCCATCTTTTAATGAAACCGATTATTCCCTTAGCTTTATTTATGCACATGTTAATATGTAAATTAAAACGCAATTTAAAATCCATGACAATGCCCAAGTCAGTGAAATTGTGCGCAATTTCCAAGGTGTAATCATTTATAAAGTATTTTGATGGAATTGGTTGTCTTCTCGAATAGACCATCGATTTACATTTCTTTAAATTTAAAGACATTAATCTGGCATCAACGTGTTAACGCATTAAGGTCTGATTGAAGCAAGATTTGTGCCTCTTCAGAATAATGTGAAGTAAAAAGTTTTACATCATCAGCATATAATAAGATTTTTGAGTGGCGGATTACAGATGGAAGATCATTAATGTAAATAAGGAAGAAAATTTGACTAAGATGACTACCCTGAGGTACGTCAGATGGAACTACAATGAAATCAGATAAAGAGTTCTTAAAAAGCACCCTCTGAAATCTATCTCTCATTGATATTGATTTATCAAAGGCACACAATTCTTCATGGAATATGATAGTAATTAAGCTTTTGTTTTAAACAAAAAAATTTACTACCTCCTATCATGGAGCTTACTGAAAACTGACTAAATTATTAAATTTTCTTTAATACACTTTAAAGTTCAACAGTCTAATTATAAACTAAATTTAAAAAAAGGGTACAAGTTTAAAAAAAGAAAAAATATTTAAACAATGATACGATATTATAAATTCACTTTAGCGCCTTTCTAAAATATTATAATTTCTACTTATAATGAATGGAATACCCTTCTACGAGTATACCCTGTGAGTTAAGCCTAAGCAACCAAGCTACAAAGTTCATATTTCTAAATTTTTCACCCTCATGTTTTTTGATATCATTACAAACAAAGATTTTAGATTTTCTTGGCCTGTGCTTGCCCTTTTTTTTTGTTTTCTATTGTTTTGATTCACCTACTACATACAAATTTACCTACACACATACAGATATACATACATACATACGTCTGTCTGTAATTTCCTTTTTGCAATGCATACCTATGTACTTCTGCATATAAAGTTGCGAACGAGCACTTCAAGAGGCTAAAAGTTGTAAAGAAAAGGGGTAGGGCACATAAAATGTGAGTGAAATACTTTTGTGTTTTACCTAAAGTGTATTTAATTACCTAAATACAATTTATCACAAAAGGAAAGTTCTTAATAATTAAAATTAATTTGAAGTTACGTTAAAATATTTCAACACTTTCTACTGCCTCACTCACAACCCAACCGCAAAGTGCACACAATTTTCCTAAAATGAAAAAAAAAAATTTATGCATAAAAGATTATCTTTCATTATTAATTTTGAAAGATTGATATATTATTACTTAATTTCTGAGAAGGTAAATAAAAGAAAGAAAAAAAATGTTGGATTATTGGGTAAATTTTCAGTGCTCTAAAACTAATCACTTGGGTTAGGTCAGGATGGAGTAATTATTATTTGGAATTACTTATGCAGTCAGAGGTTAAGTTGAATAATTTGCATTATTTCGTTGCTCAGAGGAAATTCCCATTTCTGTTCTGTTCAGGATTTATTAATAGTAATTATAACTGTCACATCCTCTTCACATTGTTGTTAAATTTCAAATAGCAAGCGGGTTGATTCTTAATTTTTCTTAATATTTTCGAATCATTTAGTGTTGTTTCGGTCTAAATAGTTCAAACTTAACAAATGAAGTGATTTTAGAATTCATGGGTCTGAAAACGGAGAAACTCTAGTACTACTTCTACTTCCTGTATGGCTGCCCGCTTTTGCAATATCTAGAGTCAGAACCTTTAGCAAACCGGTTCTCGGTTGAATACGGGAATTTTTTCGTCAAATTCAATAGTCTGTTCAAGTTTTGTGATTTTACTAAATAGTTGAAGTCTGAATCACTGGAACAGTAATGAAACTTTCTGTTTGACTTCGCAATATAGACAATGGTATCAAAAAAGTATGAAAAAGGCGATATCGAACTAAACTAATTTGGATGTTATAGTGCGGACACACGAGATTGCATTTCGTTGAAATTTTGCATTTCAAATTATTCCTAGCAGCATTTTGAGGAATTGCGCCGAAAAACTGTATTTACCACTGTCAAATATTTTTAATGCATCGTTAAAATTAGGATACTTTCCTAAATGCTGGAAAGAATCATTCATAATACCCCTTCACAAGGGCGGTACAAAATCCAATGTTGGGAACTACCGCGGTATAGCTAAACTCAATGCTATCCCAAAGCTATTTGAGTTTATCATTACAAACCAAATAATACACTGGATTTCACCTTGTATATGTGAAAATCAGCATGGCTTTCTTAGCGGAAAATCAACTACAACAAACCTCTTGGAATTTTCTTCATATGTACACAAAGCTTTCTTATCTAATTTTCAAACCGATGTCATATATACTGACTTTCGATAAAGTTAATCACCACCTGTTACTTTTGAAGTTGAAAAATATGGGATTTCCTACATTGCTTTTAAATTGAATCAAATCTTATTTGGACAATAGAAGACGAAGCGTTTTATTCAAAAACACAATTTCGGATTTCATTGAGGTCACATCTGGAGTCCCTCAAGGCAGCCACATAGGCCCCATTTTGTTTCTTCTGTTTATAAATGATTTGACATTTGCTATTCACCACTCAAAAACTTTAATGTATGCTAACGACGTCAAGCTGTTCCTTTCGCATAACTCAATTGATGATCAGATGTTACTACAATCCGATCTAAACAGCTTGGTATAATGGTGCAATATAAATTTAATGATCCTGAACCTAGACAAATGTAAAGTTCTGGTATATGCAAGAAACGTTTCTCTTCCTTCAGAATATACAATTGGAAATACTGTTTAAAGTCATTTGGATTCCTTCGTTGACTTGGGAGTTACTATGGACCTTAAACTTCACTTTCATTTGCATATAAATATATGCGTTAATAAAGCAAAAGCAATGCTTGGTTTTGTTAAGCGCTGGTCTAAGGAATTCAACGACCCATATGTCACAAAGTCGCTTTATACATCATTGGTTAGACCTATTTTGGAATGCGCATCAACTATCTGGTGCCCTCAATATAAGATTTATATAGACAAATTGGAATCAGTTCAAAAACAGTTCTTGCTTTTTGCTTTGAGATCCTTGCCGTGGGATTTACCGTTTAATCTTCCACCTTACGAGCACAGATTAAAACTTTTCAATTTACCTACTCTTGAAAGCCGAAGAATTATGAGTAACGTGTGTTTTATTGCAAAATTGTTATCTGGCACTGTTAATTCTCCATCTTTGCTGAAGAACATTAACTTGAACGTTCCGACTCGTATTACTCGATTCTATATTCCTATCAAGTTATCTATTTGTAAGACCAATTATTCAGACAATGAGCCGTTCCGCCGTGCCTGCCGTGATTTTAACAACCTCTATAATGTTGTCGATGTTTCTGATTCGGTAGATTCCATAAAACAAAATGTTATAACTTTTTTAAATATATAGATGTCGTTATCAGCTGATAATTTATAATCTGTAGCTGAATTTCAGAAGGGCCACTTGTTGGGTAGTGCGCTACCCCAACGTCCTTTAAAAGAAAAAAAATTAAGGTGGACACACGATAAAAAAAGGAATTTCAAATTCGTTTTTTGACAGATTACAAGTTTAGAGAAGAAGAAGAATTTTTGTGTGTTTTGTGTAAAAAAAAAATAATTAAAAATGTTGCCTTTCAATTGGATTTGGACACTAAGAATTTATTTAACAAATATAGATAATTAGAGGAATGGCAAAGAGTTACACTCCGACTCCATTATTTTATTTTTTCGCTTAATAAATATTACAGGAGCAGCTGTTATGAAAACAAAATCCAAAATGTCTAAAAAAATGTAATAGATCTTAAATTTTTCCCGTTTTTTACAACCTTGCATTTGAGGGTTGCTAGTTAATTTCTTCATTTCAGACGCATTTCAATGAAATGAGTCTGAAATGCAGAATTTCATTTGTCACTTTTTGTATGGCGAAATTCTGCATTTCAGACTCATTTAAACGAAATGTTAAATTAACCTGATATGCACTCTCGTGTGTCCGCACTATTATACTAACTGAGCGCATAACTACACATAGTCACAAGCAATAACAGATCCTAGGGGGGTTTGTGGATGAAAATTTCATGTACCCATGAAATTTAATCGTTGATCATGAATCAAACAAAAAAAATTTAAAGAGATGAAAAATTTAATATTCCTCCCCACTCCCCCTCCCCTATTTGAACATTTTTGACCACAAATAGTGGTTGAATTTGGCATATAACATAAATTCCTAAAAATTATATAGATAAATGAATGCTTACATTCAACCCTTTACACCATGATTAATTAAAGCATTCAAGATATAAAAGCTAAAATTGCTTAAAATATATAGTTATGTTTGTATCTATCGAAAAATATTTATTATTTATATACCTATATAAAAATATATATGTATTTATTATTTCACTACATAGACACAACGATCTTCCATGGAACATTAGAAAGTTCTTAAAGAATCAATTAAAAGATTTTCAATTTGGTGGCGATTTACGTGAAATATCACCATGGTCATCGAGCGCCTGGAGTCATACAGATTTGAGACGTTTAAAAGAAGGCATGGTATCAGCACAGGTAAGAGACTATCCATAGATTTAAATTCTAATAAATAATAAAACTCTCTAGTTCTAGTACATATAACTTTTGTTTAATTTTTATTGCAGTTTTGGTCAGCTTATGCTCCATGCTCATCACAGCATTTGGATGCTGTACAATTAACATTAGAACAAATAGATTTAATACGACGTTTAGTCAGTCTATATCCACATCATATGACGCTTGTTACTGCTGCCTCAGGTATGTACAAAAAAAATATAAATGAAAATAACATAATTAAAATAATTGTTATATCATTATTTAGATGATGTATAGTGTACATAGATAGATATTCTCTAACATTCATCGAAGAAAGTCTCAATTTATAGTGTGTTCACATGGAAGTTGAAAATCGATTTTCGTTACCCAAAATTCGATTTTCAGAAAAGTCGTTCAGACGGCATTTGATTTTTCATCTGTCAATTTTTATTTCCATTTTTTTTGTGATCATTTACTTCTCACACACTTTTTACAAATAACTAATGTCATCATATTTGGCAGATGTCAAAAAAAAAGTACTAAAGCCTGTCTACTTAAAATTTCAGGACATTTTTTAATGTAAATTGAAAAAATCGAATTGCTATTTCTTATGTGATTTAGCGTGCGTTTTTTGAGAACTGCGGCCTTGTTACTTTTGCATATCAGTATCTACCCACAAGTAATAACGAAATAAGTACAAATTTTTTTTTGCAAACGATTTATTTTTCATTTCTCTTACTTACTGTATCAAAATCTAATATTTGATAAAAAAGTGGACTTAGCTGTCTTTTCACTCTGAGCCAACGTTATGTTATTTTATTTTTCAATACAACTTGAGTTATGCCATTTAATGTTTTTGCCACAGATATGTTATGGAAGAATCACTTAATTTTAAGTCTTGAGTTTTTTATATTTTAATCGCAAAGAGAGATTTTGATAATTGACTCTATCCATAAGCAATGAGAGAATGAGGTAGGCAGAGTAATGTTCCACACACATTGACGACAGCAGCTACATGAACATACGACTACGAAATTCTGTCGGTTACAACTGTCGCCGTGTAGTCAGCTACTACACACAATGGAAGCGGCACCACCTGCAGCAAACACAGCCAAAACTATGAAAGCAAACTCTCTTCTCTCTCTCTGTCGCTTGCCAAATTAGAAAAAGATTTAAAATTGGCTACAGCCACAATTGTAGTCGGTGGTCATGTGGTCGTGTCGTCGCCGAAATAATCACCTCCATAAGAACATGTTGTTTTTATAATTTGACAGATGTAGTCGTGTAGCTGCCGTCGTCAATGTGTATGGTGCATAATTCTTTGTATGCTTCTTTGCAAGGCTAATCGACACGTTATTTTTTTATATACAAGTATAGTTAAGTATATTGTATTAATATTATTATAATTCATTCAACAGGTATCGAGAAAACGCACAAAAGTGGCAAAATAGCAAGTCTGATCGGTGTGGAAGGTGGACACGCCATTGGTACAAGTTTAAGTGTGCTACGTATGTTTTATCAATTGGGAGCGCGCTACTTGACATTAACACATACCTGCAATACACCTTGGTAAGTAGTTTAAAAGCAGACAAAATAAAAATATATGCAAATAAATAAATAAGTAAATAATAAAAACATGAAACGCTTTTGCACGGAAAATGCTCATTTCCATTTCTATTTCTATTTGTTTGCATACAGACATAACATTAAAATATGCTCATTTTTATTGCATTTAGAGTCTATAAAATATTATTAAGATTTATATCAACATCATAATATAGCAAATATGTACTTATTTGCCTCATTTAAAATGAAGCTGACTACTTATGTACTTAAGCTTAAAATAATAATCATAATAAACTTTACTTTACTTCACTTTAATGTATGGTGTGTGCTTTCAGGGCGGATTGCTGCAAAGTTGATGAGCCTGGTAAATATCCTCATATTGGGGGATTATCAAAATTTGGAAAGGTGAGTGCGGCAAGTCATAAACGCGTGCGTTTTATGTTTTCAAGAAGATATTTTTACTCATAAAGAAAATCTTCGCGTTCATCTTCATAAAATTGTTATTTATTTGAAATTAATTTTCTTTTGTTTTTCTCTTCTTCTTTTCGTTGTTTTTATTTTTTATTTATATTTGTATTTTCTTTTTAGCTTGTTGTGCATGAAATGAATCGTTTGGGTATGATTGTGGATTTATCGCACGTTTCTGTGCCAACAATGCTGGACGCATTGAGCACTTCAAAAGCTCCAGTTATATTTTCTCATTCATCAGCTCATGCTATTTGCAATAGCTCTCGTAATGTTCCAGATCATGTGCTGCAACGAATTGTAAGTTCATCATTATACATTTGTACATAATATATCAATTATAATATCATTAAGTTTTTAAAATTTAAGTATGGCATACACTGTACAACAATAACAAGAGCTATATGAATGTTTGAAGCATTTTCGAAATGTACAGTAAATGTGAGATAAATGTTTTTTTGATTATAAAAAGAAGGTAAGAGTTGAGAGGAATATTTATATTTATATGTGTTGTATCATGACAGAATACTTACTACCCAGCGGTAAATGGAAGCACTAGAATAGCGCTCAACAAGTGCTTGATTGCAAGCACTTAAGTGCACTAGAAGCAGATATGTTCCATATATATTTTAACATTGCATGTCCTAGGAGACAAGCAATTGTTTAGTGCAGTACTTTTAGCGCTAAACAAGCGCAAGAAAGAATGCGTTCGATTGGCACTTCCGCTCATTCGTTTGCTGCTTTGTGCTTACTTTAGTTGAGAAGAGAGAGAAAAAAATATCGATAATATAGTATAAAATAAAACACACACACTTTTCGTGAAATTTCACAACCACTTTACTTCGCTGTTGCGTGAAAACTAACTCGCTTCGTTTCTCGCTCAGTCAATCGTTCGTAGCGTCTCGCTGAACTGAACGATACTCGTTTTATTACTCGACATTCATTTGTTTTTCGCATGGTTGCTTTTCAATTTCCGGTTGAAATGATGCACTTGCAAGCACTTTTTAAGCACTTAATTTTCAAGCACTTGTCTGAAAAACCGCTGGGTAGAGAGCTCTGAGCTTAGTGATTTTAATACGAATTGAAATCACGAAACATACACACACACAGACAATATGAATTTTGATTTGATAGTAGAGTTCAGAATGAAAATGAGAGCGACATGTTGGATACAGCAACTTATAATATTCTGTCATGTGTTGTACTCTTTCGCACTGAGAGAAAATATCTAACGGCTTGCTCTCAATCACTTTATATTGATGATGTTGGTTTTCATCAAAATCGTAAATATTTTTAGGTTTGCCAGACATAAAATATGTATTGCTTTCCATTATATTTTAATTATCAGAAAATGTGCAATATTTTCCTCACGCCCAATATTTTGTAACGATTGTTGAAGATGAGAGTTATGTATTTTATTTGTTCATTCAAAAACCAAAATGATTTGATTAATCTTTGAAAAATGAGTATTTGAGAATAATTCCAATTTGCATTTGCGACAGACCCAAAAAGCGATTTAAAGAAGTGACTTTGGATTAGCAGCAGTTTTTAAAGTTTAAAGTTGTGAATATATTCCGCTGATTGATCTTGAGAAATCAAAATGTTCTTCAGATGAGTTGAAGAAATATTAAACTAATTAAGAGAAAAAAAAATTAGAACGGCGAAATGAGAGTAGATTTACTAGTGCTCGTAAAATTCAAATAGATTCAATATAATTCAAGCTTCAACTTAAACTTGTTAACAAAAAGTTTGAAACTGGCTCAATCAAATCATTGAATAGGCATTTTTAAGTAACCTCCTTTCCCCACGAGATCACAATTTTTTCATATGATATTCTCAACGAAATAAATAAGGCAAAACCAAAATGAATCAGCAAAGAATAACTATAGAAAAGTTGTTGCTGGAACTTTCTGAAATATTGAATAAATGAATGCTATTGAAAAATTATAAATTGATTTCGATTTGAGGAAAATATTCAACTTGCAAAACTCTTATTTTCTTTTTTATTTCCAACTTTTTAAAAAATCATTTTGTCGAAATAATTTGAGATAGTTTAAATTAACTCATATCGTCCCAACGTTCGATTAATCGAATAGCAACTTTGAAAATTCGTCAAAAATACATTTATAAATTTTTCCCAAAAGTAACAACTGTTTAATATTTCTATATATACTGACTTGCATTTAAATTAAAATAAAATATTGCGTTTCACTTGACTTCAAAGCTAGGTGAACAGGCATACTTTTTTGAAAGGTGGTTTTGAAAATCAACAAAAAATAGTAAAATTAATTATTTTGCATTGTAATGAGAAATTCGCTTAGATAAAATAACAAACTTGATGTGGAAAATTATAACTTCACAGATCCTAATATATTTTTCTGAGGCTACAGCTGATCAAACTTTTGGAAAAAAAAGTATGGAAAAATATGTAAAATTCATATTTTTTGTTTTTAACTTATGATGTTTTTAACTTATAAGAATAACTTCGTCGTGTCTATTCTCATATTCTGGCCTCTTATTCTATAATGCTCGGCTCAAACGCATCAATTGTAGTCGGTAGCGGTCGCCAGTGATCGTTTCATTCGGTTTCAACAGCTCATAATACACGACAGCTTTTTCATATCCCACCAAATACACAGCATGAGCTTGGATCCATGGATGTTCGGCTTTGCCGTTGATGTTGATGCATGTCCGGGCGGTCCCATGATTTTTTACGCTTTGGGTTATCGTAACGTATCCACTTTTCATCGCCAGTCACAATACGATGCAGAAACCCCTTTCTTTTCTGTCGTTCAATCAGCAATTCACATGTGAAAAATCGACGTTCAACGTCTCTCGGCTTCAATTCGTACGGCACCCAATTTCCTTGCTTTTGAATCATTCCCAATGCTTTTAATCATTTAAAAATGGTTGATTGATCAACTCCTAAAGATTCTGCAAGTTCTTGTTGCGTTTGACATGAATCTTCTTCGAGTAATGCCTTCAATTCTTCATCTTCGAACTTTTTCGGGCCGCCTGAACGTTCCCTGTCTTCAACATCAAAATCACCACTTTTGAAACGGGCATACCACTCCTGACACATTCTAACGTCTATAGCACAGTCAGGATAAGCTTCAGTGAGTAAACGATGTGCTTCAGTTGCGTTTTTCTTTAAATGGAAGAAGCAAATTAAAACTTCCCGCAAATGTTGTTTTGTTGGCACGAAATTCGACATTTTCAGCTATAGTAAAACACTTTTGTAAAATTATGAAAATTATTTGACAGATCAATTCTTATAGTATTTTTGGCGCTCTTCGAGATAGAATAGCTGTCAATGTCAAAAAAATGGCGCGTATGATAGATAGGAAGTTAGTCACAATTACGAGTTTATACATTCATACGCCCAATAACTTCTAAAACACTTTGTTAAATGCATTTGATCCCACCGAATACTTGTTGCTCATGATATGGCGAAAAATATTTTTATTTTTTTTACACCTGGTCATCTTATTTTCTTGGTGTAAGTCAAAAACTACTATATTCTCTAAATTCAGAAACTATTAATTTTTATTTTTTTAAGTACTGAAATTTCTTATTGAAGACATATGGCAAATGTGTTTGGAAAATTTTCCAAATTGGATTATGGCATCTAGTACCGGTACGATATGGGTTAAAGAATGCTAACGACACCATCACTTAAAATAAGATTACAATCAAATATGAATTATAAATATTATTAGGTATATTTAAACTTGTTGAACAGTGTATGTGGGAATGTAATTACTCAAGCATATTTCTTTATTGTAAAATAATATACATACAGCTTAAAGCTAAGAATTTCAATAATATTTACATATATATTAAACCGATTTTTCTTCTTTTTTTTTTCCTTTTTTCCTTTTATCCTTTTTTTATACTTATACAAAATGATACGATTGTAGGCTGTAAATGGTGGTTTGGTCATGGTGGCATTTTATCCACACTTTGTTAGCTGTTCTGGACAGGCGACACTTCGAGATGTCATTGGTATGTATTTTGTATAGAAAAGTATAACGAGTATATGTAAATAAATAAATCTAAGGATAAACAATTTTTATGATTTACGAGCGTATTTAAATATTAGTAAAATTGTTTTTTTACTATATTTCGTAAACTGTGTGGGTAGAATTGAGTAAATTTTACGCAGTTTCTTTTAAATCGAAGTGATTGTAGTAAATCACTTTATTATAACTTAAAGACAACGACGATTTTTATAAGTTAATATTTCACAATGTGAATTTGTGATAAATTTCTTTTTCCACCGACGACATTTTAACATTTCTATAATATACTATATAATAATAAAAGCATTCCGAATTTTAACACAATGGATTTTTATATACAATAGGAATGACGCATCCCTCCGAAAAAAAAGCAAAAAAAAAAACGACGACAATTTTATTGAATGAAAGTGAATATTGGAACAAAAAAAAAAAAAAACAAACAAACAAGAAGAAAACAAATCCAACAAACAATGGCTCTATGGCACTACCAATAAATGCATTTGACAATGACGACATTTTCTTGACATATTTTCTTCTAATACACAAAAAATATATAGAAAGTAAACGAAACAAAAATGGAAAAAAGTTTCTTATACTATACATAATAATTATCGAAAATTCTTTTATTTTCATATATGCACCTATGTTTGTATGTTTGTAAATATAATTTTATTTAATGATAGTGGCAAAAAAATCGATGAAATATTGATTTGTATTAAAAATAAATGCAAATAAGTAAACGGTATTCGTAATATTTCTTAGTTATTATATTTATGGCACAAAAGATCTTTTAGGTCGCAGTGCCTGCCTGGTTGGGCTCCTCTAACACTAATAATAATAGTTATTATATAAAGTGATTATTAAATCCGTATTTGTCCGGTGTTGGCCAAAACATTTTTCATCTAAAAACTTATATAGACAGTTTAAAAAGTTACAACAATCAAAATTTTTTAAATGTAAAATCCCTGGATTTATTCAGTCTAGATTGCTTTTTACACTTTTTACAAAAATTATATTTTCTCAAGAATCTTCTTTTCTTTTACATCATTTCTCTCGGATATCGTTCCTTGAACTAATATGATTAAATGGGAATGCAATTTGAAAGTATAAATTTAAATATTTCTTTTTGAGTGTATTATTAAATCTTACTTAAACTTAAAGTAGGGGAATGTGGGGAATGTCGAACCACACTTTGATTTTGACTGATAACTCACTATAAAATCGTAATTTTTCAAAATTTGAGAAATGGAGGTTAAACTAGAAGCAAAATGCCACGTTTTGGGAGTTGCAGAATTTAAAAATTCGAATTTGTTGTAAACTTTTAAGAATTATAACAAAATATTCGATTTTGTCATTTTGAAAAATCGTGGGTAATGTCGAACCACTTTGGAAATTGAGAAAATTCGAACAAATATTGATGTGAACGTTTATTTATGACTTCGTTATGAAAAAGCATAAGATTTGAATGAAAAATATGGAGAAAACATCGATGTTATTTATTCGGAGTCGCAGTTTTTGCATATGAAATAGCCACCAGCAGGGCCGTAGCCAGAAATTTTTTTCGGGGGGGGGGGCGGGGGGGTTTTCATTCGAAGAAAATATTCATAAATAATTTTTATCAAACTGATTAAATATAATAAATTAAAATGATGATAGATTTGATGGATCCTACAAAATTAAAATTTTAGGAAAAAGTTTCCGATGTTTTATAACCTTAACCTTAAAAATTACCAAAAATAATAGAGGCTCATTTTTTTCAAATGATCATCATTGAGAATTTGAGCCATTATCAATGATAAGGAACCCGGATGAGGTTGGCTTATATTCCCTAATTCGTGAAGTCAGAGCATTGAAAGAGATCTTTCTAGTCGTGGTGCTCTGAGCAATAATGCGTTATAAAATTAAATTTAAGATGGGTTTTGCTAATGGAGTTTTTGCGAAAGAATTTTTCAAGTTGAACACGAATCTGAGGTCAAAAATTTCCCATCACGTCACGTTTTAGGAAAAAATGGGGTTCAAGCAAGTCAAAGTCGGGGAGAGTCAGAACCCCCAAAACCTCCCCCTAAATACGGCCTTGGCCACCAGTCATGTGTACACATCGCAAGTGAGCAGCTCGATTGCAATGAATCGTGTTGTTTCGGTTCCACTTCTTAGCCCATTTTTTGCCGCAAATGATGCAGGAATCATGATCTACGTCTTCATCAGAAATTTTTGGCTCAAGAAATAGTTTTAAAAACTACCTATAACAAAGTTTTTTGTCTATAGTTTATTGTGATTTCGCATGAAAAACCATTAAGGAGCATAAAAAATACATTATCTACTTGAGAAATTAAAAAAACTAAGTGGTTCGATATTCCCCACAAAAAGTGGTTCGACATTCCCCAGAAGCTGTGTCCTACAAAATAGCCGCCCATGAGTCACAGAACCAAATGTCATGCAAAAAAACTTTTTTGACTGTAAATAATATTCACACACAATGATTTGAAAAATATTTACCTGCTTGGTTTTACGCAAAAATGTTGAAAAAGCAATGTAAGTAATTTTTAAAACACAAAACACTTTTGGAATCTTAAAAATCACTTGATTATGGCAGAGAGAACAAAATACATCTCATCGGTTCGACTGCTAATGAAAAAATGAGATGAAGCTGGAATAATACGATGGCAAAAGTTTCGTATAGATCGGATGTCACATAATGCAGATAAAACTAATGGTTCGACATACCTCATGGTTCGAAATTCTCCTTACTTTTTTATTGCAAATATATTCTCAAGTCTACTCATTGTTATAAATACTTTATTGTTCGATTATGCATTGGTTAAATAGATAAAACTAAAAAATAAATGAATTAATTTTTTAACCCATAAAATTTATTATGTTATTATTATTTTTCTAAACTTTCAGTTCATATAAATCACATACGCGAAGTGGCTGGAATTGATCACGTTGGTATCGGTGCAGGCTACGATGGTGTAAATCTGTAAGCAAAGAAATTCTTAACTGTTTTTTCTAATAGAACCCATGACCTATATGATTTTCTGTTATTTTATTTAATAATTAATAAAAAATTTTTTTTTTTGGTTTTATTTTTGTTTTCTTACTTCAGAGTGCCTAAAGGACTGGAGGATGTATCGAAGTATCCTCATCTATTTGCTGCATTACTTGAATCTGATAAATGGTCAGAATCGGATATAGCAAAATTGGCTGGGAAAAATTTAATACGAGTTTTTAAAGAAGTCGAAGCGGTGGGTTGAAAAAAAATGTAGAAACAAAGATCAAGGCCATGAAAGATTTTTTCGAGAAAATGGGTCAAAAAGAAAGATACTTATTAAAGCATTTTAATTGTGAGCAATGAGGAAGAAATCCTGACTCCCCCTCTTCGCTCTTCGGTGGAGTTTCTTAAACTTCCCCGCCCCTTCCTAAATCAAAATTATGGCTAGTTATAGGATGACGACCTGCACTCAGCTTTTTTTTTTATAAATTTATTTTCTTTGTAGTAGTTTGTGGTATTACAATCCTCGCCCAAACAGAGCGAGAAGCTAGAGAAGTGCTTCTTTTAACGAAGTCTTCAAAATTTCAATGAAATGAATTATTAATTTAATTTCTACTTTTATGGAATAATAACCCATTAAAAACCTGGGAAAAGATTTCGTTCATTTCTGTTGTTCTTTCCCTCTTTCGCATCCCTTTATTTTGTGCGTATGGTACTCGTATTTGTATTTCAATGAAAGAGGCTTACAGTGTTATGGTCTATACACATCAGCGATGCGAACTTGCCGGGAATTCCCCGATTTGTGTGGAATTTTACTTAGTATGGGGAATCGGGGAATGAGCTGTTTTTTGCGGGGAATTTGAAACCGTTCAGCTTTTAGTTAATAAAATCTGTAGAATATTTTTTGTCAAATTTTATGTAATATAAATCGTTTAACTTTTTTTATATTTTAGGCCTTATAAACTTTATCTCTTCTTAAGAAGGCCCTGCACTTTCTTGGTTTGGAGAAATCGATTTTTAAAAAAGTGTGTAATTTGAAAGTATTATATTTCAAAAGTATTTTGTAAAAATTTCAGAGAGAAACTCAAAGTGCTTTCGTAGATATAGACCATTATAGCGGCGTGAGTCAGTCAGGCCAAAACAGTCGCGCAGCGCTTCGGCTTCCCATTCGACCGTTCAGAAAGGCTTAGCTATGCCTTCGTCCAGCACCTCCTGATTAATAACTCCGGACTGCGATAGCATCGGTCACCGATCTGTGCGTTATGCTGATGCGCCTCTTGGTCGTACTGGGCGGGAGGAAGGTCCGTTGGGATTCGTCGATATATTTAAAAACCGATAGCTAAAACTTTAAACCCGTTCTTCTCAAAACAAGGTTTCTGCCATTGGCACGTACGGTCTAAAATTTAAATATGTTTTTCTATACAACAATGTATTTTCCTCAATTTGCAACGTTGTGCTTTCGAATAAAGTTTAATTTTTGAAAAAACTAATTTTGGCTGTCCGCCATTTCGTGAATTATCGGTCAAACAAAATAATAGTAGTATGTCCTAAGACCATATTCATAATTTTCCTAAGGGTTTTTTTACACCTTCCAGTGTGCCGCATTCGTGGGATGATGATTTTCAAAACGTCCTCCATTAAGCTTAAAAAAAAAAAATCTTGTCTACAATTTTTTCTTATATTTGAAATCTTCAAATATAATAATGGGAGATTTCGTCCCGATCGGGCTCAAACTTACACAAAGTTTAGTTTTATTAGATAATAGTTACCGCACCAAATTTTAACGCGATCAGTCAAAATTTATACATTTTGTTCAAACAGCCCCTGTTTTGGATCCATGTAACTAATCACCTATTGGATTTAGAAATTTTTATTGAACGTTTTCGAAAAATGAAAAAAAAAAAAAAAAAATTTTTTTAAATTGAAAGTGCAACCATTTTTTTTTTTTTTAAATCAAAAATAGTTTTGACTTTTTTTTCAAAAGGAAACATTTTTTGTTTTTATTTAGGTCAAAAGAAAGCTCATGTATTTTCCTTTGAGAACTTTGAGTGTTTATCTTTCAAAATGAACGTCGAGTAATTCGGTATACCGGATTCATTTGACTTCAATCGATTTTAACAGTGGGTTCCCTTGAGATTTTCGGCTACAACTGTCGCCGTGTAGTCAGCTGCTAAACACAATGGAAGCGGCATCACTTGCAGCAAACACAGCTATAACAACAAAAGCAAACTCTCTTCTTCCTCTGTCGCTTGTCAAATTAGAAATAGATTTAAATTGGCGACAGCCACAATTGTGTCCTGTAATCATGTTGTCGTGCCGTCGCCAAAATAATCGTCGCTATGAGAACGTGTGCTTTTATAATTTGATAGATGTAGTCGTGTAGCTGTCGTCGTCAATGTGTACGGTGCATAATGATGAATCCGAATGGCAAGTTTTACTTTTGGAGTATGTATGTATACATGACTTTGTTCTTCTTCTTCTTTTATGGGATTCATTTTGTGCTATTTATATTTGTATATGAATGGGAGGAACCTACAGTTTTATGTTGAAACCAAACCACAAAGTGCTAAGTTTTTCTTAGGCAATTATTGCTCTTGAATGTTTGCTATTGCCAGCCAAAAGGTGGCGCCATGCAGAAAAAATGCACTTTGCGTAGGTCACCGCGATTTTATTAGCCAGTAGAAATTTTGCAAGACCCCAAATCGCTTTGTTCTTATCCATTCACTGTCATTGCTCTTTCTCTTGCTTATCTCTTTCTTTTACAATTAAGCAGAGAGTGTTGGAAAGTTCTGAAAATCTTTGAAAGTGTTAAAAGTTAGTTGCAACAGCTTTAAATGCTTTAAAAATTCCTTTTTTTTATTCATCAAATCAATAATTCTTCTTTTATTTCTTTACGCTTTCTACAGGTACGTGATCAAATGGAGCTTTTGAAAATTCCACCGGTTGATCAGACCATACCACCCGAAGATATTATGGGCAGATCATATTGTCGATTTCAAGGACCAAGAACGTGATTACTTTTGTTAGGAATTGTTAAGAAATTCATAATTCTCATATGTTTAAGTAGTTAAATTGTGTAAATAAAATACTAAAAAAACGAACTAAGTAAGAGTGAAAATTGATAAAAAAAAAAATAAATAAATAAAATACAATTAAAGAAGGAAGATAGTGAAAGTAACATACGTGAGAAAAGCGTGTGACAAGTGAATATTTGTTGTTTATTTGATTACCCGCATGCATGCACTGTTACTTCTCCTCCTAGTGACAAACAAAAAAAAAAAAAAAAAAAAAAAAACGGGAGAAGGGAGTGCGTTCGGCGACTTAAAAGCGTATGTTGCATATTGTAAGTACCTTCTGCTTTGTTACTATATTGCGACCAAAAAAATAGAAAAAAAGTTAAGTTTTGTTTATGATTTAAGGAAGAGCTACAAATTCTACAATGCACACAATGTAGAATTTGCATTTAATTTTCAACAGCTACAGCAGAAGGAGGTTTTCGAAATTATTTATTTATGTTTCTTTTTATACATTTAATGACTCCTAAGCCAAACCAAAATACTTAGCAAGACCCCCAAACTATAATCGATCTGTAAAGAATAAAAAAAAAAAGCATCAGAAAGCAAAAACTGACAGAATCCTTAATAATTCAATATTTTTTCGTATGTGAACTTGCTTGTTTCGTTTACTGTTGTGTATTTGCAACGAAAACAATAACAACAACCATGACAAAAATAGAAATGGCTTTGAATTTGTCATCAATCATAAATGAGTTTAGGTTGTGGCAGTAGCAAATCACTCTATTGAAATATGAAAATGTTTCAATTACTATTTATTCGAGTGATATTTAACCGGCTTCATGAACATTTATAATCAAAGCAACTAGAGTTTTTATAGAGAGCTGTTGCGGAATCCGACACGACTCCTTGTCTGTGACAGTTCTCATAGGCATTTCAATATCCCATATGAAAATTTATTATAAATTATTTATTTATTTAGTGCTTGAATTTTTTTAAACTTGATTGTAGTTAGATGCATAGTAAATGTATAGTAAATTTTTTACCTGTATAAATTGCCAAAAATTAGCAAAGTAACTGTTATTTTTCCGAGTCACTCTCTTTCTGTAAGCCTCAGCTCTTCTGACTTCTACTCCTATCTTACTCTCTCGCTAACTTTCAACTTCTCTCTCTCTCTCTCGCTCTCTTAATTTCTTTGTTTGGTCATATGTATGTAACTTTAACGTGATATGAAAAATAAATACTAAATTATAAATAATTAATAATTATTTTAATATTATTATAACAAAAGAAAAACCAAAACCAAAACCATAAAAATATAAAAAATAATTCTTAAATAAACTTAATCCCGCCAAATTGTAAATAAGTGACGTTCGTTTGATTTCAAAAAAAAAAAAAAAAAAAACTCAAAAACCAAAAAAATCTTTTTCATAAAAAATTTAAATTAATTAATTACAATTACATTAACAAAGTAAAAACCAAACAGTTGAATGCACAAACAAAAATTGATTAAAATTTTTTTTTTTCAGTACTGAAAATTAACTATAAGACGAAAGCAACAAAACAAAACCAAAATAACTAATAAAAATAATTAAATATAAATAAATAATATTGTAAATAATATACGAAACGTATGTAGTTATACAAAATTTATCAAAATACCTATTAAAATTAATATTGAAAATAAAAACAAACGAAACCAAACAAAACAGAACAAAGCAAAACTAAAATTAAATAAATTATTTTATGTAAAAACCATAAATAAATGAGAAAAAACACAAAACAATTTGAACTTAAATAAATATTAAAGATTTTTAAAGTTTTAGTTAATTTTAATGTTGTTTTATTGCGAAATTCATTTTTAGTATTTGCCTTCAATGAAGTCTAATTTAGAGCAACTTTTCTGAGAATAATGCAAGGTAAAGTACTTTACTAGTAATTCAATATTTATATTTTTCCTTTGTGATTTTGAAGAATGAACTGCAAAGAAATCACGCCATTTTATTTATGTTTAAATGTTTGTTTACGTAGAATTATTTGAGTATTATTATTAATATTTAGCGAGATTTGCACTGTGTCCTAGCGAATTATTGTGCTCCTTCGAGGCTTAAGGAGTGAGATTGAAAAAATCTTAACACACGTTTTACCTAATAATTTTTTTTTGGGAGTAAAATTTTAAAATTTCTTTGATCTAGTTATCTTTGAAAAATATGTCAGTTGTTATTTTCAAAAAAATCCAAATTGGTCCTACCAAAAATTGGCTAAAGAATTGAAGGTCTGCCGTCAAACTGCTTCCAATGTTAAACAGTTTCACGATAATTTGACCATCGATAGGAAACTTAGTTCGGGAAGAAAACAAGGACCACATGATATTGGGAAAGCCAAGAAAATAGAAAGCATATTGAAAATATCTTCAAACACATCAGGTAGAAAAGCTCGGTTAGTCCGGTTAGGCCAGTGCTCTGACTATTTGGCGCAAAAAGTTAAAGCCAATGCAGGTTTCAAAACATACAAAGCCCAAAAAGTTCCAGACAGGAATGCTGCAAAAAATTTAGACGCCAAAAGTAGGGGTCGGAAATTAAGATCGAATTTTATACAAAAATATTCATGTTGTATAGTGGACGACGAAACGTATGTACTGGCAGATTTTACGCAGCTTCCGGGTCAAAATTTTTATGTTGCTGATGCTCGAGGAAATGTCGAAGAACAATTTAGAATCCAAAAGCAGACAAAATTTCCTAAAAAATTCCTAAGTAAGCTTTATGCCGTTGCGGCAAAAGAAGCAAGTCATTTGTTACAGTGGGCTCTTTAAATACCGAAATATACATCAAAGAATGTTTGAAAAAAATACTTCTTCCTTTCATAAGAGAGCACAATGTGTCCACATATTTTCGGCCCGTTTTGACATCATGTCACTACGGCAAGAAAGCTCTGGAGTGGTACCAAAGTAATAACATAGTTTTTGTACCAAGAGAGGCCAATCCTCCAAATTGTCCGGAGCTAAGATCAGTGGAGAGATATTGGGCTCTTGTGAAAAGAAACCTAAAGAGCACAAAAAATGTGTCCCAAAATATCGAAGATTTTAAAAGGAGATGGGCAAACTATTCCAAAAAGGTATCTGAAACAGCTATTAAATCTCTAATGGAAGGCTTACCAAAAAAGGTCCACGAGTTCATAAATAGTGGTTAGAACTATAAAAGTTATATCTTTCTGTAATTTGTAAAATATTATCAATTAAATAAAAAAAAAAATCAAAACTCTAAGATCAACGGTTTGAAAATTATTGAATTTTATATATGTTAAGATTTTTTCGATCTCACTCCTTTTTATTACTATTGATAAGAATGAACTGCGACCTTGAGATCTATTGTGCCTCTTCGTGGACTTATAGTATTTCCATAAGTCCGGCCTCCGATAGAAATTTTAGTTACTTACTTACTTAATTGGCTCTACAACCGATGATCGGTCTTGGCCGCCTGTAAAAAGCCTCGCCAGTGGCTTCAGCAATGCGCGCGTCGGCGCCTGTTATTAAGGCCAAGTGCAGCCAGGTCCCCCTGTACCTGGTCTTTCCAACGGAGATTAGGTCTCCTCTTCTGCGCGTTCCACCTCCGTGGCTCGAATAAAACACCCTACCAGCCGGAGCACTATCTTCCATTCGCTCGACATGACCCAGCCAGCGAAGCCGGCTACGTCAGTGTCGGCGTATAGTTCATACAGCTCATGGTTCCATCTTATCCGATACACGTCGTCCACACACACTGGGCCAAAGATCTTGCTGAGTATCTTCCTTTCGAACTCTCCCAACAGCCTCTCCTCATTGGTGGTCAATGTCCACGTCTCTGCGCCATACATTAGGACGGGAAGGATGAGGGTCTTGAAGAGCGTTATTTTTGTGCGTCGAGGGCTCTGCTTCTCAATTGCCTACTGAGCTCGTAGTAACACCTGTTGGCAAGAGTTATTCTTCGCTTGATCTCAAGGCTGACATTATTGTTGGTGTTGATGCTGGATCCAAGATAAACGAAATCCTTGACGACTTCGAATTTGTAATTGTCAACAGTGATATTTTGTCCAAGATGCCGTGACTCTTTGTTTGTTGACACAAGGTATTTCGTTTTTTCCTCGTTCACAACTAGACCCACTCGACGAAACTCCCTGTCTAAGTTGGAGAATGCTGCACTGACTGCTCGTGCGTTGGTGCCAATGATGTCAATATCATCAGCGTATGCCAGCAGCATGACACTCTTGTAAAGGATAGTGCCAGAGATGTCGATGTTCGCAGCTCGAATTATTTTCTCCATCATCAGATTAAAGAAGTCGCACGATAGGGAGTCTCCTTGTCTGAAACCTCTTATGGTATCAAATGGCGCGGAGAGGTCAGTCCCAATTTTCACTGCGCTGGTGGTGTCGGTCAGTGTCATTTTGCAAAGACGAATGAGCTTTGCAGGGATACCAAATCCAGACATTGCGGCGTACAGGTGATCTCTAATCGTGCTGTCGAAAGCGGCTTTATAATCGACGAATAGATGGTGTGCGTCGATTTGTTTTTCTCGGGTCTTTTCCACGATTTGGCGAACTGTGAATATCTGAAATTTTTGTATTAAACCTATTTCTATGGAGTTTAGATTAGCATCTGGAATTTGATGCTCCCCCAGATTCCTTTTACGGATATGCATAAGCTAAGCACTGTCCTAATACATTTTTCGCAGTTTCCTTATCTTCCCTACAAAACCTGGTGGCTCACACTAGACATAATTCCCAGTTTTGTTAGATGATAGTTTAATCTACAATGACCTGTTAGAATTCCTGTAATGATTCTTAACCTTTCGAGGCTTAAAACAATCCATTTCCGTGAGGAATTTTAGTATAAGTAAATCCTATTTCTAAATATTTCAGCATTATAATAACATATAATATTGTTGACAAAGTAGGATCTACAAACGGGATACCATGCTGATAACCATGTCAGTCATATCTTAACCACGTGCATTGTACTCTGTGATCGAATCTGCTGGATTGCTCAGATCCTTCCTCTTCACACGGAGTTTTCAATTCTCCTATTTGTAGGCTTGTCATAATTTTTTCGGTTCAATTTCTGACGCTGGTCAAAATTTCAAATTTTCTCGAACTCAAAATAAAAAAAGCTGAAGTACAAAAAATTCATGTATTCAGCAAACAAGAAATATAATCATGGACTTAAAAAACAAGAAATGTACATTCAAAACAAAATGAAGAGCGCTATTCTGAGTCCTGTCTGGTGAAGATATCGGAACAAACGGATGCCTTAATCGAAAGAAAGCTTAGTTTTGAAAAACGATTTAAAACCAAATTTAGTAAGGCAAAGAAAGGGGAAAGTATATATAAAGGAACATCATAGCAGCTGGAGGCGGTGACAGCATGAGTTTTTGAAGCCAATTCTACTATTACACTTGAAGCAGTCCAACAAAAACTGACGCAGAAGGTCACTAATATATTTTTTACTATAATCCAAAGTCGTTTAAATGAATTCTGAGCTACCACAAACTTTTACTGACGGCAAAACAAACAAAAAAATGGCAGGAGTGGGGTGTCGAACATAATGATAATGATTGGAGCGATGTGGCCTTTACAGACGAATCTTTTTTATGGACCGCAGGTACCATAAAACGTGCATTGTCCATTAAGGACAGTAAGATGGTCCTGAGATTGGTTAAGCATTCAGGAAAAGCTCATGTTGGGGGATGCTTTTCAAGACAGCGTTTCGACAGGATAATCATGATTACGAGAAATTCGGATATCTAGTACATAATCCATTTATACCAGCATAGACTCTTATCTTCTGCCAATAACTGGTTTGGGAAAAGAAATCGAAATTGAGTGCTTTAAGAAGGCAAGAATCTAAACATCAAAATCACTTGTGCAGTAAGTGAAAAGAGGAAAATTGGTTAAGAATTTTGGACTGCGCCTCTCAATCTCCAGATGCTAACCATATTGAAATTTTTTTTAGCATTTATTAAGCTTAAGACGAGCAAAGAAAATGCTAAGAGCATTGCCCAATTGAAACGACAGATTAAGTCAAAATGGCGGTGTTTGCCGCAATCGTACGCCGAAAAGCTAGAGATAATATTAGCTCGCGTCACCACGAAATTACTCAAAATTTTGGTAACTGTTAGCGCATTGGACAAAGAAATGTTTAAAAATAATGTGAGATTTTTTTTTTTTTTGATTGGGACATTTTTTGAACGGCTTAGGCCGTACACGCTCTTGTTGAAGAGACTGTAAATATGTATCTGTATACCAAAAATTATGCAATATTTTTTAATGGCTATTAAATGCAATGAGAAACAAGTTTCTTTACGCAATTTCAAGATATTTTTGCATTATTGACTGACTGGAGAAATATATAAATATATTTTTAAATCAAATAAAAAAACTTTAATTTGATGATATCAATTTAACTAATAAAAAATTTTGCCAGAAGACGCACAATTCTTATAAAAATAATAAATATTAAAGTCAGGAAGGAAATACGTTTTTAGCAGTGCATAAAAAAAAAGAATAATAAATAAAAAGTCAAAGAAAAAGTATAAAAAAAAGAATTATATTTTCCTCACAAAGATATTTATAATATTGGCTTCATTGAACTTTTGAAGAAATGTTGTGGTAATCTCATAAATAATTCGACCATAAAAATAAAAATATTTTACGCTATTTCAATCTATAACATCTCCTTCGTCTCTTACTTCTCCTTCTTCTACATTCATTTCTTTTTGATAGACATAGGTACAGGTAGAGTGCGATTATCTTGATGTATTACCTTTTACGATGACACCAATTTTTATTAAGTTTAATGGTAGCAACTTTGATTTTTTGTCTATGAATCACAAAAGAAAAGCATCAAAATAATTCATGGCTAGAAATGTATGTAAAAGAAAGAAGTAGCGAGATGAGAGAGAAGAAGTAGCATATTGAAGAGGAAATAACACAAGTAGCAAATTGAAGTAAAATTTGAAATTTTGAAATCTTTTCTTCAGAAATTTCATTTCATTTTGAATAAAATTGGTTGTATAGCTCGAAGCTGTAAGAACAAAAAGAACAAAGAGGAAATGTTTCGATAATTTCAATAAATTTTCCATATTATTGTGTATGGGCTGCAAATAAAAAAAGAAAAAATGAATATACAATAAAAAAAAGGTCAGATTGGGAACATTTAAATTTTGATTTTTTTTTTTCGTTTTCATTTTTATTTTGCTTTTAGTACTTTCATTTTTGTGTTTTTTTTGTTTGTTTTTGTTTTGTTTTACTTTTACTGTCTAAAGTTAACAAGGATTAAAACTTTTCAGAGAGAGATTTCTATTTTATGTGTTGTATTTATATGCGTGTGTGTGTGTGTGTGTGTGAGTGCTGTGCAAAGAGTAGGCGGAGAGGCGTATGTGTGTTTTTTCGAGATTGCTTTCAAAGAATAAATAACACATCTTGCATTTGTGTGTGTGTGTGTGAGCGCTTTTCGAAGAATAAAATGTAAGGGTTTTAACTTTTATGATATCCAGATAAGAGTCTCGCACAATATCACAATCGCACATACACACACACTCCCACACATACAAGCCGTACACACATCACCCTGAGTATTTATGTCCACCACACAAAGTTCACATAAAAAAAAAATAAAATAAAAAAAAAAAATAAATAAAATAAAACAAAATAAAGAAAGAAACAAAAAGTAACGAATCACTTTAAAAGTGTCGCAAATGTCGCATACAATCAGCAGAAAAGCACAACGGAAAGAACAAAAAAATTACCAACCAGCCAGCAGGACAATTTGCTAAATGGTTAACAACACAACTACACACATGCTGCACACACACACACACATACACTAGCAAATCTAACTATGTATGTAATGCAAATGCAAAGAAAATAATTTGTTTTTGCTTCTTTTATTTCTTGTTTCGTATTTTGAAAAAGAAAAGTTATTCTTTTTTTTTTTTTTGTAAAGCTGAAGACATTGTAAAGCGTTTTTAAAGTGTTAAAGTACAATTGTGGCATAAGAGCCTAAGACCGTCCGAACAGAAGTTAGCGTTTTAGAGAAATAGCTCAAAGTATTTATGAGTAATGGAGAAAGACATTTGCTCCAGGTGATCCTAATATACATAAACGTAGTTCCAAATAAACTTGATAAAAGCTAATAATTCCTGCCCGGTAGAATGTCTGGTGTTGCCTAGTTTGAAAGAGACTCTGGTTAGTCTGCGCCGGCATAAACTAGACTAGTAAACTTGTCTAGTAGTTGAGTAGACCCGCGAGAAGAAAACTATGATGGCGTAGTTCTAGTGACGTTTTTTCGCAACTAAAAACTAACTTAAATTCTGACGAAAAAATAACTCTATCAAGCATTATTTGTAGTCATTCCCAATCTTAATGATTGTGAAGGTAAATGGTAGTCGATAAACCCATCTTCTCCATCTAGCCTAGTCTGCCTAGAGTACCTCATCCAGTCCAGTCTCCCTCAGGAATTTGAGTATTGTGCCCGGATCTATGGATGTTAGTTCTATTCTGGGCACTTAGTGCATACCCAGATATTTCATTCTTTTGTGCTTCAGTATTCCACACTGAGCTAAAATATATTCTTATGATTCATCTTCCTCATTACAAAACCTACATATTGAGTTTTCCTCAACCCCTAGTTTGCAAAGGTGTTCTCTGAGCCCTCAGTGCCCAGTCAGAATATCAGCTACTAATAAGCCCAAACTGTTTTTGTTGAGACCAATGCAGAATGCATATATATTTACCTAGAAGCGCTTCAGTCCCGGAAAATTGGTAAACAGTTCATGCCTCTTGTTTCTCTCTTCCCGCTTGAGTAATTTCCTGATTAAGCTATCTCTTACTCCACAGAAGTGTTCAGGCCCCACGAAAGTGGTCGCTGCCCCCTTTCTAGCAAGCTTGTCTGCATATTCATTACGCTTTATTCCTACGTGTTCAGAAATCCAACATAGACCGACTTTATTGTCCTTGCCAGTGTGGCCAACTCAGCGCTTTTCCCGCTGATTTTAGTACTTTTTGCTAATTAAAACGCGTAATTTAGCGCTCATCGCGTTTTTTCAATTTAAACTATCTTCGAAAAATCGAAGAAATTTTCATTGACTAGAAATATCAGATGTGTGCCTGTATTTGTGAAAAAGTTTAAATGTATTCAGTTTTCTCGCACTTTTATAAGGAAAAGAATATAACGCTTTTTTAAAGAAAATACGCATTTTATTCTTCATTTTAGCGGATTTTGAAAAACAAAAGTTGGCCACACTAGTCCTTGCCCAGTTGATTGAGCTTACTCAAACAGTCACACACTAGTTTAGAGGTGATCTCAAACGAGCATAATACTCGAATGGCTGCCTGGCTGTACGATATGATAGCGATATCTTGCCGTTTGTACTTCCTATCCAGGTTGAATTGCACATTTATATTGATTGAGTGAATTTCAACTTGAAAGATGCTAAGATACTTCCCCATCGACTCAGAGTGTTTGATTCTTGGCCCAAATACTCTTACCTCAATTCCATCCTCAGTTCGTGACCCATCTGTATACCACTTAATCGTGTGTTCTTTAAGTATGCAGTTATATTACTACTAAGTTTAGCAACAAAGTGTTTCCCAAAATTGTATTGATGGCCCATTCTGTCTTGAGTCTGAGATATCTTCGACGGGTTATCTCGGTTTTCAACCCCTATAGATCTCCTCATAGACCTTTTATTTCTTGTTGCTCTTACGATTGCTGCCTAAGAGCCACCCTCTATCATGAAATGTATGAGGAGACCTAAATACGGATACACGCTAGATGCTGACTAAGTACAATGTGCTCAAATTTAAAAAAAAAATTTGTATTAGACGGGAGACATATCGTTTCCAACTAATTCGGGGTCAAGGAATTCAGTGGTGATAACAGTTTTTTCCCCTATCAGCAGCGTTTCATACAAAATCTTTTTTTTTTTTAAGTTTTGGCTTGGGGGTATACTATGAAGATACATGATCCTCTTCTTATTGCGGTGAAAATTTGTATCGAGGGGTTTTTTGGCATGAAAAAATGTAATCTGACATTTATTTGCAAAAAAAAAATAATTTTAGACATACCTCCCATACAAAAAGCCGTCAAATATCCCCAAAAAGTTGAACATTTGTATGGGAGGTACCCTTATTTTACATCGAAATAAATTAAATTTTTGCATACATCATTTTTTCGTTAAAAACTTAGGTTCTGAAAGTTTTAGAACATTTGGCTAAAAAATAAGCATCCAGTTCTCATAAAAGCTGAAAATTTGAAACATATTTGGGTTTATGTTTCCTAAAACTAAGCTTACAGATTTTTGTTGTTCAGTGTCCTATAGTAAAATTTCATGGGCAACATATTTCTCGAACATATTAACCCTCTATCAACCCTCGTAATGGGTCAAAAAGTAATTTTTTTCAATAAGGGCAAAAATTACCCGTACTGGTGGGCGCCAAAGGTTTAATATGGGGGAGGAAAATATTGTACGGAAAATTCTACCACAAATTTCCGAGCATACAAACAAGCTTTGATGCAAAACTAACAAGTTATCTTATGATTTATTTTACTTAATCGGTTAGAAATAGGCAAACTTTAGGCCAGCGTATACAAAATATTTGAGGTAAACTTTCAAAATGCAGAGACCCGTATAATTTTTTCTCCTGAGTTTTATCCACTTGCACAACCTTGTTATTTTTAAAAAAATTTATTTTTGTCGGATAGTGTAGTTTTCGTTTAGTAACGTTTGATCGCTAATAAAGAGAACTGGATTCTTATTTTTTAGCTGATTGTTCTGAAACTTTCAGAAACTATCTTTTCAATGATAACAATGATGTGTGCAAAAATTTAAGCTATTTAGATGCCAAATAAGGGTACCTCCCATACAAATTTTCCACTTTTTGGGGATTTTTGACGGTTTTTTGTATGGGAGGTATGTCTAAAATTATTTTTTTCTGCAAATAAATATCAGATTCAGTTTTATCATGCCAAAAAACTCCTCGATACTAATTTTCACCGCAATAAGAAGAGAAACATATATCTTCGTAGTATACCCCCTAGCCAAAACTAAAAAAAAAAAATGTTGTATGAAACGCTGCTGATAGGGGAAAAAACGGTTATCACCACTGAATTCCTTGACCCCGAATTAGTTAGAAACGATATGTTTCCCGCAATGTCGTATTTAGGGGGGTGATTTTGGGGGTTCAGACCCCCCCGAAATGTGGAAACTTTATTCTAATTTTTGAGATTAATTGCCAATGGATGGGGAAAAAGTCAAAATAGAATCTATTTAACAATATTTTTTACTTCCATCGGTTTTTTTTTTCTAAAAAGTCAAATATAAAAAATAAATTTGAAATCTTAGTTACACTATGCGATCAAATCCGATTTGTTTTCTTCGACATGAGGTTTAACTACGGATTCAGAAAGAGAAGGTGATACTGAGCACTCCTGCATTCATAGTTTTTCTAGGTCACTAACTGTTTTTGATTTAAAGTTTCGTCCTGAATCAGTTTGAAAAGTTTCAAAATTAATAAAAGATAGAAAAAATTATTGGATCCTTGTAAAATTAGACTTGCTTGACCCCATTTGTTTCCTAAAATGTGACGTGATGGAAAGTTTTTGACCTCAGATTCGTGTTCAACTTGAAAAATTATTTCGCAAAAACTCCATCTTATAAGCAGTTTTAGGAGAAAATCTGAAAATATAATTAATTTTTTAACCCATTATTGCTCAGAGCACCACGACGAGAAAGATCTCTTTCAATGCTGTAACTTCACGAATTTAGGGAATATAAGCCAACCTCATCCGGGTTCCTTATCATTGATAATGGCTCAAATTCCCAATGATGATCATTTGAAAAAAATGAGCCTCTACTATTTTTGGTAATTTTTTTGATGTTGGGTACATCATCAGTAGTGGGAAGTCAATGAGTTAACGAAATTTTGTCCTTCGCGATAAAAAAAATGCATTAAAAAATTTAAAATTTTTTTTGTCACTTTTGGCTTTTGAGGTTAAGATTAAAAAAAATCGGAAAATTTTTCCTAAAGTTTTAAGACATTTATCTACTTTTGTCCTTAGTCTGATAGGATTCATCAAATGTATCATCGATTTAATTTATTGTATTTAAAAATCAGTTTGATAAAAATTATTTATGAATATTTTCTACGAATGAAAACCACTTCTCCCCTCCCCCCGGGAAAAAATTTCTGGCTACTGGCCCTGGTCTCCCGTCTGCTACATTTTATGACTAGCACAGTGATATTAACAAAGCACTAGTAATTTTATCATTATGCACAAAAAAGTATTTTTACATAAATATATTAGAAGAATATTTGCATTTAAAGTTTTTTTTTATTCCAAATCACCGTCATTCTTGTCTCCTTATTTCTCATCAAAGTTTCTAGAAAACCATTCGGAAAATCCTCCATTCCCTTTCTCAGTTGCCAATCTAAGCCTTAACTGTTTATCTCATACGAAATTATAAAGCATTTAATCTCCCTTGACTCGAACCCCTTAGTGTTAGTTCTGGAGGCGCTCTAAGTCTCCCTGAGATTAGCTCTGTACAATAACGGACCCATAGAGAGATTGCTGGTGATAAAGTTGATAAATATTTCAACAATTATGTTTATACCTTCAAAATAAAATACTTTTTAAAAGAAGGAAGCAACTGAACATCTTCCTCCTTTCACTTTATTACTTTGTGAATTGAAATTGTAAACATTTAATGTGAAATATGGTATTGCAATATTACACCGAACAAAAAAGTTGCAATTAATTTTAAACATTTGATAAAAAAAAAAAATTTTAAAAAAAGTAAATGAGAGATGGCATAGCTACCCTATAAACACAAACAAACACACACATGTATAGATATCAATGAAACGTTTTGTATATGTGTTGGAAAAAAAAAAAAATAAAAAACTAGAAAATATATAGCGATAACAGTTAAAGTGCTTGAAAGCGCCGTTTAAACTTTCAAATGTAGTTTTATTAATAAATTTCCCACTTTTTTTTGCTGTTTCTGAAAAAGTTTATTACATTTTTCATAAAGTAGAATTAATATTTTTGTTAGTTTTAAGCGTTTTTCTTTTTCTACTGTATGCTTTTTTTAGTGTTGTTATGAAATAACTAAACAAAAACAAAGCAATTAGAAAACGAGGAGTAATAAAATAAAAATCGATTGAAATTTTGGTTTACATGCTTTTGAATACAAAAAAAAAAAACAAAAAACAAAAATATATGCATAACATACAAAATAAAGAGAAAAACTTTTAAATATTTTTAAATTTATAAATTTGTCTCTTTTTTTTTTTTTTTAATAATCCCCCATTGAAAAAAGAGATATCGAGCCTGCGTCCAGCACGACCAAATGAATTGTCATGATGCCATTGAGCTACTGTACCACTATTTTGCTACTAGTTACTGATGTTTGAATAATAGCTCAATTTCATGTACATATGCATGCGGTTACTGTACATATGTATGCCTCTTTGCATCTATGTATGTAAATATGTAGGTATGTATGTCGTATGTAGGTTGTTGCTTTATTAGTTCCCATTGCACACTCTACCAGCCCGTTGATGGTTACTCACGTCCGTCATCCCTTTAGTAACATTTGTATGGGTATGTGTGTGTGTGTGTGTATCATAGTTACAATTACCTACATACAATACACATTCGTCATGATGAACGAATCAGGCTACCATCAGGCTCCTATGTGCGGTGCTGTCTGTCTATCTGTCTTCCACTCAGTGTCTGTATGTTTGTCTGTCTGCATGCCATGCCTAACTACATAACTGCCTGCTTTGTTTAGTTGTGCCTATGGTACCTTATAATGACAATAACCAACTTACAGCCTTCCATTCATTGTTGAATTGTATATTTGTATGTATGTCTGCATGAGTATTTATGTCTGTATGTATAAATATACATTTGTCTGCATGTGTATATGTACCTATCTACTACTGTGAGTGAAATGATTTTATGCATATTATTATCTGCTTTAGTCACGTTTCAATTTACGGCCCATTGGCGGTTACAATTTGCAATCACGTTTTTCTGCTAGCAATTTTTTCTTTGCCATGTTGTTCCTGCTGCTGTGTAGCTTTCCTAATGTTCATTTTCTTCATTGTTTTCAAGTTTTTTTTTTTTTTTGTTTTTTTTTTTTTGCGTATTTTGTTTTGTGTCTTTTCATATATATAATACAATATACATAACATATACCCTACAACCAAATTGGCAAGGATTGAGTTTGAAAGAGTAGTAGAGTTATGAGGCAAACAGGTTTTTTGTTGACGACTGACGGGCGTAAAAATATAGAGAGGTTCAGTTGTTTTCGCTTCCTCAACCAATTAAAACTGGATTCATCAAAAGATTCCTCTCCAAGTACCATTACTGGTACACAGAGGCGTAAGGTACTAAGCTTAAATATTTCTAGCTATTCAGTAAATGAAACCGTTTATTACTCTAGGAAAAATAGTACTCAAAGGAGGATATCTCTCCAATGTCTCTTAGGCACCCGATAAATTGTGAATTCAGATTTTTATGTCAGAGTTCGAGTTCTAGCAAAGGGGCACATTTAGATTTTTTGTTTCATTATAAATTTGTTTTATTCAGAATAAAATGATCATAATGAGTGAAATATTTATTGGCTGTTTTTATCCTTAAAACTCTTATAAAATATTTTTCTAACTTATCTGCTCAACATGACCCTAGCTGTAGGATTTTTATGCACTCGACCATGCTAGTATCGGCATATACGTTATGTCGTCTCTATTTTCTTCAGTACACGTAATTCATGCATATTCAAAAGTGTATTCCAACTTCTCATCATTGACCGTCATCGTTTAAGTTTCAGTGAAGGAAGAATGAGAGGCTTAAAAAGTTTTGATTCAAGTTTTTTTTTTGTCATTCGAGACTACATATGGTATATACGTTCCTTAAGCCTGTTATACATTACCTAAATTAACTAAAAACATGGAACAGTAGTCAAGAATTTGAAAAATTAACGCTTAGATTTAATTTTTGTAGTCTACTAAAAATAAAATAAATTGATTAAATGGGGCCTGATTCAGAAAAATAACAATTACAATCAAACACACACACTTTAGATTTTCAATAACGAACGGTTATGCTGCCTAGTTACAATGAGAAAACACAACAACAAACAGGTATACAGAACGGTAGTGGTAGTTTTCTTTCAATATCTCTATTCAGTGAAGTTATTTGGAATCAAATCTGCAATTCTGGGTTACGATTTCAAATATTAGTATAGGATATTGAAAGATTAAGAACTATCACCTAGATCACTGATGAGGAATCGTGGAGGATTCCGAAACGGCCGTCTGCTTTGCCTGTCTCTGTATACACATTTGTTGTGATGACAACATAAGTACGTTCCTTAAGCCTGTTATACATTATTACCTCGTTTCGTTCTAGGCTAGTACTGTCAGCGTCAACTTCATGATACTCTTGTAGAAAATAGTATGCGGGAAGTCGATGTTTGAAGTTCAAATTATTTTTTAAAGCATAACATTGAAAGCGGTAATTGTGAAAGGCAGCCATATTGTTTTTTCGGGTTTACCTGGTCTCGGAGTAAAGTGAATATCTGGTCAATGGTGGCCCCACACTGCTGAAATCCAATCGTTGTTTTCCTTGTGGATGGGTTTGTGTGAAAATGTTGTGAATCAAAAATTAATCCATCAATTTCATTCTCACCCATATTCCTTAAATATCACTAAACAGAAATTGCAAGTTTTTTTTTTTTTACGGCGTCCGTTGAATAATTTCGTAAGCCACCAGACCCTAATTCAATAAGTTTTTTGTGGCGCTCGGTGATTTAAAAAAACTGAAAATCAGCGGCACATTAAATTTCAATTTAGTTTTCTCCATTTATTTTTGTATATTTTATTTAATTGACATTTGCACTGCAAAGCGCTTTCATAAACCTAAGTTGGTTGCGCATGCAAGTAGATGCTGCCATCTAGTTTTGATAGTTGATTTCGTTTGACTGATAGATGGCGTCAGCAGCGCTTGTTTTCTTTCGATGCAGTTTTTGACTATTACTTGAGAGACAATGTAAGATTAAATTGAAGACATAATATTTTCCATGATCCGTGAAAAATAGAAATTATCGGTAGTTGGATTGTGTTTTTGTAAAGCAGTGTGTGACGTTAGTGAATATAAAATTTCAGTAGTTTTTCTTATTTACTTTTAGATTTCTTTACACCAGTTTCTATTACTAGCAAGTAAGTAATACAATCATAATTTGAGATGAAAGAACATTTTTCATTACTTACTGAATTATCTACAACATTTTCGCATGCAAATGTTTGCATCATTGCTTTCGTGAGCATTAGGGTACCTTGCTTTTTAATAAGCATAAAATATGTGAGAATATGTACATCAAGAGCAGCAGTGTCATTACTTATGAGTGCTACAAGTTAATGTCATATGTATGTATGAGGATTTAAAACGCCCACTAGCTAAAAATATGTACATTTTTATAATACTATTGTGCTAGAATATGAATAAGTGTGCCTGCATGCACATACTTGTAATGAATGTAACTACCCATATGCAAATGCTTAGAGCTTAAGGTAGAAGTATAAAGTAGCAGCAAAAGTATGCAGGCAAAATAAAAATGATATACTTCGTACATATATGAATACAATTGTGTATTATGACTGTAGGGTATTTGAGTTATCGGCGAGGCCAAATGAAAATATGCCTACATGCTTGTGTTGCTTTATTGTTTTTATGTTTTGTTGTTTAGTTCTTGCTTTAGCTTTTTTGCATTGTGTTGTAACATTTTTGTTGTGTTTTGTTTTGTTTTATTTTGAATTTATTGCGATGTTTGCATATTTTACAAATACACAAAGGAAAACAACATCAGCAACAAAAACAAAAAAAAAAAAAAAAAATAATAAAAAAATAAAGAAGAAGAAGTGCGAGTGAAGCGCCATTGTTGCATACACCAATACATACATACGTGCACATATAAATACCTGCCTGCCTACCTATATATTACACTAACAACTTCAACTATAAGTGAGCGCAAGAGAGTTTGGTATGGGAGAATGAGCGCTTGAGTACGAGCTCTACTCCCTGCCGTCTATAACAAATTTTCTGAATATCCTTTACACCTGTAGAATATTTCTTTTTTATTATAGTTTTTTTGCAACATACTTTTTTATTTGGGTTTTTTTTTTCATTTTATTTTTGCATTCATTCATTCATTCTTACCCATTTCACACTGACAATGAGAATGAAATTTTTGCTTGATGGATCATAAATTTTAACATTTTATTATGTTAGTAATTTTCTACCATTATAAGCTTGTCTCTTTGAATTTTGAAAAGTACCAAAGTATTTTAGAAATATTACAAGAGATTTTCATTTGTTATTTGCCATTATGCAAAAATGTATACAAATATACATTCATACATACATACATACATACATCAACTTAAGTATATTTTGATATTTAAAATTCAAAATGCATATTAGTTCATCTTATTTAAGTATGAGTAGTTTGTGGGTAAGTAGGTGTTTATATGCATAAGTATTCGTATCTTTGTATAGAATAATCATTCATTGTTTATGTAAATAGCATGTAACTATGAATAGTAAATATGTAGCTATAACTCGAGTAATAACTTCTGTTAGCAGCAGCAGCAGCGCATTTCTACTGAGAAATTTAATATACAATAATTAAGAAACTAATTAAACTATACCTAATTAGTTTTCTTCTCACTACTTTATGGCTAAGGTAATCTATTTTATTTATACAATACATTCACACCTTAATTCTACACCCTCACTCACATCACTCTCACTCTCAATGGTATTAGTTACACTAGTGACAAAAAGATTAGCTTATGAGTTAATAAATGAGCCTAATTGGTTATAAAAATAACAAGTTTAAGAGAAGTGGGAAAGAGAGAGGAATAGAGGGGGTGAGAAGCAAATTTTTCCATTTAGCGTTTTCGTCACTAGTTGCTCAAAAGCACGAATGAATCTATCCAAAAAACGAACATTAAAAGTGTATACCTTTTACGACAGAGAGAGAGAGAGAGAGAGAGAACATTATGAGACATAGTTAGGCAAAAAGGATGGCCTATTACTACCAACAATGAAGGGAGTAACGTCTTCTGAAGTTAAATATTTAGGTGTAACCTTAGATTGCAAACTGTTATGGACGTCGCGCAGAAGGTCTTACGTGTAATTGAGGTTTTCTGCCAGTGCAGGCGAGCTTTTGGCAAGACTTGAGGTCTGAATAAAGCTCTGGTATACTGGGTATACATTACTCTTGTGAGAGCTATTGTCACGTATGCCTCTGTAGTATGGTGGAGAGGAACTTTGGTTAAGCCCACAGTATCCTCTGTGATCAGGCTTCAAAGAAGTGTGTGCCTAGGTATCACTGGCGCAATGTGTACTACATCTGCTGATGCCCTCAATGCCTTGCTTGATTTGCTTCCTCTACATGGGCAATCATGTGCCTTGTATCTGCTTCGGAAGAAGATGTGATGTTAGATTTCCGGAACGTGATCATTGGTTAAGTACAGAGGTCGTGCTCCGGGGTCTCTGTTATGTCTTCTTTACCGACGGATCCAAAACCTCAAATAGTACTGGATCCGGTTGGTACTTGGACAATCAGACCAAGTCTTCCTAGCGGAGGTTTTCGCTATCCTGGACGTGGTGGACTGGATAATTAAGAGAAGCTGGCATGGAAAGTGCATAGACATCTGCAGTGATAGCCAAGCTGTACTGAAGGCCCCTGTCAACCCTGTTAGCTCTGAAAAATTGGTCAGCGAGTGTAAGTCAAGGCTAAATAGTGACACAAAACACAATAAGTAATGCCTTACAGGGGGTTCCAGGACACTGTGGTATTACAGGGAACGATTTAGTTGATGCACTAGCTAATGAAGGTTCTGCAATTGCACCATGGGGTCCGGAACCTTTTCTCAGCGTAAGCTCTGGGGAAGACATGCGTTGGATCAACGATTTCGTGGGTTCCAACCATAAAGAAATACGGTCCGAGCTTGACACCTACAGAACCGCAAAGTGCTTCGTGAGGCAACCTAACAGGAAATCAGCGGAATTTCTTCTGAAACTGAGTAGAAAACACCTGAAATTGCTGCTGGCGGTCATCGCCGGGCATAACATATGTGTTCAGCATATGACTAACATGGACGTCATTAGCGATCCAACCTGCCAATCGTGTCTTGAGGACGACGATACTCCGACTTTCGTGAGATTCAGGGCAAAGCTGTTGGTTAGTGATGTCTTGGGTATGGCCTCTTCCTGAGTTTCTAAGGTTCATCAGTGAAGCCCTAGACCTTTCTTCTTTCCATTAATCACCTCACATACTTTTCCTCTCTTTCTACTCTCTTCTACTGGTTCTATCTTGGATATTATTATTATTTGAAGGAAGGACGACTCGAAAGTCAGGCACTGCGACCTATAAGATCTATTGTACCAAAGCCCCAAGAAAGAAAAAAAGGAAGAGAGAAAGAAAGATAGATAAGAAACATACCCAAGCCGAGAATCGAACTCGGGTCTCCAGAAACAAGAGTCTGGCACTCTGCCACTAGACCACAGTGGCGATGGTAGGACCTACAGTTTAACGCCGATTCCGAACGGCTGTGTGGCAATTTTTATCAGCTCGGTGGTTTTGCCTTTACCAACCAAGGTACACATTCTTAAAATTCTCATCCGCTTTAAATCGATAGTGAATATAAGAAGTTTAAGAGAATTAACCACCAGACCAAGACGGGAATCGAACCCTCAACCTTCTGGATGAAAGTCTAGTGCACTATCCACTAGACTATCGAGGATATAGTACAACGGTCTTTGAAACTGAGTGCTTTGGTTTATTTCAGCCCACCTCAACTCTAAACTTTAAATTCTAAGCTAGTAAGAGAGATGAGTTTAGTTCGGTTGATTTTTGCATTAATAAATAATGGCGAAAGATGGAAAAGTGGGAAGAACGAACCAGAGCTTTAAAATCAAACTATTTACATAAAGAGAGGGACAGAGAGAGCGAGAGGTAAAGATGGTATGTATCTCCGATTCACAATGTTTCATTTATATTTTCAGCATATTTACTATTTGTTGTTACTACGATCTAAAGACGGAGAGAAAGAGAGAGAGAGAGAGAGAGAGGAAATCGTTAGAGTTACTAAAGGAAACACAGAACTAAGGCGGATTCATTTACCGAGTTCCGCACTCTCTCTACGTTTTTTTTATATATAGGTTTATCTCAATTTCAGAGGGTGAAAAACTTCATTACAAAAAAAATAAAACAAAAAGATTGGCGGCACTCGTTCGGTGAATTCGTCTTTATGGCTGTTTGATTATTTCGCTATACATACTACCAACTTTTTTTTCTTGCGTATAAGTTATCTAGCTGGCTCAATCTCAGACTAAGTAGTAGGTAGATAGCTGCATTCACTTATATAAATCGCCTTCTTATGCTTTATTATTATCAGATAACTTCACGTGTACATACGAATGTATGTATGTATATTTCCATAAAGATAAAACCAACAACACAATATACATAAGTACATACATATGCATGTATTTATGTATGTGCTCAAATCTATATGCAACTTATTTTAGAACAGAATAAATTCTTTCCGTTGGGTAAACAAATTAATGGACACAGTAATAATCAAAAACTAAATTTGTAGCATTTCAAGCAAGAAAACACACACAGGACTGCGAAGAAGTGAGGGAGTGAAAGAAGTAGAGGAAGAAGAAGAAGCATAAGCGATGTGGGAGTGCATAGAGAAGTAGTATTTTGGGACAATGCTGCGTTATATGTATGTGTGCACGAGTATATGTGTATGCATATGTATGAGCTTTTCGATTGGATGTAGCAATAACATTGATGAAAAACCATGCTGAATTAATGAATTCATTCATATTATATTGCCACAGCAGTCCCATAGCAGTCGTAAAGTGTAGGTCCACAATGACCACAAAATTTTCCAACAGCAGCAATAGTGGCATGTACTACATACATACACTGCATAAGAGAGTAGGAGAAAGAGAGAGAAAGCAAAGAAGCTGAATAGAATAAAGAGAAAAAACAAAAGCAGCTTGAGATATACGGGAGAGAGAGTGAGAGTGTAAGAGCGCGAAATAAAACAGAGGGAAGAAGATGGGGTTTCTTGTTTTTTTTTTTTATATATTTTTTTTTTTTATAATTTGAAAACTAACGAAAAGGAAAATATAAAAGCTGAAAGTTGCTGCTGCAGCCCGCTACCTCATGTTCCTTTTCAATTGTTGTCGTGCCTTAGCTCTTACATTTTGGGTCGACTATTAGTTTTGCTTTTACGTTATAAGTTAACGTTACGTATACGTTCGACAAATGTTCACATCCAATAACTGATTGTGAGAGTTTAACATTATTTTGCTGGTAATGCCAAATTTTCGTGTATAGCTTAATGGCACACATACATACTTGAATACACTTTAAGAGTATGCATGCATGTGTGTGTGTATGCACTTACGTATCCGTTGCCGACAGGCAGAATTTCAAATATGCCAGTTGGATGACAAATGAATTGGTTATCAAATGGTAACATATCAAAAATATTGCATTTGACATTGCCTACATACTTATATACAAACATACATGCACAGAAATACATACATACATATATGTATATATATATATATAAGAATATACCCAATCGGAGATAAAGCACTCTAAAATGACTTAAAAGGAAATTTACCTCAGCATGACACACCATTATGTTTTTTACACTGCATGCCGTGGTCTAGGACTCCTAGAAGATCAACAAAAGAGCATAAGGTAAAATGTGACAGGGCCGTAGCCAGGATTCTTTTTTGGCCGTACTAAAAATAGTAGGGGCTCATTTTTTTCAAATGATCATCATTGGGAATTTGGGTCATTATTAATGTTAAGGAACCCGGCTGAGGTTGGCTTATATTCCCAAAATTCGGGCAGTCACTGCATTGAAAGAGGTCTTCCGAGTCGGGGTGCTCTGAGCAATAATGGGTTAAAGAATTATTTACATTTTAAAAATGTTTCCTAAAACTTTGGAGCTGATCCACAATTACTGCCCTACATAGGCTTTGTGAATAAAATGATTCCTAGTGTTTGCGAATGAATTTTTTATACTGAACACGAATCTGTGGTCAAAAATTTCCCATCACGCCACGTTTTAGAAAAAATTGAATTGTAAACCCCAAAAATAGAATTTTTGGCCATTTTTGAAAATTGGCCATTTTTGAAAGCTGAATCATGCCCTTCCCTGGTCAGAACCCCAAAACCTCCCCTATAAATACGGCCTTGGAATGGGAGTCATATTCTCTCAAGCCATTACTCTCATTTACTTTATAAAGCCGAGAAAAAATAATACACTTGTCGTGCTCACAGCTTCGTTTTATATAATGTCGTATCTCTCATTGATTGAAAGTCCTTTTAATTTCTCTTATTTTTCATACAAATTTTTATCACATTACTACTAATCAGTGATGAAAAAGTAGGTACAATTGACCCTTTTTCCGACTTTTTCACACTTAATTACATAAAAAATATTTTGTAATAATTACTTACTTAAATTTAACTTGCCTGTACTGTCACAGCACTGATATTGCTGTTTATAAAAGGAAAAATATTGGAAAAATAATTTTCCATATCGAATAAAGTTTATTTGTGCCAAAAATGGGTCAAAATCATAAGAAAAATTTTGAAACTTAGCAAAAATTTTATGAAATATAAACTTCTTATACCTTTGAACCTACTAATAGACATCCGATCTCAAAAATTATCTTTTGCATTATGAATGTTTCCTTATAAAAACGGTAATAACAGAGCTCTGAGTTTTGAAACAAATCTTGGCTGCAAATTTTTGAAAAATCGAAAATTATGATAAAAATTCCAGAACTTTCATGACAAATGAAAGGCTGAGAGGAAAAGTGGTATAACTTTTACGTTCAGAAAAAAGTGGAATAATTTTATTTAAGAGCAAAAGCAAAACGAAATATGTTCAGAGCAAAAGTGAAACGAAATATGTTCAGAGCGAAAACGGAATAAAAAACTATGCTGTTCTTGCTCTGAAAGAATTGTTATACCATTTTTGTTCTTACGTTTAAGGTGTTTCATTTTCACTCTAAACCGTATTACTTATGCCATTCTTGCACTGACACTCTAAATTATTTCACTTTTGCTCTTATATAAATTTTAGCCCGCTTTTTCTCTCAGCCTGTCAAATATTATCAGATTTAAAAATTTGTTTCTCTTTGTGTTCATCTAGATGACTAAAAACTTTTTCCCTCTTTTAGTTTACGATCACTTTTTTTGACTCTCTGTATATGTGCTGCAATAATTTTACCTAATTTATATATTTTCTTGTTATTGTTTTCATGTTTTGTAATTTTTTTATTTATTATTAATTTCTTACAAAAGCGATGAGCCAAAGAAGTATACCATTTTAGGGGAATCCATGCTCATTTAGGTACAACTTTTTTGGTAAATTATAAACAATTTGAAATTTTGCAAATTTCATCCCTGCTACTAATGCGAACAGCAAAACCGAAGTTAAATTTCTTCAGCTTTTTTACGGTGGTTGAATGGTGGATGAGAGAGGGAAAGAAATTTACTCTATTAAACAAAATTGCTTACTATCAACTTATAATATTTTTTAAAATCAAATTTAAAACGTTTTCTGTTTCACGCCAACGGAACTACTTATAATGCATGGCTCTAGCTATTATTTGAAGCATTTTATGGTTAAAAGAGAGCATGTTGTTATGCGTGAAAAATTAACACTTTAAATGCTTATAACTCAAAAGAGTTTTTTTTTTGGATAGTGACGGTATGGTAATTTATGTGCGGCATAATCAGAAAACTAAAGGAAAAAAAAGAGCAAAAATAAGACCGTTACAGAGAAGAAAAATTACGTGTGTCGATCAGCGATGCCAACTTGCGGGGAATTCCCCGATTTGTGGGTAATTTTACATAGTACGGGGAATCGGGGAATGAGCTGTTTTTTGCGGGGAATTCGAAACCGTTCAGCTTTTAGTTATTAAAGTCAGTAGATTATTTTTTGTCAAATTTTATGTAATGGAAATCGTTTAACTTTTACAATATTTCATATTTTAGGTCTTAAAATCTTCATCTTTTCTTAAGGCCCTATACTTTCTTGGTGTGAAGAAGTCGATTTTTAAAAATTTGAAAGTCTTTCGTTTCAAAAGTATTTTGTAAACATTTCAGAGAGAAACTCAGAATGCTTTTGTAAATACAAACAATTATAACGCCGAGTGTTAGTTAGGAAAAACAGTTGCCTTCCCTTTGGGCCGTTCAGACAGGCTTAGCTATGCCTTGGTCCAGCAGCTCCTGATTAATAACTCTAAGTCCTTGCTGACTAATCTGTAAACTTACAAACTACGGTTAGCCATCATAAAGAAGATGAAGTATATTTTAAATGTTAAAAACCGATAGTCAAAACTTTGAACCCGTTTCTCTCAAAACAAGGTTTTTGCCATTTTTCTTTTGAGCCAAAAGAAAATCCATGATGTCCAAAAGTAGGCTGAGGCTTGTTTATTTATCAAAATCAAAGTCTAGTAACTCGAAACACCCCATCTCGTTCAAATTTGGTGTGGTAACTACTACCCAATGAAACTAAACTTTGTGCAAGTTTGAGCCCGATTGATTTTGAGAGTGGATTCCCTTGAGATGAAACCACTCATATCGTCGCCTGAGTATTGATTTGGCGTATAGGCATAGGAATACTTATACACATACGCCAAATCAATTCTCAGGCGACGATATGTCAAAAGAACTCCGAAGTCGGAAAGAACATTTCTATTAACCTACCAGTCCTATAAAAAATGTTTAAGTTTTGGACCGAGATAGTGCAGGGCTGCTTTAAAATAATGGAAAGTGCGTATCGTGCAGTAGTAATATAAAATTATACCGGTGCGGGGAATTTGATCGAAAATCGGGGAATTTCTCGAGTGCTATCGGGGAGACAGAAAAAATGAGTTGGCTTCCTTGGTGTCGATCGACTTTTTGAGAATAATGAGTAATATCTTATTTCACTCTTCCACAAAAGTCCCTCATTCTTTCCGATTGGGTACTTACAACTACACACACAGACGAACCCATGTAGATACATATGTAGTAAGTGCACACAATACAATTGTGACAATTGCTGCTGCTGCTGCTTTCAGTGCTGCTACTACCGCTACAACAAGAGAAGCAACTGTAACAAATTGGTTGGTTAGTTGCTTGCTTAATGCAGACTGTATGTTGCATGAGTACCTATGTATGTATGTATTTTCAAAATGGGCTACTGTTGCTCCGGCTACTATTACTATTACTGTGGCTGTTGCTGCTGCTGCTGATGCTAGTTCTACATACATACTACAATTTTGCTGTTGCACAAATCCCTTTTGAATGATGTCAACTTCAATTAGATCAGAGAATTGTGAATTGTGTGAATCGTGTTAATGCGTACGAGCATGTGAGGCGGTGGTGGTGGTGGTGTGGCATTAATGGTGGTAGTGTTCGTTGCTGGTGGTGTTGGTGAATCGATTCATATCGATACTGTTTTACAGCTAGTGGTTTAGTGTTGGTGAGGGAATCATCTAGTAAGCCATTCATGTATCGATACATAACAATGTACAATGAACTATTAATTAAATTTTTTGCATGTAAGTGTGTTTTTTGTTTTTTTGTTTTTTTTTTCGATACTGGGTTAAAGTGTTGAATTTAGTTGGCTAAAGGGCATCCTGTGTGCATGTATGGCTGTGTAATATGATATATGATTTTATGATGAGTAGAGTTGAGCTTTCGATAAATTGATTTTTGTTAGATAGAAATTCAAATTGACCCTTATTTTTGATATTCAATTGATGCAATTCATTTCGCTACACACATACATATTTTTTTGGATATCAATTTTCATTATTTATTATATTTTACATGCTACGAGTGCGAAAATCTAGGGCTCTGACACACAAAGTGCTTGTTGTGCCAATTAAACTTGCACATGCTTATATAATCCCACATAAGGGACTAAGAATGTAGTTAGTTAGTCCTGCTGAAATTCCAATTGCTACTTGAATTACCAATCGCTTTTTGATATTCATTTGAATTTTGAGTATTTTTGATATTCAAGTGCAATTATATTACAATATATAAACACAATGGGGCAATTCACAAGCTGTCTTATTAGTTGTAGTATCCTCTTGTTTGTCAAAAATTCTCTCAATTTTCACACAAAATTATACGACATTATGCATCATACACATTGACAACGGCAGCTACACGACTACATCTGTCAAATTATAAAAAACACATGTTCTTATGGAGACGATTATTTCGGCGACGACACGACCACATGACCACCGACCACAATTGCGGCTGTAGCCAATTTTAAGTCTATTTCTAATTTGACAGGCGACAAAGAGAGAAGAGTGTTTGCTTTTGTAGTTTTGTCTGTGTTTGCTGCAGGTGGTGCCTGCCGCTCCGTTTAGTAACTGACTACAAGGCGACAGTTGTAGCCGACAAAATTTCGTATTCATGTGTTCGTGTAGCTGCTGTTATCAATGTGTATGGACCGTTATGATTATACAACAGTATATGACAGCTTGTTAATCGGCCATATGTTTGTAATCCAAACGAGAGAACTCATGTTTACTGATCCGCTCTTTTTTTTTGCATTGCATGGGAATTTCCGGTTATGAGAGCCAACTGCAAAGTACTTCGATAAACAATCGATCACGTTCTCCTGCTCAATATATTCACACACACCTATATAAACATACAATAAATCAAACTTACTCTCTCACACTAGTTGCTCTTCGTCGACATTCAGTCCAAACGGACCCAGAGACTGCTTAAGTTGCTCAGGAAAAGAAAGAGAGATATAGAAAAATCATCTTTCTGTCTTGACATATTTGTATATTCGCCACTAGTCTGCAATTGTTTGTATCTCCAGTAATTTCTTTTTTATAATTCTTGATTTTTGATACGATTTTTTAAGAAGAAATATTTTATTTGCCTTTTGAACTTTATGCAGTGGGCACTAAAATGTATTTGAGTCAAAACTTCTTTCTCCGATTTCCACTTCGTCTATTCTTTCTCCAGAAAATTTTAAATGCTAAAAAAAAAATATCGAAAGTTTGTTTTATAACTTGCAACGCAACGATCTTCCAATGGCCGGGGTAGAGCTCAGCGGGCTCCAGTGGTTCGTTGGATACAGAAATTTTTTATTTTGCAGGGAACCCTCACTTTCTTTTATTGAGACACATTCTTTTTAAATTCAATATATTCTTTAATTTACTTTCGTTTTCTCCAATGTTTATAATAATAATAACACACACACACACAAACTGGTTGCACTATTCTCTTCCGTTCTGTTGGTACTCTGGGCGTGCGTGGGAGGCATACAGAGCGTTGTTTATGATGTTTACGATGCTTACGGTGCGCCTGGTAGGGCGAGCGGGCGGAGCATTGTCTACGAGGGATGATACGCCTGTTAGGTAACGGGTAATCAAAGTACCATCTAATGGCAGCGCAGCGACTACGGGACGCGGGTGGAGTAGAGCGTCCGTAACTGTCCTGCTATTTTCTACGCTGCCCAAGCTTCCAACAGTCAGTCTGGGGTCACATGGTTAGAGATGATTCGATACAAGTAAATACAAGTAAAAACTCGATACTTTTCATTCGATTCAAGTACTTTTTTTACTCAATGCTGTAACAAAAGTATTTTACTTGGTATCGGAAAAAAGGATCAGTATCGGATACTCAATACTTTTGGAAAATTTTTATTTAAAAAACTGAAATATATACAATATTTAAAATTGTGGATCATTTTATAATATTTTACAGCAATCAATGATATATTTCAAAATGCTACTGCAGAATTATTCAAAATATTTCAGTCCATATTGCAATATTTCAATGTATGACAATATTGCAGAACAGTATTGAAGTTCTAGATGATATTTCCGGCCATGCATGTAGAACATAACGTTTATTGAAAACTTTTCATTAAAATAAAATATTTTTAACAAGCTTTAATCTGTTGATTAGTTTTCCTTCTATTATAAATTTTCTAGCGATTTGCTAAATTAAAGTCATTTCTATATGATTCACGTGTTTCCAGTGGAAATATCTCAAAATCATGATTTATTGACGAAAAACTCGTGTTGCGTAGCGTAAACTGTAGGCTCAACCATGTTGTACGACAATGAGCCATTCTGGCCTGATTGTTTTCCTTGACAACCACTTAAAAAAAGAGTGATTTGTCTCTTTAAACGAGTATTCGATACAAGTATATATTCGATACTTTTTTCCGATATTTTCGGTAGCATCGATACTTTTATTCGCTACAAGTAATGAGTAAAAGTATCGAAACTATGTGGGTATCGAATCAACACTACACATGGTAGGGACTATACCATTCAAGTGGCACCACACGATCTGGTTAAAGTATTTTAGTATTGTATGGTGGGGTTGAGCCAGCTATACAATACCAAATACTTGGTTACTTATTTCTATTCTTATATATTTACCTATTGTTTGTCTTCTATTCACCCGAACTGTGATCTCACTATGTAGTCGCCTTGCTGGTCTGCGTAATCTGAGCGCAGTTTGCCTTGCGCAACTGCTTTTATACACAGTCTGCTTCTTCTTCTTCTTCAAATTCCAATCGACGCTGTCGCTACTGAAATTTGAAGTGTCGCTGTCTCGCTGTTTTTTTTTCATTGGCTGGCTCGATCGCGTGTTATTCATAATTCAAATTTTTTAATTATCATCGCAGTAGGCTGTCTACATTGCACGGTGATCCCGTTACTTGTGTGTGCGCTGCTTGCAGCGTAAACCATAATGTTTGTTGTTGGTTAAGGTATGCTGTGATATTTCATGGCATTGTTGTTGGTTCCTTTTGGTGTACGTGACTTATTCTTCGTGGTTATCCCAGTAGGGAAAACGCTGTGTCGTCCCCCGCCCAGTGGGAACCATCCTACGTTGTGCGGTATAATTTGGTTGGCCCAAAATTGTGCCGTCACAAACTAATATGTAGAATAATATTTTTGTCTCAATTTTTTTAAGGGAGGGATGGATCTTGTATGGAAATGAGTGTCTGAATCTACCACTGATGGCGTCTAATTAAATAGTCTTATATAATTCGAAAGCAGAAAATGTTTGCATATTTTTAAATCAAAATTACCGGCCCATTGTCATTTGCTTTACTCTTTTCAAAGTTATGGAAAGTGTAATCAAACGCCCACCTAGTAAAGTATCTCGAAAGCAGCACCTGGAATAGTAACTATCAATATGGCTTCCGACGTAACCGCTCTACCGGAGATTTAATGTCGCTTCTTTCAGAGAAGTGGAGTCAAAGCTTGCATCTCTTGTGCGAAAGCAAGGTTGTTGCCTTTGACAGAGTTTGACGCAAGGTTCTAATATCCAAAATATCTGCATAAGGCGTCGGTATTAAATTCTCTCATTGGCTAATGAGTTTTCTCAGTGGCCGCTCTCTTCGGATCTTACTCGATGGTATTACTTCTGATGAAAATGCTACCACGCTATTCTTAATTTTTATTAATAACCTTTTGTCATTAACTTTTAATCCAATATACTCCTTTGCAGACGACATCAACATATGCCATTCAAATCCTTTCAACTAGCGTTCTAACTCCAGACAAATTGAAAGTATGCGGCAGTACATGAATGCCACACGCAATCAAGACCTTAAATTGATTAATAAGTGGGATCAAAACCCAATGATGTCTGTTATCACACAAGCAAGCGCATTCTAACCCCTCAATTATCCTTAGTACTTTGAGTGTGGGTGGTGTGAATTGCAAAGATTCTGATGGTTTAGACATTTTAGGTTTGTCAGTGCAGGGTGATCTACGGTGGCATGACCATATTATTAAAACCGCTAAATCTTTGGGTTTTTTGAAATGCTGCAAAAAATATTTTTCACCATCTGACCTCCGCACAATTTACACAACCTTTATGCGACCCAAAATTGAGTACAATTCAAAATTGTGTGGGCAGGAGCAACATGGTCTTCACACGAACTGCTGGACTGGATACAAAATAGCGTTGTTGAACATATTGGCAACGTCGAGATATCACTGGCAACCTTGGCGCATGGTCATAATGTGGTATGTGTTGCCTTATTTAATTGTTATTTTAATGGACGCTGCTCACGTGATATCTATGTACAATTTAATCACATTCGTTCATACTTTTGCACGACCAACTAGAACCTTAACTACGGTCTATCAAATTTTATGTGAAGACTGTGACATTACATGCAACACACTACAGAGATAATTCGTTTTTCAGTCGCTCAGTTCGTTTGTGAAACAATCTTCCAGTGAATATTTTCCACGAATCCTATGACATTGTTGAATTTAAGGCTTCCCTGAAACGTCATTTCTCTATCTTTCCCCCTCCCAACTAATCTATCTCCCTTTTCCCCATTAACACAATGGGGATGAATGATTAGGGGGCAATCCTTGTGTGTTACTGAAAATCCAAAAAAAAAAAAACAAACAAAAGCATGGAATTAAATATCACTCATACGCCCAGATGAGCCACATAACATCCCTGCAGTAAAAGTGACTAGTGCATTACTAGCGAATATCTAGTTCATTCGGAACCATAACTAGTTCTCGCTCAATCCACTTTCAATGTAACGAACTGTCGAATTTAACATTGATAAGTCCTACGAAATATCAATTACCCATCTATGCATTACTTTTGAACCAGTTTAGATCTAGATCAATATGAACTATATTAAAAATAGTTTAATATAGACTATTTTCTATAGACTAGAAGGCAGCGAGTGCAAAAAAAGGGGTGAAAAGATTTGATGCAGTTTATTATTTTATAGTTTTGTTTTTTTTCAATTTATTCATATTTAACTCATGTTATATGTACAGAAGTATTAAAAGTAAGTATATTAAGAACAAAATAAAAACATAATTAATTTAAAAAAAAAAATTAATTTTATACATATACATATGTATCTCCAAGTACATTCGTTCATATATTTTGGTTGGCATACGTTATTACAAATCAAGTTCAAAATGAAGATAACATTTTAAAGGCATAATGAAAACCAATTTTCAAATCTTACTTTCAAGTATCTCAAATTTGGATGCTACAAGTGCGATCAAATTTTCAATGCTTTCGGTGAAACACAAATAATTTGGATAGAAATTATCTAACCTTACCTTGTAACTTGCCAACTTTTTCTTCTAATTTGGAGCAACTTTCGCAGTTCATGCATGGTTGCTTGTGTGAAATGATAAAGAGTTTTGAATTTGATCTGGCTTAATCTGTATTGGCGTAATAACTTACATTGTGAAAATACATTTTCTCCCATTGCTGCGTCCATTCGTTGATGTTTGGCAGACGCCTGCTTTGCCTTGTATGCCATAATTCGCAAAAAAAGTGTTAAGAAAATAACTAAAAACAAGAAAATTGTTAAGAATAAGTACCTAAATACAACTTAAATATGAAAATAAACAAATAAAAAAATAAGGAAATATGCCTAAAAAAAACAAATAATAATTTAAAAAAAGAACGCGTAACAGCCCGCTTCTGCTTTCATCTTTACCTGCACCTCTGCTTCCACAAAGTGCTGCTCTGCTATCTCACAATTTTTGTTTTCACTTCTATAACTTAAACTATTCGCTCATTTTCCTCTTTGGCTTTAATAAGCCTCCTAATGTGCTTTTTACTCATTTTAAATTAGTTTTTATTTAATTTTAGTTTAATATTACATCATTACTTACCAGAAATTTATTTTTTCACTTTTCCACACTTTTTCACAAAACACGTGTTTGCGCGCCAAACGTCGCAAAATAGTGACATTTCTTCATCTATCTTTCGTTCATATGTTTTCGTTTTTGCCGAGCGGCTTTCGTTTATTTTTTTTCATTCTTTTCATCTTACATCCACTGCTTTACTTTACAACTAGTCCAAATCTAGTCATTTTAGAAACAGTTTAGACTATAGTATTAAAGAATTTTTCTTCGTTTCTTTGTTTTCGTTTTTCCCGAACGACTAAATCACTTTCGTTTATAGTTTTGTTTCTTTTCACACTCACACCCACTGCATTACTTTACTACCAGTGCAAAACTAGTAATTTTAGAACCAGTTTTAAACTATCGAATGAAAGAACTAGTTCGAAATTTTACTGCAGGGATATTACATTTTGCCTTAAAAATGTTTAAATTTTTGAAATTTTCTTTAATCTGCTGGCAACTTACTTCATAGAAGCTTTAAGACGATGAAAATGCCTTTGTGATATCATTTTACTACACCAACACAATTTTGAAGTGTTCGAGACTACACTGCCAAATTTAAAGAAACAACCTAGGAAATTTTTGATGGCACTGAATCTCTATAGATATAGGTACTTTCAATACACCATAAGATGGGTTGTGCACCCAGCTCATAGTTGTGCGATAACTACATACTATAATATAATGTGCATATATAAAGTAAATGCCAAAGTAAATATAAAATGCATACAAAGAGCAGCAAGCAAAATATATGTATATTACTTACTACTTACATATGTTTATATGCATGCATATATGTAAATATACATATGATATTTTTATATTTATGCATGTACAGTTTTCGAATAAATTCTTAAGATGCATTTCTGCTTTAGTAAGAAGAAGAAGAAAAAAATTTATGTATTTTTTTAACGTATTTTTGCTTCAACTTAACTTTACTTTAAATATCATACATTGAAATTGTACATACGTAAGAGGGAACAATTTTGTTGTCTTTGCTTCTTTGTAGTTGTGCATAAATAAAAAAAAAAAAAAACCGAAAAACAACAAACCAACAAAAAAATAATAAATAAACAAAACAGCAAAAAAGAAAATGAACAATAAAAATCAGCCACCAATAAATTACACCCTTGAGCGTACGAAACCTAGAATGAGAGAGGGAGAGAGAGTGAGAGAGAGAGAGGGAGAGAGAGGTTCGACTAAGTTAGTATGTACTTATTTTGAATGTAACATTCACTTGGTATAGGTACAAAGTATGAAACATATAGACTTACTTACATATGGACATATAAATATTTGTATGTATGCGTGTGTATATGTAGGCATACAAACATATTTACATGTACTCAGCATTGCATTGGCAATCAAAAACACAAATACAATTACAAATGCTACTTATAAATAAACAAACAAACGAACATACATATATATACATATATATGGACATACATACACAACTAAACGAATGACAAATACAAGTGCGTCTCATATGGCTTAAACAAATATGTAGTAACGGGAAAAACAAAGAGAACACAAATTGAAATTGATTTATTGAAATTTGATATTCTGCGTGATATGACAACAAGAGCTGAAAAAATAAGAAGAAGACAAAAGAAACGGAGTCACAAGTGAGTAGCAGAGGCAGAGAGCAGCAGAGTAGCAGAGGCAGAGAGCAGCAGAGTGGCAGAGGCAGAGGCAGAGAGCAGCAAAGATGATGCTGACAAAGAGCAACAGAGGCAAAGAGTAGCAGAGTAAAAAAGCGGAGAGAGTCAAAGAAAAAGTAACTGCAAAATAAGAACATGTGCTATGCTGCTTTTGTTGTATTTGTAACAATTGCGGAAGTTTGCTTGTTTGTTTCTTGAAGAGCCAATAACAAAAACAGTAACAACAACGAATAATAACTACAGCAGCAACAACAACAACAACAACGGCGACTTCAGCAAAAACTGAAAGTTCAATAAGCCACAAACAAAGCAGTGGCAGCAGCAGCAGCAAAAAAACAAAAAAAAAAAAAAAACAGACAACAACAACAATGATGAAATGAAAGAAATAAAAAGAAACGAGCAAATGGTGAGTGGTCGTCCGGTCCTTTACAATAAAAAAAAATCGCTTATTGTTAGTTACAACAACAAGAACAACAACAACGATATTGTGTAATGCAAACAGGCAGGCAAATGTCCTTAGCTTCTCCCACTCCCCTCATCTCCTCCCCCCTTTTCTTTTCATTTTTACTTTTCCCACACACTCACGCCAACAAACAATTATGACAGCATAGAAAGGAAATAAAATAGGAAGGAAGGAAATCAATCGGCAGTGAGTGATTGAATTGCGTGAATAAATAAAAGCATATGCTTCCTTTTTGACTAACAATACAACAACAAATACAAATACAAAAACAAACACATACGCACACGTATACAAATACGCAAACAAACAACAGACACACACTGTCACACGCACGCCCTTACAGTTCAACAGCTACTGACAATCCTAACAATAAAAACAATTTCTTGTAATTAAGAATTTCCAAAGAAAAAAAAAAAAAAAATAGCAAGAAGAAGAAGAAAAAAATCAAGAAGAAAAAGAAGCAAACAATTTCATTATATTTTTGCAAATGCTAAAATTAATTTCACTTATAGCACATATACATGTAAATATAAAAAAATATAAGTACAAATCTGGGTATAGTTTGGGTGTGTGTATTGTTGTATTAGTTATTGCCTGAAAATATGTGGCAAGAAATATTGATATTTGGTACTATATGAAATTGCAAGCAAATTACAATATACACATTAATTTTGGTTCTTCTTTTGGCATTACTTCCTCTACTAACACTTTCACAACGACTTAGATTATTACTTCCTCTTCTACTGTTTCTTCTTTTCAGTCTGTTTCCTCTCTTCTTGTTTTTAGTGTTTTTTTTTTTTTTCGTTTTTTTTTTTGTTCCACTACCAAATTTCTCTTGTAGTATTTTTCTCAGTCATTAACACTAGATTATTTATTGCTTTTGATTGGCTCAATGTGAACTTTATCAGTTCGACAACAGAAATGGAACGAATCGAATTGAACCGAAGAGAAGAAGAGCAGAGCAGAGAGCATAGCGGCACACACACACATGCACACACACACACACACCAAACACCAACAGCAGTAATAACAGCAACAGCAACAACAACAAGGAAAACAACAATACTTAACAACAAACCAAAGTAATAAATGAAACACCCACAGACATAACGAAAATCTATAGCAAATATTAACATATTTACATGCATACATTTTCAATTCAACTATTTCCTCATTTACATACATATATATGGGTCATTCCATATCATATTTGCAATTAAAAATTTAAATCGCCCCAAACTTAAAATATTTGTCATTGTACCTAGAATGCTTCATAATAATTTCAGATTGGACCGTCCAGAAGTTTTCAAGATATAAACAATTGTTTATAGTCGCTTCGGCCTTGATCGCGTAATAGTACATTGTAACATCACCATACAATCGGCGGCCAAAACTAGAAAAAACTGTTATAGAGCTATAAAATTTTGCACATAACGCTATTATACCTTTAAAAATATATTGTCAAAAAATTAACTTAATCCGACCACAGCCACGCCCACCTTCTATATAAACATGAAAATTAAAAAGCCACATCTTCGAACGTATGTGAAATATAGCGATGAAATTTTGCACATATTAATTTGTTGGCCATAAAAACAAATGGTGCAAAAATAAACTTAATCCCGCCACGGCCACGCCCACCTTGCGTATAAACTTATAAATTTAAAGTTATAGCCTTTAAATTAAACATTATGAGAGATGTGACTATAAAAATCTGCTGTTAATTGGATATTTTATACTTATAACCATTGCAAAAAGTAAGTACAATCCGATTACTGCCACGCCCACTTTCCACACAAATCTGTAAAAAGAAAAACACTGCCAAAAATGATAAGCATGTTTAGTTTTTGTAGGCACATATTTATTTCATTATTCATTAAACAATTTCATTCACTTTCATCTAACGACTTTCTTGAAATAAAATATTCCAAATAAATATCAGAGTCATAACTAATTTCTGCTTAATTTGTATTATCTCGTTAGGCAAATCTTCTAAATTAACTTCAACTGAGACTTCTGAAGTCAGGGCCGTAGCCAGAATTTTTTTTCGGGGGGGAAGGGGGAGGCGGGGGGGGGAGGAGTTTTAATTCGAAGAAAATATTCATAAATAATTTTTATCAAACTGATTTTTAAATACAATAAATTAAATCGAAGATACATTTGATGGACCCTATCAGACTAAGGGCAAAAGCAGTTAAATATCTTAAAACTTTAGGAAAAATTTTTCAATTTTTTTTTAATGTTAACCTCAAAAAAATGGCCATAAGTGACAAAAAATTCACAGAATGATCAAATTAAATGTTTTCAAATAAATATTATTAAATTTGCATTCTAATGCATTTTTTTTTGTGTCGTGAAGGACATAATTTCATTAACTCATTGACTTGCCACTACAAATGATGTGCCCAACCTCCAAAAAATTACCAAAAATAGTAGAGGCTCATTTTTTTCAAATGATCATCATTGGGAATTCGGACCATTATCAATGATAAGGAACCCGGATGAGGTTGGCTTATATTCCCTAAATTTGTGAAGTCACAACGCATTGAAAGAGATCTTTCTAGTTGTGATGCTCTGAGCAATAATGGGTTAAAAATTAATTACATTTTAAGATTGTCTCCTTAAACTGCATGGGCTTTGCTAATAAGATAGCTCCTAGTTTTTGCGAAAGAATTTTTCATGTTGAGGTCAAAAACTTCCCATCACGTCACATTTTAGGAAAAAGAAATGGGGTTCAAGCAAGTTTAATTTTACAAGGATCCGATAATTTTTTCTATTTTTTATTAATTTTTAAACTTTTTAAACTGATTCAGGACGGAACTTTAAATCAAAAACAGTTAATGACCTAGAAAAACTATGAATGCAGGAGTGCTCAGTATTACCTTTTCTTTTTGAATACGTAGTCAAATCCATGTCGAAGAAAACAAATCGGATTTGATCGCATAGTGTAACTAAGATTTCAAATTTATTTTTTATATTCGACTTTTTAGAAAAAAAAACCGATGGAAGTAAAAAATATCGTTAAATAGATTTTATTTTGACTTTTTTCCATCCATTGGCAATTAATCTCAAAAATTAGAATAAAGTTTCCATATTTCGGGGGGAGGGGGGGCCGTGGGGTGAGGTCAGAACCCCCACAACCTCCCCCCTAAATACGGCCTTGTCTGAAGTAATAATTGGGTATGAAAGTCATTCATTTTTTGGTTTTTTCAGTCTGTTGTAGCTTGCAAAGCAATTAGGGTCGATTGAATTTACAGCTGATCGTAAAACGTTGTATTTTCTCACCGATAAATCTAAATTATAGAACAAAGCCAGTGCTTGGTTAATTGAGAAAGACTTACCGTTCGTATTGTTTTTACTTTTCCGTTTGTACTTTTATTGCAGCACTTGTTATTTCTTCATGCGGATATGCTCTAAGTAAGTTTTTCATTCGTTAACGTCATTCTAATCATTCGATAGAATCGCAAGATAAAAGCGTGAAATTTTTTTCAAGCGGGCACTGTGTCGCGCAGCCTAAGTGGACGGCGCGTTATTACGCGCTCAAAGCCGAAGCGGCTATAAACAACTGTTTATATCTTGAAAACTTCTGGACGGTCCAATCTGAAATTATTATGAAGCATTCTAGGTACAATGAAAAATATTTTAGTAATTGAAAATGCGATTTAAAACAGTCCCCTTTTTTTTAAATGCAATTTGTTTATTAAAACAATATGAGACTTTTTCATTTATTAGACCTTGGAAAGTTCGACTTATCGCGAATCTTTCCTGAAAATTTCGTTACTTTTTATAAAATCGCTTACAAACTATACGATTACAAAAAAAATTTGATTTTTCACACTTCAAATGTTTAAATATTCATAATTCGAAAATTTTGCTTATCATGTTCAAACAAAAAACTACGGGTCGATTTATTTTGCATCCCATACATGAAAAAAAATGTTTGGGGCGATTTAAATTTTTAATTGTAAATATGATATGGAATAACCCATATGCATTATATGTACGTATGTTTTTGCACTTATATGTGCATAGTAAATATTATTTGGGAGGCTTATCTCTCGTGCAGCGCAATGCGAGCATAAATTATTAAAAACGAAAATGCTTATTTCGGTTATATTTATATTTTTGGTATTTTTTTTTTTTTTTTTCAAAATTATGATTTCATACATTTTGTTTGTTTGTTTTCTCTTGGAAAAAAAAAAAAAAAACAATAAATACGTGCTGAAAGTTAACTAGATAAAATTATTCAAAATAAAGTATCTAATACATTTTACACAAGGACTTATATGCATGCTATAAATAGCATTTCACTGAAGTGTTTACAATTTTAAAATAAAGCGATTTACTCCGGCATGAAGTTAACTTAAGTTAATTTTATTTATGTTAGGAATTTCATTTTATTTGAATGGATTCGAAAGGCGTGCTCAAGCAAGGAAGAATGTCTAATGCAATCCTTAGAAGTAATCAGCTTAGTATGGTTTTTATTCTTACTGGAGTGAGTAGATTTCGTTTTTTTTTTAGTTAAAAATCAACTTTGATCCTCTCAGGAGAATTAAGATGTAGATTTTTGTATTTAGGAGCCCTCAAATAGTAAAAAAAAATTATTCACGAATTTTTACCTGTCCAGGTTTAGCCGTACGTACGCAAGGTATACAAATGTGTACAAAAAACGTTCAGGAAGCTTTGAAATACTTCGACTTACATAAAATGCATCTCTATCGACAGAGGAAGGTTCTATCTATATAAGAAATTTGATATTAACACATCTTTTTATTATTTAGTATTTTTAATAATTTTTTGAAATTGTCGACACAAAAAAAAAAAAAAAAAGAGCACAAAAAAAAGTGAAAAGTCACAATAGTTTCGACGGTAATGCTTCAATTGTAACAAAAAATTTCAAACGATAGAGGAAAAAATAACAAAGACGTCAAGCCAAGAAGTCAGGAAAAATGTTCAAATTCATGTACACATATGTGTAGAAAAATCCTGAGAGGGTTAAGTCTACCAGTCACTGCTGCTAGAATACACTGAATGATGTTATCGTGCTATTTTTCTGTACGCTTACCAGATGAGCCATGGTTAACCAAGGCTGAGAGGAAAAGTGGCATAACTTCTACGTTCAGAAAAAAGTGAAATAATTTTACTTAAGAGCAAAAGCAAAACGAAATATGTTCAGAGCAAAAGTGAAACGAAATATGTTCAGAGCGAAAACGGAATAAAAAACTATGCTGTTCTTGTTCTGAAAGAATTGTTATACCATTTTTGTTCTTACTTTTAAGGCGTTTCATTTTCACTCTACACCATATTATTTATGCCATTCTTGCACTGACACACTAAATTATTTCACTTTTGCTCTTATATAAATTTTAGCTCGCTTTTCCTCTCAGCCTGTCATTTTATAGCAGTATTTCCATATATAATGAGTGAATAGTAAGGAAAGAGAGCAATGGAAAGGAATAGGGAGAAAGGAATTCAGAAGCAACGGTCATAATACCTCCTGAGCTATGTCTCGTCAAGGGGGAGAAGGAAGGATTTAATCACAAAAAATAACTTCCCCTCGAATCTATTAGTGGTCTTGCTTCGTGACGGAAAAGTGCTAAGCAAGACTACAAATTCAAAGAATAGAGGAGTTGATATTATCGTTTGCAGTGCAATAAATACAAAAGACAGTGAGAGAAAAATTAGTTTAAATTACGAGTACCATGATTGTAGTGTAGTGCAAACGAGAGTACTAGCGTCTGCTGATGCTCTCTTATTAACTCTTTCGAGCACACAACGAATCATTTATATTCTCTCAAACTAATGAGAGAAAGTAGGCCCTCACTACAACAATCAGCGATGCCAACTTGCGGGGAATTCCCCAATTTGCTGGAAATTTCACTTAGTGCGGGAAATCGGGGAATGAACTGTTTTTTGTGGGGATTTTGAAGTCGTTCAGCTTTTAGTAATTAAAGTCTGTAGAATATTTTTTGTCAAATTTTATGTAATGTAAAACGTTTAACTTATAAAATATTTTATATTTGGGGTCTTAAAATCTTTATCTTTTCTTAAGCAGGCCCTGCAATTTATTGGTTTGGAGAAATCGATTTTTAAAAAATTGTGCTATTTGAAAGTATTATATTTCGAAAGTATTTTGTAAAAATTTCAGAGAACGCAAATTGCGTTCGTAGATATAGACGATTAGAGCGGCGAGCGTCAGACAGGCCAAAACAGTCGCACGGCTTTTCGACTTCCCTTTCGGCCGTTCAGAAAGTCTTAGCTATGCCTTCGTCCAGCATCTCCTGATTAACTCTTAATCATTGCTGATTAATCTGTAAACTACAAAAGAAGTTGAAGAATATTTTATATGTTAAAACCCGATAGTCAAAACTTTGAACCCGTTTTTTTTTTTTCAAAACAAAGTTTTTGCCTTTTTTTATTTGAGTTAAATGAAATCCCATGTCTTCTCCTTTGAGAACTTTGATGTCTAAAAGTGGGCTGAAGCTTATATGTTAAGAATTCCGAAGTCAGAAATTACGTTTCTATTAATCTACCAGTCCCATAAAAATTTGATAAGTCTTGGACCGAGAAAGTTCAGGGTCGCGTTGAAATAACACTCACTGAGGTCAATTTCGTTTTTGTAAAATGTTTATATGGAAAGTGAGTGTCGTGCTGTTATAATATGAAATTATACCAATGCGGGCAATTCGATCAAAAATCGGAGAATTTCTCGAGGGTTATCGGGAAGAGAGAAAAAAAATAGTTGGCATCCCTGGCCTTTACGTGTTCAAGTTCATATACCTAGTATTATTATTATTATTTGAAGGAAGGACGACTCGAAAGTCAGGCACTGCGACCTATAAGATCTATTGTACCAAAGCCCCAAGAAAGAAAGAAAGAAAGGAAGAGAGAAAGAAAGATAGATAAGAAACATATTCAAGCCGAGAATCGAACTCGTGTCTCCAGAGACAAGAGTCTGGCACTCTGTCACTAGAAAATAGTGGCGATGGTAGGATCTACAGTTTAACGCCGATTCCGAACGGCTATGTGGCAATTTTTTATCAGCTCGGTGGTTTTGCCATTACCAGCCAAGGTGTGTACTTGTACACATTCTTATAATTCTCATCCACTTCATATCGATAGTGAATATAAGAAGTTTATGAGAATTTATCACCAGACCAAGACGGGAATCGAACCCGCAACCTTCTGGATGAAAGTCTAGTGCACTATCCACTAGACTAGCGAGGTCGTCCATATACCAAGTATAAAAGATATAAAAAAGCTTTTTATGCACTAAAACAGGTATGCCCAACGTCAATGTTTGCAATGTGGGGCTCCAAAAACCTTCCAAGCGACTCCGTGAGAATATGCTCAATTTTCAAAAGAATCAAATTCATTTAAATCATTTGTGTTTTCGGTATTGAAATAAAAATAAATTGAAATATTCTAGACACAAAAATTTTGCTTCATCTACGATTTTATTTTAAGGGCTCTGCGAAATCGAATGCTAAAAAGATTGAAGACCACTGTTCTAAAAAATATCTTCCCTGCAAGATTTGTGCATGTATTTTGAACTTGCACCCTTGTGCAAATTAATGTGAACTAGATAAATTTTCTTTGAAAATGGTTTTAATTCAATCAAAAATAACAACAGTAACAAATCGGAAGAATTAATATTTAATGTGTCCATCTTTGGCTTCCTGCATCATCTCAAGGCATTTCGGCATAGAATCAACGAACAATTTGCAAGTGTTAGAGATTTTCTCATGATTCCTGAAGATGGCAATCCATCTTTCTAAGTCTCGTCTGGCAGGTTGAACCACAAATCCTCGATTGGATTGTAGGCTGGAAAATTCATAGGTAAATCCAAAAAGATTTCTCAGCTGTCTTTGTTCAAGGCATGCGTCACCGAGACTAATGTTCGCTAGTCCGATGATGAGCAACAGTAAACAGCTCACATTCAGCAGTCGTACAAACACCCCAAGAAGTAAATGTTTTGGGTTAGGATCATTCGTACCTATAATAGGGATGATGAACAACGAAAATAACGTTTAAAATTTTGCAAGATCGAATGTTCACTGAACAATTTGGGAAACCCGGTTTTTTAACAACATCTGACACCCTGCCATTTACCAAGATTAAGGAAATATTCTTCGCTGACAGCGGGGTAACCATTTTGGATTGCCTTGGTAAGTCTCCAATGCGAGCCTCAGAAAGATGGACTACACAAAACAGAACAAAGCTAATCGAACTGTGAATGAAGTGTGGTAACGAGATGAGAAAACCTATGAGACCTGCAAATTGTTAGTAGAATCTATGCCAAAACGTATTCAGATGATGCTAGAAGCCAAGAGCGTGCACATTAAATAATAATTATTCTGAAATGTCACTGACTTTATTTTTTGTATGAATAAAACTTATTTTCAAAGAAAAGTTCTCTTGTTCACATTAATTTGCATAAGGGTGTATTTAAAATAGTCTTGTAATGCCTTCAATCTTTTTAAATTTAACCCAAATTAAGCCGTTGCATATCTGCCCACAGCTGACAGACAATTTAAAAAATGAATAAAATTTTATTACCATTATTTTTAGTTATTTTTCTGTGATAAATCTCAGAAACTCGAAATGTGTTTTTGTGTGGCGTGTGTTTGTGCGTGTGCCATGCTTAATTTCCAACCAACTTAAACCCATTCTTAGATACATATGTACAAGTGAATTGTGGGTGATTGGTTGGTTGCTTTTACTTGTGGTTGAATTGATGATGATAACTGTTAGCAAACTATTGCGCGCGACATACACACAGAAATAACCACAAACAGAGGCAGCAACACCAACTGAGTGATAAAAAACTATCATACAATGAATAAATTTATATCATACACACACACAAAGTCACACTCTCGTAGCAAATATAAACGCTATACAAACACGCAATATGCTGTTGTAATAATAAATGGTATAACATACCAACAACAAATAAATATGGGAGTAATAGTAGAAAAGGACAAAGAAGTAATGGTTGAAGAAGAAGCAGAAGAAGAAAAAGAGAAGGAAGAATAACTGGTGGAAAAGGAAACCAAAGGAAGAAGCTGAATAGTTTTAGCAAGTTAAAAAACTTTTAAACTATTTGAAAAACTTAAAACTTTATTACTTTCACACATATACACAGAGAAATACACACACTTACGAACGCACATTGTAAATAACATGAATGAAAATTGCTCAAGTTTTTTAAGTATGCATTTACATATGTATTTATGGGTTTGACTGTATGTGGAAGTGTGTATGTGTGTGTTTACTTTGCTAATCATAATTTACATTTAAGTTGTAACCATAAAAGTATTTGCTCACAAAAAAAAAAAAAAAAAAAAAAAAAAATTATAAAAAACATTTGAATTTATTTTTTATTGAACTAAAAACCAAAACTTTGCGTGTGAAAATTTTTCTATGTTAAATCAATATTGAATTAATGTAGAAAATTATAGCAAACATACTCATCCTCATAAAAAAAAAAACACACACACACACACTCATTGAGTTAAATAAAATTAGTGGTAACATATAAAAAAATAAAAAAATTTTGCGCAAAACGGAAAAAGTTAATGTTGTTGCTGCTGTCGCTCATTTACCACAAAAACTTCCGCATTATTAAAAAAAAAAAATAAAAAAAAAAAATAATAATAATAAAATGAAATATCAAATATTACCAATAATTTATTGAACTCTCTCTTTATGTACAACAACCAAAGCAATTTGTGGTCAAGCATTTCAAATGTTGGTTTTTTTCTACTAGTTTTTTTTTTGTTGCAAAACTCTCACTCTTTCCCTCTGCTCTCTCTTTCAAACCGTATGTGTTGGTTGTATAAGTACACTCGTGTGTGTTTGTGTGTGTTTTATTTGCACAGGAAATTTCAATGAAAGTAATAAAACATTTTTGCGAAAAAATGTAGCTGACACTGCAAGAAATACTCATACACATGGAGAGAGACTGTATGTGTGGTTAAAGTAAATAAAAAAAAAAAAAAAACACACACTCACACTCACACCCAAGTAAATGTGATTGAAATCAGCTGAGAACGGCTGCTTTATGCGCTATATCAAGAATTCTTCATTGGTTACAACTCTGTCATGCAGAGAGAACTGTCATACAGTTAGAAAGAGGGAGAGAGGTAATATCTTAAAATACGATCCCAGTTAGGGCGATGTTATGCAGACGATCAAATGATCGCCGATCACGTCACTTTTTACGCTCTCTTTTTGATTTTTCAACTCTCTGCCCAAAGTATGTTATACAGACAGTCATTTGATAGCCGATCAATAGTACATTTTTGTATTGATTTAGTACTTTTTTGTTACTATTTTATTTTTGTTTTTGTTTTTTTTTTGTTTTGTGCAAAATTTATGAAGTAAATTGATAAATTTCTTAATAACAAATAATAAAAATAATTAAAAATTAGCTTTTGTTAAGATTTTGCAAAATTTTATGGATAAACGAGTATGTAAAGAATGACGAGTGTTGCTATTAAGCAGTTTTTTTCCTTTTTGCATACATGTTCACCAAAAGTGTACTATTTTGCTCCTAAAACACAATTATTCTGAATAATTTCATAAAGGTGACACTGGTTTGATCTCATGATTCGGCATCGACAGCCAAATCATTTGGTGATCGTGCCGATCAAATTTTACTCTCTTGCTATCTCTCTCAATTTTTCACATTATAATAAAGCAACAACAACTCGTGCCCATGATGTGATCGTGTTCGTCTGCATAACAATACACTTAGAGATTTCTTTCATGAAATGCTACTCATTTATATTTTCTTCCTCAAAATTAAGAAAGTGGGAAGCAATATCGCACGATATGCTCTCACTGTGTATATCTTCTATAAAATTGAGGAAGAGAGAGGCAATATCTGACAATATGGTGTTTTTTTTTTTAACAAATTCAGCATGTCGAAAATTAGTGGAGCACCAGCAATCCGCTCTCTTTTGAAACTTCAATTCTGTATCAAATTCAAAAGGGATTAAAAAGCTATTTTATTGAAATACTAGCTGACCCGGCAAGCGTTGTTCTGCCTTTTCGGCGAAAAAGCGCAAAAATTAAAAAAGAATGAAGTACTTGATATTTAAAATTAAACATTCGTAATGACAATTCAGGCTTCCAGTGAATTTGGGGAAAAAATTCTAGATTTAAAAATGTGTCTCATTATTGACACAATTGACATTTTTAAAAGTATTTAACTTGCAGAACTGTACATTAAAAACAGAGAATCATTATAAATGAAATTAAATTATAAAAATTAAAGTTTGCATTGCGTCTGGACGACCAGAAAATGAAACATTTTTAATGTATTATCATCGATGTGAACTCAACGACGTGTACGAAAACAACTGAAGTCAGATAGCACAGAACATGGTGGATATTTACAAAAAAAAAAAGACCGTTGGGCGCATCAGTGAATGACCTTCGACAAAAACAAAGCCATATCGGCTAATGATACAGTTTGAGCAAAATATGAACCCAGTTTATGCTAAAGGGGTCATTCAACAGTTAGATAGAAATTCCAGCATATCTGTAGTAAAAAGGAATAACTTTTAAGGGTTTTTTTTTTTTTTTTTGTTGAACAATTTTGTGAGATTCCAGTTGAATTATAGAAACAATATTTCAGGAAAGTCTATATTCATATCAAAGGTTATTTTTGAAATTATATCTAAAAATTATAATTATAAATTATATCCCAAAAATTATTTAAAAATTTGAACCAATTTGATATTTATTATAAATACAGCGCCACCTAACGGATTTTAAGACAGCGAAGCAAGGTCTCAAAATATTTCATAAAGTAGTAGAAATAATAGTAGAAAAAGGAATGGAAAAAGTAGTAGAAAATAGCAGTAAAAAGGTAGTAGAAAATAGTAGTAGAAAATGTAGTAGGAAAAAGAATAGAAAATAGTATAAAAAACTGTTGTAAAAAAATAGTAAAAATATAGCAGAAAAAGTGGTAGAAAAATAGTTAGAGATAGTAGTACAAAAATAGTAAAAATGGAGTAGAAAGAGTGGTAGAAATAATAATAAAAAATAGTAGTAGAAAAAATTGTAAAAAAGTAGTAAAAAATAGTAGAAAGTAGTGGTACAAAATGAAAAGAAATTGTAAAAAAATGTGCTAAAAAGGTAGTAGAAAAAAGTAGTAAAATAGTAGTAGAAAATATTAGTTGAAAAGTAGTAGCAAATAACAAGAAATTGTGGAAAAATAGTAGTAGAAAATAGTAATAGAAATAGTAGTAGAAATAGTAGTTGAAAATAAAAGTGAAGCATTGTGCCACTTTCACTAATCCAACAAACTGAAAGAATTTAAATTTTAATACCGTACCATAAATGCCTACTAAAATATCTCATAGTGGAAATTCAGGTTATATGGAAGGTGTCACACCCCCATTGTCAATCCTACCCATAATTTTGTTGTAGCATGGCATTGTCAATTCTCATTATTGTACCAAATTTCTGTACTGTGCTATAAATGGTTCTTGAGATACACCCAAAAAACTATAAGGATTTTATGGGAGGTGCCACGCCCACTTTCCTAAAACCCATTATGAAAAGCTATGTTTCATCCTCCCGCCCAAGCAAATATATTCTGGAAATATGACTTCAAGCGGCCAAGTTGTTCAGAAGTTACACGCCTACATACAACTCTACGATTTTATATAGTAGGTATAAAGATATGAAAATTTTATCTCAAGCAGAGAGTAAATTTTTCACCCCTGCTCTCGTTTATTCAATTGTTATTGTTGCCTTCAAAGTAAGTCTTAAGTTTCTATCACAAAAAGAGTCTAAGTTTCTCAGCAAGTGTTACATAAATTTCATACCCAAATGAATACACCCATTCATTTTGGGTACAGCGTAAACGATAAAAAAAAATATGTACTGGGTTTTGCTAGTCAGCCAAAATCGTCATATTTGTTTTTAGTTCAGTCATCAAATAAGGAAACTAAGAGGAAGAGAACGAGAAAACTGAAGTGGCCTCTGAGTTTTTTTAATTAATATATGTGTATTTATTTATTTATGCATTTTATAAACGTATTACATTGCATTTAAAAATATGGATGCTTCACTGGCGGTAAGTAATTGCCGCATTTTGGGAAATCAGTTGGTGCTGAAACCATTTCATCTGGGTGGCCCACTTGTAGTAATAAGCCCATGCCAATAGCTAAATGCCATTCATAGTGACAGTGCATTATCCAAAAACCTAATTGAAGGTAAAGTAAAAAGAAAAACATTAACAAAAATAATGAATTATAACACTATGCAACAATTTAAGGGTTAATGTCACGGAACAAAACCAAACCAATTGCAAACAATAGTATTTGACCTCAGTAACAAAAGCACCGATCCCTTTTTGCTCCACTACGTCACAATTTTTTTTTTTTACGGTGTTTTGAAATTTTGATTTTTTGGCCAAAAATCGGGTCAAATAATGAGAAAAATCATATGCAAAATTTTATTTAAGGTAGTTCTTGTCTTGGGTAACCTATATTAAAATTTTTCAAAAAATATTTTTTTTAGAACATTTTAACCCTCTAACTCTCATCATTATTGGCCATTTTGGGCCTTTTTCTTAAAAACTCTCTGAAAGCAAAGGTAAAGGGGAGGTCAAGGGTTGAAACCTTCCACAAAAATATTTTCTGGAAAATTTCACTAAGGGTCACCGAAGACAAGTAGCCGCTAGGAGTTAAAGGTAACACATAAAAAAGCGAAATGAAGTGTTAAGAAATTTATTTGTAAGCTTGATTAGTAATATCTTTGTAATATGTGCTGTAAATATGCAACGTAGAAATTTTTGGCAGCAGAGAATCATTTAATAATATTGTAACGGTGCGGTAATCACCGGCCCCTCATACGACAATATTAGTTCAGTGCTTGCGATGGGATAGCGTGAAATAGCCGCGGATATAACAAAATTTATTGATATTTTTGAAAACTCCATTATAAATGATATTATTGGGAGTATGAATGTATAAACTCGTAATTGTGACTAACTTCATATCTATCATACGCGCCATTTTTTTTTGACACTGACAGCTATTCTATCTCGAAGAGCGCCAAAAATACTATAAGAATTGATCTGTCAAATAATTTTCATAATTTTACAAAAGTGTTTTACTATAGCTGAAAATGTCGAATTTCGTGCCAACAAATTGCGGGAAGTTTTAATTTGCGTCTTCCATTTAAAGAAAAACGCAACTGAAGCACATCGTTTACTCACTGAAGCTTATCCTGACTGTGCTATAGACGTTAGAATGTTTCAAAAGTGGTGATTTTGATGTTGAAGACAGAGAACGTTCAGGCGGCCCTAAAAAGTTCGAAGATGAAAAATTGAAGGCATTACTCGAAGAAGATTCATGTCAAACGCAAAAAGAACTTGCAGAATCTTTAGGAGTTGATCAATCAACCATTTTTAAACGATTAAAAGCATTGGGAATGATTCAAAAGCAAGGAAATTGGGTGCCGTACGAATTGAAGCCGAGAGACGTCGAACGACGATTTTTCACATGTGAATTGCTGATTGAACGACAGAAAAGAAAGGATTTTCTGCATCGTATTGTGACTGGCGATGAAAAGTGGATACGTTACGATAACCCAAAGCGTAAAAAATCTTGCGGACCGCCCGGACATGCATCAACATCAACGGCAAAGCCGAACATCCATGGATCCAAGCTCATACTGTGTATTTGGTGGGATATGAAAGGTGTCGTGTATTATGAGCTGTTGAAACTGAAAGAAACGATCACTGGCAACCGCTACCGACTACAATTGATGCGTTTGAGCCGAGCATTAAAGGATAAGAGGCCAGAATATGAGAATAGACACGACGAAGTTATTCTTCAGCACGACAATGCTCGGCCGCATGTTGCAAGGCAAGTAAAAACATACTTGAAAACGCTGAAATGGGAAGTGCTACCCCACCCGCCGTATTCTCCAGACACTGCTCTTTCTGATTACCACTTGTTCCGATCGATGACACATGGCACTTCCGTTCTTTCGAAGAACTCAAAAAATGGGTCGATTCGTGGATAGCCTCAAAAGATGAGGAGTTCTTTCGACGCGGAATCCGTATGCTACCAGAAAGATGGGAAAAGGTTGTGGCTAACGATGGAAAATACTTTAAAGAATAAATTTATAATCACTTTCTCACAATAAATGTCCAAATTACGAAAAAAAAATACGAGTTTATACATTCATACTCCCAATACATATACATAATATCGCAGTTTGCAATCTATGCATACAAATAAATTTCTTAACACTTAATTTCGTTTTTTATGTGTTACCTTTAACTTCTAAATGCTACTTGTTTTTGGTGACCCTTAATGAAATTTCCTGGAGAATATTTTTGTGGAATATTTTAACCCATTACCTCCCCTAAAACCTAGCTTTAAGGAGTTTTTAATAAAAGGGCCCAAAATTACCCATACTGGTGGGAGATAGAGGGTTAAAATGTTCTAAGGAAATATTCCCTGGAAAATTTTAATATAGATTACCCAAGACAAAAACCACCTTCAATAAAATTTTGTAATTGATTTTTCTCATTATTTCAAAACACTGTAAAAAACAAATTGTGAGGTAGTGGAGCAAAAAGAGATCGGTGCTTTTGTTACTGAGGTCAAATACTATTGTTTGCGATTAGTTTGGTTTAATTTAATTTTAATATAGGTCGTCCAAGACAAGAACCACCTTAAGCACTGTGTAATTCGTAGAAAAGCTGCAAATGCAATAAAAAATACTCTCCGCCAATTATAAGACGCAAGATCCTAGCGAGAGCTTATTGCAATCAAACTGCGCTCATTTTTCCAAGCAGGCTTGTGATTGGCTATTTCTATGCTCACACACACACATATTTACTAAGAAATGAGTATGAACTTATCAGCGCACTAGTGTAGTTTTACTGAAAGGATATCGCTCTAAGTAACTCCATAACTAACCAGGATTATCTGCTTTAAAACGTACAATTGCACAACCACGACTTGGTATTGAAACAGTATCCTTGAATGGCGGACGTTTACTGGCAGGAAAACGGGGTAGCATGCGAGAATGTTCCAATTGTTTAAATGACGCCACAGTCATTGGAATACCTCGGGGATCTTGCGTCAAAGTAATGACCATAAAACGATAACCATGCAAATGAAATGGATGATGCACACGACCAACCGCTAAGAGAAAAAAAGTGAAAAGAGAGGGGGAGAGAGAGAGTGAGGATTAAGTCTTAAATACTTAATATTAATATTTGGAGGAACCACACTTACTATCAGTCTCATCCACGAGGACTAATTCCACAATGCTACCCAAATCTATTTGCTCCCGATGTATACAGGGACACAAGCGCTTATTAACGCAATACTCGGGCCAATTAAAATCATCGCAGTATTTTGATTCATCGATATTTTCAGGTTGTGTTAGCGGCGGATAGTCGGGAAAGATTAAACTGAGCTTATTAATAGCGCCCACAATGGTCAAGTTCGATCGAGGATCTATGAGTGGAGAAGAGAGCACTAATGCGTAATTGTAGGAAATTAAAACTCAAAACTTACTCATAAAATGAGTATAATGCTTTTGATCAAAGATTTCAGCATTTGGCACAAGATAATTATTAAAGGCTAAATAGATTTTATAATCGGGTTCGGCATAACGCAATTCATTATCTTCTTCTACAGATACGAGCTCACTAACGCAATGATCATTGTGCTGGTCATCAAAACAGGTTGAGTTTGGATGATTTAAAACCTGCATCAAAAAAAAAAAAATAAATAAATTAATAAATAAATTATATTTAATCTGTAAATAAAAAATATGTCTTTAGCAATCATTTTCTTTATTCAACTTACAGTACCGAACGGAAATGTTTCATTATAATTTGGCATTTGTGGCAGTGGCCGACTTTCATCATCGTCTGAATCTGCCTCATTGCTTGCGTAGCGCAATAAAGCAAATGCTTCAGTAAACCATGTCTCGCAATTACCCATCCCTGTAGCACGTATCCAGTAATCTCCGTGCGTGTGATTTGCATGTAGCACAAAATCATAGCGTTCTCCGGCATTTGAGACCAGAGTATCGAAATTGCGTGGTTCAACGTCATACGAGTCGGAGGAAACTATTATTAAGCTGTGATTTTGAATCTAAATTGGAATTGATTGATTGTGACTTTGATTGGGTTAGTTATTTAATATCTTCGATTGGCTTACTTGTAATGCAACTGGGCATGAATGACTAACTGCATTGATCACCCGAAAGCGATAACGCATTCCAGGTGTTAGATAATATCGTGTAGGTGGCACAACAGTACGCTCTCCAGTTTTAGGCTGTAAGCGAGTGATTTATTTAACATAAATACGATTGGAATAATATGGGGATTGGGTAAGTTTCAGGGGCCGAGGTCCGAACACCCGACAGCCGACCCAGTGATTGCCTAAGGTGGGGGTTATAATTTTATCGTGCTGTTAAGTTTAAAGGGTTTAACCTCAATCACTAAAAGTTTAATTTTGAGATCACAGAAATAATTTTTGCCTTTTTTCCAGGTTAAAGTCAAGTGTAAAAGAAAAATCAAATATAACTCATAGAAGTTTCGATCCGGTCGATAGGGATGTTTAAACGCTTAGTGGTACATATATGTACCACTCGGGTCAAAAGGGTTAAATATGTCAAAATTTGTCTTCATTGTTTGCTTACATTATTGAAAACCCCACGGCCATTGATTAACATTGCATCCGGATGTATACCAGAAGAACCAGGCAAACCAGGAACATATTGCTCCCCATAGCTATGCATCCAATCCGAAATGAATATATAATGCTCAGGTAAATCATAATCATAATGCTGAGCAGTCGGCGTCGTAGATACAGGTTGACGTACAATGAGAGCGCCATACTGCCCGTTAACCTTGTGGTGCCCTATAGGCAGAAGAGAGAGAGAATAAAAGATATGAAATGAGTAAGAGCGAGAAAGAGAGAGATATAGAGTGGGGGAAGAAAGTAAAGTAACCTCAAAAATTTAATTAAATCATCCACCCTAGGCTTCAAAAACAGACAAAAAAAATTCAAAATTTTGCACACCAACCTGAATGTGAATGATAGAATTGTGTGCCCGGCTCCGTTGCTTCAAATTCATATCGAAACGTATTTGTAAACTGTATCGGGCATTGTGTAACAAATGGCACCCCATCCATATACGGAGTATCCCTCATGTGTATACCATGCCAGTGTATGGTGGCGGCAGTGCCGTGTGCATCATTTGTCACATCCACAATAACATAATCATTTTCACACACATGTATTGGTGGACCAGGTATTTGTCGATTTATGCTCATCGCTCCCTTTTCGATGCCATCGCCGAGTATGCATTGTGGATTATAGCAATCAGTTTCAATGCCACGTGCACAGTTGCCACAAGCGCTTTATGACGGTGTGTTGTTGTGAGTGCAGCGTCATATGCCGACCGCGAGCGAGAGTGAGAATGGAAGAGTGGAGAAATAAGCAGAAGATGTAGCGATAGTGTGGCATAGTTATTATAGTGGTGATGAGATGTGGAAAAACAACTTACACGCCCATCGCTTGATAGTGTTCCAAAGCAAATTGAAAATAACAAATACGTTCCTCATCTTCAATGCATTCACGATTGCATAATTCACCAGGATATTCAGATACATTTAAGTATAAAGTGGGCAGAGTTGGCTCTACGGCTGCTGCTGCTGCTGCTGCTACTGCATTTACTGTTTTTATTGTTGTTGCTGCTGCTGCTGCTGCTGCATCGTTGCTGGTAATAACTTCCGCCGGAAATTGCATTGGAACCTCATCCGTGCTATTTTGCACTTCCGTTAAAGTTACAGCACCAACAGCAGCAGGAGTAACTGCAATTGCTTGAATTGTTGTGTTGTTGTTGTTCTTGTTGTTGTGGTTGTTGTCATTTCGAGCATTTGTTGCTGTTACTGTTACTGTTTCTGTTACTGTTGCTGCAATAATAAATGACAGCAATGTTATCCTTGTTGCTGCATTGAAAAAGTACTTAAAGCTGCATACAATTTTTTTCACTTTACTTCGAAACATTTTAAATTAATTTTTATTTCCACTCGCTGCGCTTTTTCGTTTTGCAACTGGCACTGCAAGTTTTCATTATGAAATTGCAAATCACATTCACTTGCATTTTATATAAATTCATTTGACAAGTTTTCAAACAAAAGGTTACATTTCCATTTTTCATGCTTGAGAATAAATCAAGAAAAACTGGAATTCAAATGAGAAACCGTCATACACTGAAATGTTGGATTTCGGTTATTTTTAGGAGGCGAAAGTTGAGCACTTTTTGGAAATAAAAATAAATAACAAATAAGGTTAGGTTGGGGAGGCTGTCGAGAGACACACTTAGGCCTGAACGACCCATTGTGATAGCACATAGTTGGATCTACAGTTTAACGCCGATTCTAAACGGCGGTATAGGAAGGCCCAATTTTTTATCGACTTGGTGGTTTTGCCATTACCAATCAAGGTGTGCACTTGTACACTATCTTATAATTCTCATACACTTCATATTGATAGTGAATATAAGAAAGTTATGAAAATTAACCACCAGACGAAGACGGGAATCGAACCCGAACCTCCCAGATGAAAGTTTAGTGCACTAACCACTAGACTATCAAGGTCGTCAAATAACAAAAAAGGCGAAGTAAAATTATAGAAAGCTTTAGATCTGGGTTCTAATATAATTATCTCTTGTTTCTGATTTTTGATCCTTTGAATCTAGATTTTGGTTTCTAGTCTTTGGCTTCTATACTTTATTCTCTGGCTTCAGATCTTCTGTTTCTGCTTTCAGGTTGTTGTTCTTAGATTTTTCGTTTTTGGTATCTGGTTTTGATTTTTTTTGCCTTCTTTTTTTGGCCTCCTTTTCTGGCTTTTGACATTGATTTCTGATCTCGACTATTATTCAGTACTTTGGTTTCTGTACTCTGTTTCAGCGTCTGGATTTTTAAATCTGATCTCTATTTTTTGGTTTTCGGTCTCTGGTCTCTGATTTCCCATGTCAAAACTCTGATTATAATCTCTCATCTGAATTTTGAATTCTAATGAAACATAATGTCATTTTGAACAACTATAAGGCTCATCATCCTATTGAAATATCCTTCTTCGTTTTTGAATGTGATTTCACCAAACGGTTGTCACCTTAAAGTCCAAATTTAAAGAAGAAGTAATCTAAATGAGTCGGGTATCTACACACAGGCCTATGCCGATGACGTTGCATGCTTAATCACGGGCCAATTGGTCGGGTATATTTGTAGGAAGGCCCAAACTGTTCTGAATATGTTTGACTCTAGGTGTTGCTCAAACAGGCTATCCGTTAACCCTCTTAAAACTGGTGTTATTCTTTTCACCAGGAGATGGAAAATTGATGGTCTCGTTTTACCAGTAAGCGAGAGGAGGAATCAGAGGAATTACTATTCAGCTATCCCAAGAAGTGAAATATCTAGGAGTCATTCTAGATACCACACTTCTATGGTGTTCTCATGTTGAGCTAAAGGTATCCAAGGCGCTGGTAGCTTTTTGTCAATGCAGGGCTATTTTTGACAAAACATGGGGTCTATCACCTTATAAAGTCTTATGGCTTTATAAGACTATGATCAGACCTATGCATCCATAGTCTGGTGGAGTAGACTTAATGTTGACAGCGTTAGGAAAGCTCTTGCTAGACTTCAAAGGACTGTAGCCATTTGTTGTACGGGAGCTTTTCCTACAACACCTGGCCAACTTACCACCCCTGGATATTTTTGCTAAAGGAGAGTTTGTCAAAGCCATCTGTAGGCTTAAACGCAATGAGTATTGGTATGACACTTGCTGGGATATTGGTGACATTGTTGAAGGTACTGATATGGACCTAACAGTTCTATCAATGCCATTCGATACAATGCCAACCATTCCAGTTTTAAAACAGCGCTATAAAATACAAATTCCAGAGGCCCAAACTTGGATTTTGCCGGGACCTGGGCCGGGTGTCGATTGTAAGCGTATTTTCACTGACAACTCCAGAACAGAATTCGGTTCGGGTTCTGGGATCTTCATTGAAAATGATAGAGTGCACCTTCACTTCTCTCTTGGTTTATATGCTTCTGTTTTTCAAGCAGAAATTGTTTAAATCATCAAGGCAATGGACCATGTTATTGATAATGGTTGGAGAGAAAGGAGTATCTGTATATTTAGTGACAGTCACTGCTGCGCTTAAACCCTTGCTTAATCCTCTAACCACGTCTAAACTGGTTATGCATTGTAAATCCAAGCTTGATTGTGTTGGAAACACAATAGTTTGCTGTCGATATGGGTTCCTGGACACTCAGAAATTTCAGGAAATGAATCTGTTGACCTTCTGCTGGCCAGAAAGGGTTCGAAAACTGGTTTCCTGAGCCCAGAACCTGTACTCTCTTTGTCGTCTACGGCCAACAAGACCACCATTAATGAGTGGGTTGACTCACAATCGTAAATGGGAGGACCTTAGGGGCTTTAGACAGACAAAGACCATGTTACCTGTTCTCTCGAAGCGTCTAACAGACTTTCTGTTATCACTTAACAGAAAGAGCTGTAGGCAGCTGTTGGGATTATATACAGGTCACTGCTCTTGGGCCAAACATTTGCATATGATTGGCCCAGGAGCTAGTGCCTTCTGTGCTTCCTGTGGTTTGGAGGAAGAATGTGAAGAGAGGTCGGACCACTTTTTGCCAGATCAGAGTAAGCATATTTCGCACTGGAGTATTGGGAGACGAACACCTGAGCTCGTTAACACTTCAGGATCTGCTGAGATTAGTTAATAAATCTGGTAGATTTAAAGAATAGCAAAAGGGAACACAGGATATAGTACAATGGAAGTAAAACTTGTCTGAGTGCTGTATTCTTGAATACTTTTCTTCCAACTAAAAAAAAAAAAAAAAAAAAAAAAAAAATTGGAAAGAAGAATGTTTCTTTAAGTCGTGTTTGCAATACAAATTTATAAAATTTTAATTACAAATATTTTATGACCTGCTGTCAATTTCATCTAAGAGAGCAGCACACACAACTAAACTGTTCTCATTAGCAAGCACGTGATTGGTTGATTGCCATGTGTATATGATTCTCACACTCATGAGTGTGAGAGAGAATAAAGTTACTATCTGATTCTCTCATTGGTTTGCTCCTATATGCTGAAGACATCTCTAAAAGAGAGAGAATTAAATTCACTTCACTTAATTTCCACTTTCTTTCAGTGCAAAGACAACATTTTTCTTAAGAAATATTTTATTTTAAACTCAAAAGATAAGCAGAAGCACAGCCAGAAAAACAAAAACATCATGGAAATAGCAAAATGTTTGGAATTATTCTAATTATTAGGGATTTTCAGTTATCTCTTATTTCATGACAGAAATATAAATGTAAATCTGACTTATTTGCAAGCTATTTCAATTGTTATGACACAAATAAAAAGTATAGAATGTAGTACGTATGTATTCTATACTTTTTATTATACAAAAATATGATTGTTTTCAATATAACTTTTGTGTATTTTTGCAGTATGCATATGCACATGTGTTCAATTCAGCAATTTTATATAGCAAAAAAATAGAAGAAGAAATAAGTGAATAAATAACTGAAAATACATATATACCATATTACCTACATTTGATTTGGGAATATTAAATTAAAAAAAAAAAAAAAAATAAGCATAAGAAAAAATATAAAATATATTTATGTATGTTTAAATAATATTTTAAGCTGTATGCTGCAAAAAGTAGAAAATTTAATTTCTCAATTCTGGGAAATTGAATGTTTGGTATAATGTAGGTATTAATTTTGCAAAAATACTGCTGAAAACTTTTAGAGTAAGTATAAACAATTTCTGTTTATGACAGCAATATTGATTTGTAGTACAAGTTTATATGTGGTGTTGTAACTATTATTACATATAAAATTTATAACGGATGCTGCTTGTAGCTTTATGGACTATAAACTATATACTTACTTTAGATTTTAAGGCTAAAAATTGAATTACCACACATACACGATAACTGTGAAAAGCGTACATTTTTCATTGGTAACAACATTAGAATTGGAATTTATTCTCCAGCTGCACATTCAATTCTCCTCTCTTCTAATTTACCCTTTCATATTAATATTTTAACAAACAGCGCCATCTGGTAACCCTGCTCTCACTGATCTCATCATAAAATCAATGCAAGTTGGAGAGAGCTCAAATACACTCACAGTTTCTGCTCTCATATAAGTAGATACTCCAGACTCTTTTGGGTGACCAGCTGTCCCTGTACAATTATTCTCATTAATACAATGTTCAAGGTTTAGAGTGCAAAGAGCAGATAGCAGTAGTATAATGTTTAGTTTTTATTTTCTTCGAACTAAAAGAAGGAGAAAAAGACGCTGACTGACAACTTGTACTTAAAATAAATAGATCAATTTTTTATACATAGTATACATGACTAGTAGCAGTTATGCATGTAATATGTATGTAAGCATGTTTCGATATAATAGCGCAATCATATCTTATGGCTTAGTATTAGTATCATTAGAGCACAAAATTTACTACAATGATAATGTTCATTACAAATTCCAAACAACAGCCAAAAAGGACAACAACAACAACAACAGTAACAGCAACAGCAACCAAAAACGACCAACCAACCGACAATCAGTTTAGAAATTTCCACACTTCTTTCCTCCTCACTCTTTCTCTCTTTCTCCATTTCTTCTCTGCATCTTTTCTACTGTTAGGCAAAAGCCTAAAAATGTGCCAAAATAATCCGCTTAACTTTGTGTGTAATATTAAAACTAGGAATCTTCTTTCCGTCCTTGTTCCATTTATCTGTATGTATGTATGTATGTATGTGTGTGTGTGTGTGTATATAACAGCACCATAGCCATAACCACAAACACAAAGAAAAATATTTTGCTATTCTCTTTTGCCCCTTTACAGTCGCGCGCTCTCTCTTCTCTTGCTCATATCTCTTGCTCTCTGTGTTTGTTTGTGTGTTTTTATTATAAGTAACAATAGTTTCCTTTTATATCAAATATATAAACAGTACCAGGAGTGAAAAAAAAAATGGCAATGGAATGTTTTAAGTAGTACGTGGTAAAAGAGGACAAGCCTTGTGAAGAGCGGTGTAAGTAAGTAGTGGTAAATAGAGACAGGAGAGAGTGTGTAGCGGTGGGTATGAGTAACCAACCATTGTCATAAGAGTCTTTAATTAAAGGGAGATAAACACACAAACAAACACATCCAAATAAAAAAAAAAAAAAAAAAACAGAAATACAAAAAGAGAGCTCCTTTTTTTTTGCTGTTTATTTCTGCTACTTTGCCTACTTTGTCTCAGCAATGCACTTAGAGCACAGTACTCTTTATTGTTGTTGTTGTTTGTTGGTGCTCAAGTCCTCAAATCTTTCATCATCTACATGTAGCTACAACCAAGAGTGTCCACAACCAAACTACTTAAGTATACATAAAAATATATTTATATATATAAAAAAAATAAATAAAAATACGAATATATTTCAGAAATGTGAAAAGTGTTGGAAATTTTTGTGGAGATTTTTGTTTGTTGGTTTGTTTATTTCTCTATTTATTATTATTATTTTTTTTTTCATTCTTTCATCTTTTTTTTTTTTTTGTTCTTTGTTTTGGTTTTTGTGAGGTTTCTTTGACTTTTGATGACAGTATCGAAAGAGAACACAGGAGAGAAGAGCAGCAGCAGCGGAATAAGAAGAGTGTTGCTTTTGCCGCAATTTAATTACTCGCTTGTTTCCCTTGCTCCCTTCTTTGTTTGTATGTGTGGGTGCTTTGACCAAAAAGGATATTTGTAATATTTTTATATTTGTACGAATATCAAAAATGTTCACATGAAACTGAATGCTGAAAATTTGTATGTTACTAATTATTAATGACTATTATTTCTTAATTGTGTAATAAAAATAAATTGCTAGCAATTATTAACATCGTGTTCGGGTTCGGTGTGATGAAAACAATTAAATTGTATACAAAAATACAAGCACACACATATAAAAGTTATCTGCAAATTACAAAGATTATGGATATTTATTATTCAAAGCGTGAAATATTGTATGACTTTGCGGTAATTTTGTTGAATGTTTATTTTTTTATGACATCAGCGCAAAGCTTCCTTTAATTTTTATTTGTAAATGAACATACTTGCTTTGGAATACATTTTTCTACTTATATATGAATGAACGTAACGTGCCTTTTTAAATTACTTTACAGTTCGAAAAGCATTTCTAGGTAATGAAATTGTGTAAATGTGTTAGCTCCTGGTTTTCGACGAACACAAAACATTTTCTCCCGTGCTCGGTTAAGGTGGTTACATTCAGCTCGTTGCAGAGTTGTTTTTTGCCAAAATATACTCGTTTGTTTAATACTATTTTATATGTAATGATACTGTTTTGTAAAATAACTCATTGCCATCCTGAATACTCGGTGCGCTCGGTGTACAATACACCGAGCATATCGTGTTCCGTGTGAGAGTGAGTAAAGACTCTCTCTTTGTGTTCGGGGCAACAACAATTTCATGGTGTTCGCCGAGCATACTCGCAATATAACCACAGCCTTAATATGGAGCAATATAACGGAAGCGAGAAAAAGAGCAAGAATTAAAGCATTAATATTTCGTTAATCAACTATGGTTCAATCCGATCTAGTTCTATAGGAATGGAATGGAAATAAAACGAGAAGAGCAGATCAATTAAAAGATGAATTTTCGAACTCTGAGCGTGAGAACAATGAGAGTATCTGATGGAGAGAGAACAATCATGAATAACACTCTCCAAACTGTTCATGCACAGTTACTCATTTCTGAGTGTGTGTGTGTGTGTGTAAGTGTGAATGCGTATGGAAATAAACAATCAATAAGAGAGTCGTTTGCTTGCAAATCATACTCTTGCAGTATAATTACAAAGGAAATGGTTACCATAGAAAATGTTTCTTTGCAGATACAGTTTTTGCTTGGATTTTTTTTTTCTACTACAAAACTAAATTTGAGATTATGTTGAAAATCCAAAAATACAGATATACATACATACATCTTTATTTATATACATAATTGTAGAATTTTGTGTATATGTTTGTAATCGTGTAACTTCTGAACGACCTGGCCGATTGAAGTAATATTTCCAGAATATATTTTCTTGGGCGGGGAGAATGAAACATAGCTATTCATAATGAATTTTAGGAAAGTGCGCGTGGCACCTCCCATACAATCCTAATAGTTTTTTGGGTATATCTCAAGAACCATTTATAGCACAGTACAGAAATTTATTACATTAACGAGAATTGATAATGCCATGCTACAAACAAAAATATGGGAGGGATTGACAAAGGAGGTGTGGTGCCTTCCATATAATCTGAACTCTTATTATGAGATATCTTAAAAGGCATTTATGGTACGGTACTAAAATTTATATTCTTTCAGTTTGTTGGATTGGTAGGTTTGGCACCATGCTTCACTTTTACTTTCTACTACTAATTCTACTACTATTTCTACTACTATTTTCTACTACTTTTAAATTTCTTTTTTTCCTGCAAATTTTTCTTATTTTCTACTAATTTTCCAACCAATATTTTCTACTACTATTTTAGTACTTTTTTTCTACTACTTTTTTAATACATTTTTTCTTATTTTCTACTATTTTTTACTATTATTTCTACCACTCTTTCTACTTCATTTTTACTGTTTTTGTACTACTATGTTCAACTATTTTGCTACTACTTTTTCTGATACTTTTTTTATGAGATATCTTAAGAGGCATTTATGGTACGGTACTAAAATTTAAATTCTTTCAGTTTGTTGGATTGGTGGGTGTGGCACCATGCTTCACTTTTACTTTCTACTACTAATTCTACTACAATTTCTACTACTATTTTCTACTACATTTAAAATTTCTTTTTTTCTGCAAATTTTTCTCATTTTCTCCTAATTTTTCAACCCATATTTTCTACTACTATTTTAGTACTTTTTTCTACTACGTTTTTAATACATTTTTTCTTATTTTCTACTATTTTTTACTATTATTTCTACTACTCTTTCTACTTCATTTTTATTGTTTTTGTACTACTATGTTTAATTATATTGCTACTACTTTTTTGCTACTTTTTTACTACTTCTTACAACAATTTGTAATACTATTTTCTATTCTTTTTCCTACTACCTTTCCTACTACTATTTCTACTACTAATTTCTTCTACTTTTTTGCAGATATTTTCTATTACTTTTTTCATTCCCTTTTTTACTATTATTTCTACTACCTTATATCTTAAGACTTTTCCTAGCTATCTTAAAATCCGATAGGAGGCGCTGTAACAAATTCTATATTTATAATAAATATGAAATTGGTTCAAATTTTTAAATAACTTCAAGAATGGACTTTAATATATAGAATATAGAATATAGAGCGTCCTGAAATATTGTTTCTATCATTGAACTGAACCATAATAAAATTAATCCTAATATTTTTTTGGGTATATCTAAAGAATCATTTACAGCAGAGTACAGAAATTTGGTACAAGAACGTGAATTAACAATGCCATGCTACAACAAAAATATGGGTGGGTTGACAAAGGGAGTGTGACACCTTCCATATACCCTTTACGGATTTAAAAAATTCTCTCAGTTTGTTAGATTAGTGGGTGTTGCACCATGCTCTACTTCTTTTTTCTACTACTATCTTAATTTCTTTTTTTTTCAAAATTTACTTTTCATTTTCGACTACTTTTTTACTGCTTTATCTACTAATACTTTCTACCACTTTTTTCTTACAATTTATTGTTATTTTCTACTACTTTTTCGCTGTTTTTTCTACTACTATTTTTTATTAATATTTCTACAACTATTTCCCACTCCTTTTAACTATTTTTCTACGTCGCGTTTTTACTACCATTTCTATCACTTTTTTACAACAAATTGTAGTACTATTTTCTATTCCTTTTACTACTACGTTTACCACTACTATTTCTACCGCTATTTTCTACTACTTTTTTACTGTTTTTTTTCATTACTTTGTCTATACCTTTTTCTTACTATTATTTCTACTAATTTATGAAATAGCTCAAGAACCTGCCTAGCTATGTCAACATCCAAAAGATGGCGCTGTAACAAATTCTATAATAAATTATATTTTTATAATAAATAGACAATGAGTCTACATATATTTTTAAATAGTTTTTGGAATTAGATAGAACTTCCAGAACGGTCTTTGATATTCTTCTGCAAATTAAATAATTATTAATAAAAATGCAACTTTTGATGCTTAATTTTTAAAACTAGAATTTTTACCAAATTCAATGTACGTCTTTGAAGCTTGAATTGTCATTACCAATGTTCAATTTTAAACACCAAGAAACTTTATTTTTCTTCATTCAAATAATCTTCAATTTTCCCGCTTTTTCGTAGAAAGGGCAGAACAACGTTTGCCGGGTCAGCTAGTACATATATATATATATATATCCAGCCAAAAAGAAGTGAAATCCTTTCCCTTGGTGACTGTCAACTAATGAATGTCGAGCATTTGCACACATGCATGAGATGTTTCAGATTATGTCAAACCGCTTGAGTAGTTATGCAAATTAGGTTGCATTTGCAAATATAAACACAAATACTCAGCTAGGTACCTAACTCCAATATGCGGCATGTCATTATTTTTGGTCGATAATATTTGGTAAAACTTTATTTTTTATTTATATACGTGCATACATATACATATATTTTATATACTAGGATACATACATTTATATGTATAGCAAGTATAAGTTTTACAATGCGGTTACGGAAGCTAAAATTTGGCAATTCAGTGCTATTAGCATTTTTGGTTTATTTCGAACATATTTATTTTTTTTTTTTTTTTGGTATACATACATAAGTTAACACAGCAATCGATGGCAAAAGTTTTATTCTCTTGCACTGAATACTGCACTACTGCTACTACTGAAGCTATTAGGGATAAGAGAGAAAACTTTAGCATTAACTTGCAATACATACATACATAGTATGGGGAAGTAAGAAAGTTGCAGGTATTACTTAATATTTGAATATTTTTTTGATTTAAATTTGAAAGAAAAAAAAAAACTAAAAAAGAAATGCTAGAAGTGAAAAGTTTTAGTTGAGAAAAAAGATTAAAATTATGGTATAAAATAAAACTTTAACTTTAAGAAATAAAACAGCTAAAGTGTTTGATATTTTTCTCTCTTTTCATTGTTTTTTTTTTTTTTTTTGTTTTATTTTACATACACGTGACAAAGGTTAACTTGATTTAACAAAGGATTTTGCTGTGACAGCTCTAAAAAGTTACCTATTTCAGTTTTCTGTACGTACGACGAATAGCAGCTGCGAATGACGATGACGACTAAAAAATAGCAGCAAGAAGAAGAATAAGCGAATTCCAGGTAACACCTGCTGACACGCATATGAACACATACACAAACAAATACCGGATATGTAAGTCCAAGTGGGAAGTGGAATGTTTCAAAGTTAACTATTTTGCAATGTACAAGCTCACTTGGGTCGCGGAAAAGAGAGTTGCAAGGTTTGAACCCAGTAGAAAATAATAGAAAATAACTTTTTATCTGTTCAAATATTAAACACGACGACAGTGTTGCCAGAAACTTCACTTAAAAAATCGTCAAAATTGTAAGAAAAAATCGTAATTTTCACAAAAAAAAAAAAACAAAATCGTCATCACAGAAAAACTCCAAAATCTACATGTCGTTGCTCTCTGAATTCAACATCTAATTGGTGAAATTAGTTTTCGTCCCCCAAATTTTTAAGATGTGACATTAAACTTTGTAATGAATTGACTTCTTTTGAAACACACTGTCATATTTTATATAAATTTTGACAAGTTTACGTTTTAATGAAGGCCCTTATTAATTTTTCTTTAGCATAAATGCCAACGTAAATATATTTTCTTTCCAAAAATGTTGCTTTGTCTCTGAAATCAATGTTATTAACATCATGTGCATAATTAAAATTGTATCACTGATATATCTAGTCTTTATTCCTTCAAAAAATGTACCAGTTCCTGACGAGATAAGCTTAATAGATAATGTTTACATTATCTTATAGTAGATGCAATGTGTATTGAAATGTGTTCATAATGATGAAGAAAGCTTTTATTAATGATCATCACCAAGCCTTGACTTGTCATCAAATGATAATGCAAAAGCAAATTAAGCTTGATTGTTTTAGAGCACACTTCCCACAGTATCGAGGAATAAAGACAATTGATAAATAAACTTAGTCTAGATCGGTGTAGAAATCTTATTTTCACTATTGAAAACCAATTCACTAAAATTGTTAATATTTAAGTATTTTGGAAACTTACTTTTGTCACATCATACCATAACTTAAGTTCAAATAATTGAGTTCAAAAAATAGTCAGCAGCACATTTTCTTTCTTTATAATATAAGTAGTTGCTATTTCAACAGCTTTCTATGCAGCAAAAATAAATTTAAACCTGTCTATTATTGAGAAGATTTTTGGGACTAAAGTTTTGTTTGGTGTGTTAAAAGACATTTTTGTGATAAGGAGTGAGATTGAAAAAATCTTAACACACGTTTTACCTAATAATTTTTTTTGGGTGTAAAATTTAAAAATTTCTTTGATCTAGTTATCTTTGAAAAATATGTCAGCTGTTATTCTTAATGACAAACATGTTGATTTATTGTGAGTTAAAATTATTAAAAATTTTCAAAAAAAATCCAAATTGGTCCTACAAAAAATTGGCCAAAGAATTGAAGGTCTACCGTCAAACTATTTCCAATGTTATTAAACAGTTTCAGGAGAATTTGACCATCGACAGGAAACCTGGTTCGGGAAGAAAACAACGACCACATGATATTGGGAAAGCCAAGAAAATAGAAAGCATATTGAAAAGATCTCCAAACACATCTGGTAGAAAAGCTGCCCGGTTAGCTCAGTGCTCTGACTATTTGGTGCGAAAAGTTAAAGCCAATGCAGGTTTGAAAACATACAAAGTCCAAAAAGTTCTAGACAGGAATGCTGCAAAAAAATTAGACGCCAAAAGTAGGGCTCGGAAATTAAAATCGAATTTCATACAAAAATATTCATGTTCTTTAATGGACGACGATGCGTATGTACTGGTAGATTTTACGCAGCTTCCGGGTCAACATTTTTATGTTGCTGATGCTCGAGGAAATGTCGAACGAAGAACAATTTAGAATCCAAAAGCAGACAAAGTTTCCTAAAAAATTCCTGGTATGGCAAGCTATATGCAGTTGCGGCCAAAAAAAGCAAGTCATTTGTTACAGTGGGCTTTATAAATACCGAAATATACACCAAAGAATGTTTGAAAAAAGACTTCTTCCTTTCATAAGAGCACAATGTGTCCACATATTTTTGGCATCATGTCACTACGGCAAGAAAGCTCTGGAGTGGTACCAAAGTTATAACATAGTTTTTGTACCAAGAGAGGCAAATCCTCCAAATTGTTCGGAGCTAAGACAAGTGGAGAGATATTGGGCTCTTGTGAAAAGAAACTTAAAGAGCACAAAAAAGGTGTCCCAAAATAATCTTCGATAGTTTCGAGGAGATGGGCAAACTGTTCCAAAAAGGTGTCTGAAACAACTATCAAATCTCTAATGGAAGTCTTACCAAAAAAGGTCCACGAGTTCATAAATAGTAGTTAGAACTATAAAAGTTATAATAATTTGTAATTTGTAAAATATTATCAATTAAATAAAAAAAAAATCAAAACTCTGAGATCAAACGTTTAAAAATTATTGAATTTTATATATGTTAAGAATTTTTTAATCTCACTCCTTATACTATATGTATAAAAATGCCAGAAGAGATTTTAAAACAAAAAAGTTTTTATGTAGTTGTGGTTGATCTAAAAAATCGTAATTTTTCAATAAAAATCGTCAAATCGTCATTGGGTAAAATAATCGTCAAAATGATGTTAAAATCGTCGTTCTGGCAACGCTGCATGAAGATAGTAATGCAAACCGTAACAATGTTTCCGATTGATGCTCTCTTCTTCATTCTCTTTTTTTCTCTGCTCTTCTTACCCCCCCCCCCCCCTCCTACGTCTCCCTTCATACTATTCCCTTATCAAAACCTCGTACTCGGTTAAGTGTAAACGAAGATGTGAGAACAATTTGCATTTACAGTTTAGATGATCATTGTGTGCGTGTGAGTGACCAACACAGATACGAGGAGAGAGCACAATAAGAGAGAGGGAGAGGCAACTAGTTTCATATCATAAAGAGCGTTTCAATTCCGTTTCATTTCGCAGCACCAGAGTTTCTTCTCGCTGGGATTTTTTCGATATTTGGAATATATAACAGTTGGCAAGTCGTTTTAGCTAACGGTCATATTGAGCTATGCACACATTCACACTCATGCAAAATTCCGTCAAAAGCACACAAGGTTGTTGTTGTTGCAGCTGCTACCTTCTTCTTTTTTTTTTTTTTTTTTTAATTTTATACTAATCTTTAGCTTGAAGTCTATGTACCATAAATGTTTTCACTTAAATTTTTCACCGAGAAATTATGTGCTTAAAATTGTTAAGTTCTTGGAAAAACTAATAAACATGAAAACGAAGCAGGAAAAAATCTTAATTACATCGTAAAAATCACACAAGTTCAATAAAAAAAAAGAGAAAAGAAAAACTTCAGAGAATGTCGTCGTTGTTGTTTTTACCGCGTTGAAGAATTCATGCGACAAAAATTCTGCACATTATTCGTACAAATCCTAGACGAGAAATGCTATAAAATTCAGGCGAAAAATCACATAAAATAAACAATTTCCATAAACAAAGCAAAAACAAAAAAAAAAAAAAGAAGAAAAAAGTGTTAACATATCGTAAAAAGCGCACAAAGAGGGGAAAGGGGAGTGAGCGGGCAAGCTTGAGTACAGCGAGAAAGAGAGAGCGTGTGAGAGTGAACGAAATATAAATAAATATTTACTGCTCATTCAATGTCTGACAGATTTATTTGTTGTATTTCCCAAAAACTAAAAATTTATGTCTCACTAAAGGTGAAAACTACTGAAGCTGTGGCATAACAATGCCATCATACATCAAGAGGATACAGTGGAGAAAAATGAATATAAAAGTGAGCAAAAAAGAAAGAAATAAGTTTCTCTCGCTGACGTCATACCATACACTTTCCAATTCAGTTCATTCGAGCCTGCGGAGATTGGTGGTATTTGGGCCCTAGTTGTTTATTTATTTTATTACTCTTTAATTTTAAATTTATTTAAATTTTTAGTATATATCTTGAGTAGTTTTAAAGATAAAGCACTTCAAATTAAATAAAATCAATATTTTTCCAAAGAGGAAAACTTAAAATTTTAAAATTAAATAACTTTCAAGAAATTTGGCTTATATCTCTTCAATGAATTCTTCGATTCGTTCTTCGAAAGTAAGTTATTTTAAAATTTCACTTGGAAACTCAACAAAACTTTCCACTTTACTCTATGGTTTCAGTGTAGTGTATTTCATTTTCAACAATAAAGTTTCTTTACTTGCTGCTAACAGCATCGGCAGCGCCCCTCCCCTTTTGTTATTTGATGTACTTTCGGTTTTCTCATGACCGAGCGCATTATTTTCGCGCAAATGTTATGAATTAAAGATGAGTGTTGAACTCGGTACCTACCAACTATGTAGTAGTAGGGCCACAGATATTGGATATGGCATAAATGAATGAAATAAGAAAAAAAAACAGAAGAAGAAGTAAACTCCAAACGCCTTCCGCCCCTAACAACATACAGAGTTCATATTAAAGTTGTGCTCGAACAGATCGAGTGAAGTGGAATGAAGTGTTATATAAAAGAGAAAGAGAGAAAGTGTGAGAGAGAGAGAGAGTAGATTGTAGTGGCGCCTTACTTCGTGTTGCTAAAAGAAGTCAAGTTGAAATTAAAGGGCTTTTAAACGTTTAAGCCGGGCTCATCGAGTTTGATGTGTATGAGAAAATGGCAGGAAAAAAGGAAGAAAAAAAAACGCCAGCAACAACAACAACCAAGCGCCGTTTTTTTGTTGTTGTTTGTTTGTTTTTATTTTTTTTTATTATATCAAAGACTAAAAAGCACCAGCAGACGAAACTAAAGCTAAAGTTATATACTTAAGTATAAGAAAAACAAAAAAACAATGAAATATTTATGATTTTTTTCTTAAGGGTTGTGTGCAACAAGCATAAAAAAATCGCATTCATACTACTACTACTCGCTTACAATACAATACATATAAATATTTACTATAGCAGCAGCACAGCGCAAAAGAATTTTAATTCATCTTAATGACTTATTCATTCACTTCTTTTACAGCATACATATTTATGTGGGCATAGTTGAGGTCGTTTCTTTCAGTTATATACTTTGCTTTTAAGTTCAGCAAAGTGTAATGGATTTTAAAAGATATTGTATTGGATAAAGTATATTTTTTTATTATTGTATAGTTCTGAAAGGGATAAAAAAGAACTGACTGTCGGTTTAATATCACAGCCATTGTCATTATATGCCCACTTCGATGAAATCGATGTTCATTGTAAAATAATTTTATTGATGTATTGGCATTGGAAAAAAAAGACAATATAGGAAACGCTTAAATGTGTTTAAAATTCTTTGAACCGATAAATGGCAGAATCAAATTTAAATGTAAGAGACTTTTGTCTCCTCATGTGTTTTTGTTTTTGTGTTTTGTATGGTAGAGCTGAATACCTCATGGGCCGTTCAACATAATAGCTCCTCTTCTTGTGGAAGCTTGGAATAAAAGATCGATTCCTGAACGCTGGACCGAAGCTCTAATAGTTACCCTTCCTAAGAAAGATGACTTGTATCACTCTCCTGAACACAATTCAAAAAACTGCTTGCGCTTATTATCTTGGATCGACTATCGCCAATTGCTAGTACAATCAGGTGTGAACAAGGTGGTTTCCGGGAAGGCCGATCATGCGCAGATCACATTTCGGCACTAAGAATTATTATCAAGCAGGCAAACGAACTCAACTCACCTCTATACACCCAGAGAAATACTTACCTCGTTTTAAGAAAAACGGCTATCAAATTGAGGAAAAATGGGAATGATTTGGCGCCCTAGAAACGGTTTCCTCATTTAGATATACATGATTTCTTTGAATTGAGGAAATATTTTTTCTTTATTTTAGAGAAAAATTTCTATGAAAGAAGGAAGTTTTCTATAAATTAAAGAAATATGTCTTCAATTTGTAGAAATTGCGTTTTTCAATTAATTCAAAAAATTAGGTACTATTTTCCTCAGTTTGAGGAATAATTTTTCATAAATTGAAGTCAATTTACTACCTTTTTAGAAAAAAAAAAATCCTGAATTTATGGAGTATTTTCTACAATTTTGTTTTAAATAAAAGGCATAGAAATCATTTTTTTTTACTTGTATTCATTTATTATTTTATTTTTAATAAGAATTAAGGTTTACATTCATACGTATTTTTACATACACTACAGGCGTCGTCGCCTTGAAATGATTAAAAGTTCCTTATGGCCATCAAAAAATTATAAATTGAAGTTTATTGAAATTTATATCTTTTCAATATATTTTATTTTTTTTTTTCACAAAATATATCAACAGCCACAAACACAACCGCTTCGCTTGAAATAGAGACGCCAACTAAAAAATTCAAAAGAGAAACAAAGCGTACGTGATTGTCTGCTAAGGCCAAAAGAGTAAAGCTAGTTTTTGTGCATACTAAAATTTTGTATGGAGAACATTTTTGGTATATTCGTCTCTTTCTTACATTTTCTATACAACTAAATTTGTAACAATGAAGAAATAACTTACTTCAAATTGAACACCATGGTTGCATGAAAGGAGCACAGTTTTCTTCATTTTGAGGAAAATTTACTTAAACGAGAGAAATTTTCGTGGATTCAAATTGAGGAAACTTTTTCTTTGTTTTAGAGATGGGTATTTTTCTGGGTGTACCTTCTCTTCATCGACTGCGAGCGCGTCTTTGATACCATCAACAGGATTAGTATATGGAGGGCCCTACATCATAAAGGAGTGCCGGATGGTATAATAAATATCATAAAAAGCATGTATTTCGGAGCAGACAACTCCGTCAACTATACAAAAGCAAAACATCTGAATCATTCAAGATCGACATTGGCATACGACAGGGGTGCGTCCTCTCACCATTCCTGTTCCTACTGGTCCTTGACGAAGTTATGACTGCCACGAATAGAGAAGCACTAGGCGGTATTCAGTGGACCCCATTTGCGTAACTGCATGATCTCGACTATGCCGACGATCTCTGTTTATTCGCACATAGTTTCAACCATAGTTTATCCTCAGCCCACTTGTTGGGCTGCAGATAAACATCAGCAAAACGAAAGTAATGAGAGTTAGCAGTACCAGCAATAAACCTCTTCTACTGAACACCAGAATTAATGATGTCGACAGTTTTTGCTACCTTGGCTGCATTGTATCAAAAAATAGTGGCGCCGACTAGGACATCTAAAACCGTATCTGCAAGGCATGCAGCGCCATGTGCACTTTAAGAGAAGTGTGGAAATCGAAAGACCTATCACGTGAAATCAAGGTCATGATCTTCAACACTTGCATAAAATCTGTTCTCTTATATGGCTGCGAAACGTGGGGCCTGACAAAAACAGCTGTAACATTTGCAAATCGATGCTTCTGCAGAATAATTCAGCGATTCTGGCCAAGCACCATCAGTAATGCCGAACTACTCTGCGTAACAACACAAAAATACTGCCATACTGCAAGACATCGACGAAGTACGGTTGGATCGGAAGTACGGCTGGATCGGACACACGTTGCGATCTACAAATAACATCAGTAAAGCAGCCTTGACCTACAACCCCCAAAGAAGTCGAAGACACATACTTGAAGCCGTTTGCTCCCAAGCTGGAGATTAGCAGACCATCCATCACATATGTACTTCAGGCACACCGTGTGTTATATTCCTATAGTAAATGTATGTTCTTTTATAAAATAGGTAATGTGAAGTGCCTAATTTATTTTGTTTAGTTTGTGAAGTTTGTTTATTTTTAGTTATTTTGAATGACGGAAAAAATTAGACTTGGCATAGAGTAAACTAGCCTTTATAGAATTTCTGACCCGATTTCACCCCAAGATTGACGAATCGCGTTATTGAGTTCGATCACGCTGTTGTTCTTTTCCCCCTTTGAATACTCTTTGCCAGCAAGTATGCGCCAAACGTTTTCCATAGGGTTACAATCTCGACTACTTACATGCAGGCCATTGCAGCAACTTAAAGTTTTTGAAGTGAAACTTCTTTTCTCTTGTCCTAGAGTAAAACCGGATGTGACGTCGCGATTAAGTTATATAATAAACGATTCATAAATAGTTTTAATTCAATATAACATATTAATTACACACGCCTATGGCAGAAAGAACAATGTGTAGCGTCGCCATCTTAAAGTTTATGACAGTCACATATTTCACATACAGATGGCGCAAATGTCCAAGGAATTACATGAAGATGTCGCACACAAAAAAGAGTTCGCTACAATTGTCATCGACATTACCGGTACAGAGTTGCAATTTTTGTTCTAGCATTAATCCCAAAAAAAAAAAATTGGTTGTGTATTAACGAACACAAGGCAGAAGTGAAACTTCTTGTGAACTAAACGAAACACAAGCAAATGAGATTAAAAAACATAAGCCAATGATGTAAAAAATTTAGCGATTGAAAAATTTCATTTGCTTGTTATTTGCTTGTGTTTCGTTTAGTTCATAAGAAGTTTCACTTCTAGCTTGTGTTCGTTAAAACGCAATTTTATGAACTGTTTTTGAGGAAAACCACGCCTGGACGCATTATCTTGCTGGAAAATGAACTCTCTCTCAGGCTTGTTTTCATAATAAGACACCAACACATCTTCTAATAAGCTCCTTGAAGGTTTCGGAGTTCATTTTTGTTGTGATGAGGCAAATTTATGTATGTCGCTCCAAAGTACGAAAAAGCTCACCAAACCATTACAGTTCCTCCACCATTTTCAACGTACTTCGTAGTGTTTGTTCAAAATATGCCAATTACAACTGTAACAGTCCGGCCCTTATAGATAAAACTTTTTTCATCCGAAAAAATAACATTTCGCTATTCTTCACTCCAGGATATATATCTGCGGGCAAACTACTATCGCTGGGTCTTATTAGCATCAGTCAAGCGTTGTTTTCCCTTTAGTTTTGTCGAGTTTTTGCACTTAAAACTCGTGCGACATGTCGGGGAGTGACGGAAAGATACAAATTGTCTTTGATTTGTCGAGCAGATAACCGTTTTTGAGTTCCTTCGTAACGAATTTGTCCTTTATGGCGCAATGTTAGCATCGTGTTCACTCTAGTCGGAATTTTAGCGCCATATTTTTACATTTCTTCAAACAAATTCCGTATTACTCCCCAATTCCAGCGAACAGAATCTCGCAATTTGCCTGTTGGAAAAAATTCGCGTCTCTCAGAATTCTGATTATTTGCTATTTAGAATCAGTAAGCTTTGCACCTTTGCCCATGTCTGTAGAAAATTATATCATACCTTTTTTAGGTACAATCGGACTCAAAAATTACAATTTTTACATATAATTTAGGCCTTTCAAAAAAATTTAAATATCAACACTTGCACTTACATTGAATTGTTGTTTGATGCTTGTAGTATGTTTAAGAAAATTAAATGAATTTCAACAGTTCAGCGCAATTATTGTAGTTTCAATAGCATATTAAATTGTATTACAATCTCACGTAAATAAAACAATTAATTTTATGTTTTTAGTGAGTGAGTTATTTTATTTTACAGCTGTATGATGATGAAGTGCGTCGGTGGACAGCACACGATCGAAGGCCATAAACAAAATGCTGTCGTGGCGGGCCAAAATGCTGTCATGGCGGACTAAAATGCTGTCATGGCGGACCAAAATGCTGTCATGGCGGACCAAATTGCTGTCATGGCGGACTAACATGCTGTCATGGCAGATTAAAACACAGAGTTACCAGAGTTTCAGCTTACAGTATAATTCTTTTTGTTGGTTTACCATACGTTTGGACAAGAAGTAAATAATTAGAAGCAAATTATTTGAGCATAAAATATTCAGACGCTCTTGACTTCGTTTCAGTTTATAAAGGAGAAAAAGAAACAATTCGTCGCCTGAGAATTGATTTGGCGTATAGGCATACGAATTTATACACACATACGCCAAATCAATTCTCAGGCGACGAATTGCTTTTGAATATAAAGCAGAGCATGGTGGAATAATAAGCTAAAACACTAGCGTATCCTGAGACATGAAAAGGGTGTTTTAGTTTTATGGCCCTTAGAAAAGTCTTTTAAATGACAAAGCTACGATCATAATGAAATATTTATCGGCAAGGCAAGGAAGAGGCGAGTTGTTATGTAAGCTGAAGCAAGTAATACAAAAAATAAAAATTAAAATTATTCCTACAGTTATCTTCATATATCTGTGGCAATAAGGAATAACAGTTAAACTCAAAAGTCGACTAAAAACCTGTTGCGTTTTTTTCATTATAAAACCCAAAATATTGAAAGTTTTTAAATAATTAATGGAGTTTAATTAATAAAAAACTATGGAGACTGCTAAATTGCAAAAATTTCTCAAAAACTTTCAACATTTTGGGGTTTATAATATAAAATACGCAGCAGGTTCTTATTCGAGTTTTGAGTTTAGTTGTTATTCGTTATTGCCACAGATATATCAGTGAAGGGGAAAAATATCGTAGTATTGAATAATGCAACTCTGATTTTGAGTTAAACATATGCAGAATTAGGCTCTCAAAATAGAACTATTACATTGTATTGTTAGAAAAAGGTTTTTGTCGTAACACCGCGTTATGCAAGATCTTCTGTACGTTCCTCTAATTAAGAGAACTGCCATGCCAACCGATTGCTTCGCCTCTATATTCCGTCATTAACTAGAACAAGTAAAACAGGTTATTTTAAATTGTTATATCTGTGTCTCCCCTCTCCCTTCACTTCTACTGCCTTATTACTTTATCTCTATTACCTGCTCTCCTCATCTCTATTCTCTCTCTATAACACGAGCCGCTTTTTTCCATAGGTTTCCTACAACTAAGGGCCTGTTCATATATTACGTAAGGCACGAGGGAGGAGGGGGTCGGAAAATTTCTAACGAAATGTTATCTGGGAGAGGGAGAGGTCATCAACTTCGTTTCGTAACATCGATTTTATATGAACAAATACAGATGAAGAGTTTTCTCCCGCTGAATTCGAAAATCATGGCTAAAAATTTTCCATTTCACTTGCATTTTATATGAAATGCTTAAAAATGGCGAAACAGAAATCTGCTACGTTACTGGGGGAGGGAGGGGGAGCGGTACGTTTTGTTACGATGTGTTATGAACGGGGAGTAGGGGTCCAAATTGGTCAAAAATTGCATTACGTAATATGTGAACTGCACCTAAACAAAGAAAATATTTTAGTAAGAATATATTTTTTGTAAGTATCTCTCATCCTTCTTCTCTCTCTTCTTTTTTTATCGTTCCATTACACCTTCTCCCCACTTTCTTTTATACTCTTTCCATATATCTATTTTATTCTCATTCCCTCTCCCACTCTCTTTCTATTCAAACTTCTCTCACGCTTTTCCTATTTGTCTCACGTTTTCTCTTCTTCCCCCCTTTCTCTTCTTTTTGAAAAATTGATCTCTCTACGCTTTCTTTTCATTTTATTTCTTTCCCTCAGTCCATCTATCCATCTCCTCATATGGATCATCTTTCACACCACTGGACCCGCTTTTTCTTTCTCTTCTATTTCCCTATCTTTTTCTCTCTTCATTACACACTCTTTCTTCCTTATCTCTCCTCTGCACTCCTCTTCACTGCCCTGCCCTCATCCTCTCCCGCTTTTACTTGTGATTCACTTTCTCCTTCCGCACTCTTTGTTTCCTCTGCCAAGCACTCTCTTCTTCTTTTCGTCTGTTTTCCGTTCCTTCTCCTAACGTTTTTCTCCCAACTTTTTCCTAATCTATCTCACAAGCCCCTCTGTATTCCTTTTCTCCCCCCAATACTCTCTTCTTCATAAATTTCCCTTCATAAATTTCCTCTCTTACTAAAAACCAATACGAAATCCACAGAATTCAACTAAAAATAACAAAAGCCAAAGAACTAACGCTACGCTAAAGGGACATTCAAAATGCTCAATCTGGTGTGTGGTTCACATTGTTAATATTATCTAAACTTGTAATGTGTGTTGGAAAAAGAAAAGATTGCACACCGTTGCAACAGAACAATAACATTATTAAACTGCTTTAATTATAATAACATTTCAAAGTTAACAGCTTTTGTTTTTGTAATGATAGTAAAGTGAAATGAAATGAAATGTGCCACAATGTCAAGTTACACTAGAGCAAGAGAGCGACGCGTTTTTGAAAAGCGACATTAGTGATGTGAAGAAGAAACTTAAGTTAAGATAAAAACGTTAACGTTTTATGCGAAAATGAATAATACATTTGAATACTTACTTTATTTTATAATAGCAGACGTGCAACCATATCAAGGTCGACATACAAACAAAAAAGAAGATACGTCTGTATGTGTGTATGTGTGAGTGATGGTGAGTGTGTTTTACTTTATACTATAAAGAGATTCATATGCAATGTATGCATATCTATGTGTATGTGTAAATTCTATGCATAATGAAAGAGGTGACAAAACTTATACTTATAAAACATAGATTCTATAGAAAGGCAGACGACATATGCATTTACTACCTGAGCTTAGTATTTCCCATTCGATGACGTTTTACTCTCATTTATAACATTTCTAAAGAAAATGCTGTTAGGCATTTGCTGCATAATTGTCAAAAGATGTTGATGTTGCATGCATGCAACACACATGATGCATCTTTCTAATGTGTATGTGTGTGTGTAAGTTGTAAGGTCGCACTGCGTAATGAAAGAGAGAGAGAGCTACCATGGGAATGCTGCATTTTGGCCTTTATCTTTTCTTTCGGTCTCTCTTTCTCTTTGAGTGATGATGTTTTGCATTTGCATTTGAGATGTGTGTATTTTTGATGCGCGCTTCAGCGTCAAATGTGATGAGATTAAATGTGAAAGATAAAGTTTACTTTGTGTGTTTGTTTTAGTGAGTAATTAAATTCTTTTTTTATGGTGTTTCAACTCAATGAATCATCTGGGCTCTTTGCAATTTATCCAGTGGGTAAATTATGAAGCGCTTCTAGAGGAAATGCTGTAACGGAACATTCTTTCTTGGTCGGGGTAGAACTCAGCGGGCTCCAGAGGTTCTTTTTGTTACAACTATTTATATTTTTCAGGAGACCCTAGTTTCATTTAAACACAAAGACACCATTTATTTCTTCCCAATTCATTTAATATTCAGGTGTAAAACTTAAAATCACAAATTCACTTAATCTAACACTTATTCATAGAGATACAATGCGTGGATAACAAAGAGGATGCGCTTGTGTAGCGCCGTTGCTGTGCTGGAGAAATACAATGCTTGGAGAACCAAGAGGATGCGCTAGTGTAGCGCCGTTGCTGTGCTGAAGAAATACAATGCGTGGATAACCAAGAGGGCGCGGTGTTTTGATCGACCGTAGCGCCGCTCCTGTGCCGGAGGATTTCAATGCTTGTATAATCAAGAGGGCACTAGTGTAGCGACGCCGCTGTGCTGAAGAAATACAATACGTGGAGAACCAGAGGAGCGCTAGTGTAGCGCCGCTGCTGCGCAGAAGGAATTCAATGCATGTGCGTGCTTCGCTGCTTTCGGTGTACCCAGTGATTCTGCTTCGGTTCGTTGCCTCCGTGTTAGGGACCAAGTGGGCTTACAACCACGCGTGGGAGTAAGACCTGATGTTTTATTGCTTAAGAGACCAAGTCGGCTCACAACTATGAAAGTCGATCAAAACACGTCAATCAAAGACGTAAGACCTGGCGTTCTCTGTCCCACGGGGCCAAGTCGGCTCACAACTATGAAGGTCGATCAACACACGTCAATCATAGAGGTTAGACCTGGCGTTTGCTTTGATCAAAACACGCCAATCATGTATGAGACCTGGAGCTTCCTGACAAGTTCGTATCTAGGTCAATAGCGATTGCCCGTCAAGGGAGGGGGATTTGCCCTACTGTGTTCTTCTTGTTCTTTCGTCGTTGGTACAACAAATCACTCACCTGTACGCTTTTGCTCGTTCTCCGCTGTTGGCACTCACAGTCCCTTAATCGTCGACGGCTATCCACACAATAAAAAAGGAGAGCGTACTGCTGTTGTGCACGCTCTTTTATTGCCACTTCTTCTTCTTCTTCTTTGTAGTACTGGAAAATGATGCGCTATATTGTATCTTTTCTGTGATTGGCTGTTCTCGATCGTATGATAATATTGTTCATCAGATATTTGAATTGCCATCGCAGTAGGCTGTCTATATCATACGATGATCCCGTTACTTGTGTGTGCGCTGCTGGCAGCATTAATTGGAGTTTGTTGTTGTTTGCTCTTTTGCCTACGTGACTTCGTGGAGTACAGTGGCGGTGTTGATCTACAATGGCGGTGTTGATCTACAGTGGCGGTGTTGATCTACAGTGGCGATGTTGGTGTTAGTACATAGATCACAGCCGGGTATTGTGCGGCCTAAATTTGACTATCGAATTTGGGTCGTCACAATGCTAAAATGATTGCTATCTTTCTCAGTCCGGCAGCAATGCTTTTCGCAATGGGTAGCTGCTTCAGTTGATCACTGCAAACGATTTTCTTTTTCGGTTTATGCTATGGAATATTTGCACAAGTGACTGTGACCAATTCAAGCGGAAATTGAGAAGCATTTCTGCGGCTTGCATTTCTTATACTTGAAGGAGATTTATAAATATTTTTGCAAAAAAAAAAAAAAAAATGTAGAAATCTCTGCAGCAAAGTTTAAAGATCGTAATATTTCTAAGGTAAAATACTTTCGCTCTTGTGTCGACATTGTGATTTCAACATTTCTACACAATGCAACGATTTGTTAAAGTATAAACTATGCTATCGTATATTTTTGATATTTTTTGGCGTTTTTTTCTCTTTGCAATATTTTACTGCATAGTTTTTGGTGCACCACACCACACCAGTTTTTTTTATGTCTTGATTGCATGAATGCGTTTTCTTGAAATATCTTCTCGTTTAGTGAAAATCACAGCAGCACAGAAATCTTTTGAACTTTTGCTGCAGCGATTGCAATCAATTGTTGAACATGCACATTCATTCACACACGCAACCAAACACACGAGGCAAGAGTTAAAACCTTTTCTGCCAATCTCTTCTTTTTTTTTTTTTTAAGTGAATTGTCGATATTCTTGTATTACATACATTGAAGTATGTATTTCGAAAAATTGTTGCTTGCTTTTGAAATGTGTCTAATTTGGAGAACGAGCAGCAGAAGTTGAAGGAGTTTTCTTTTTTCTCAGAGCCAATCAATTCTTCAATTTTCCAATACTTTCGTCAACACACACACACACACACACACATTCAAGTATGTGTAATGTTGTTTAGTTCATTCAATATGTGTATTACAATAAATATGTTGATGTAGTTGTTGTTGTTGTTGTTGCCGTTGTAAGTTGAAGACATGTAAATGTTCCTTGCCTTGCCTTGCCTTGCCTTGCCTTACACACCAAACTATGCATATTTTGTTATTTGGGTTAATAGAATGCATAAAATACTTCCTCTTCATCTTCGCCTGCTGCTGTTGCTGCTGCTTCCTCATCTCGTTGCTGCTGTTAGTGATGTTGCTGTTGTAGGTTCAGGTAAACAGGCACAGTTAAGTTGTAATATGTGAGAATGTATGTATATTTGCATGTTATTGCACACAACAACAAAAACAGCAACGAGAGCAACAACAGCAACGATTTATCTATGTATCTCTCCACCTACACGTTAAGTTCACAATCAAGCACATTGCCAGCGCTAATGTATATTTTCGCTTTATGCTTTTTTCTTCATTGCAAGTGCGCTACAGTCAGCATGGTTTTCATTTTATATGCATCGCTTTTAAAAATATAAGAAATATGGGGAATCAGACGGTGAGAGAGTAATTTGTTTTTGTGCATTTGAAGAGATCAAATAAGAGTATAAAACTAATCAGATATCAAACCCAATAAAAGAGGAAAGAAGGAGGGATGTAGAGAGTGAGGAAAAATGTGTTAAGAAAGGAAGAGAGAAAGGACAAAGAGACGAGAGAGAGAAAGATGGATAGATAGATGGATATTTAACATATTAACCGGAGTCTCTAAGTGTGAGTGAGACGAAGAAGTGGGGGGAGATAAAGAGAGGGGGTAGGGGAGAAAACGAGAGAGTAGTTGAAAGAGGTGAGAAGTAGAGAGAAAAGAGAAAGATTAGTAGGGAAAGTACGCAAAGATAAAGGAGGATAAAGGGAGAAAGATCAGAGGTAGAGAAAGTCTTATGAGGAGAGGAAGAGGAGTGAGGGGGATGGGGAAAGGGAGAGATTGATAGGGGAGATAGAGGGTGAAAAGAAATTACAGATAGAAAGAATTGAGAGAAAGGGAGTAAAGAGTGAAGTATTGGGACAGGAGAGGTAGGGAAAGGAGTGTCCGAGGGAGATGAGGTGGAGTGGAAAAATTATAAAGAGATATAGGAGATAGAAGACACGAAAAAATGGGAGACAAATAGCGGAGGAAAAATGGAGGAAGGAGAAAGTGAGCGAGAGCGAAGATATAGAAAAGAGTGGTAGATAGAGGTGGAATGTGAGATCGTTGATAAAGGAGTGAGTGGTCGTCGTAGCTTAGTGGTTAAGGTTCAAATCTCGGCACGCTCATAAATCAAAAAATAAATTTATTTTTGGCCTATGAAAACGTTTTCACTTTGATGTTCGGATTCGGCAAAAAACTTTAGGTCCTTTCCATTCGTTTATAAATATAATTTACATAATCTAAATGAATAAGAAAAGCTCTATATAGGCCCTCCATGGGCTGTTGGGCCATAGTAGTAGTAGGAGTAATAGTAGTAGTGAGCGAACGAGATTTGTATGTTCGAGGGAGAGGTTTGCTCTTGAAAGGGGAGTGAGGGAGAGGGGGAAGTAAGACACTAGAGGCGTCTTCGAGAATCTAGCATAATTATTTAAAAAATTCTTCACTTCGTAGGGCATAAAAAAGCCGGCCCAACATATTGTATTTCGTTTTCTGTTGCTATTTTTTTTTTTTTTTTGTATTACAGTAGCAAAAGAAATGCATGAAAAAACTAAAAGTTTGAATTGAAAATATTCAATAAAATGAAAGCGAAATATTGCATACCGTTTTGAATGTATTTGTGTCGGTGTGTGTGTGTGTGTATAAATGTGCAAGTGTATGGGTAAATGAATTACTTTACTTTGCATACACATGAATGCACGCATGCAATGCATTGAACACAGTGAACCAACGGCAGCCAGCAGCAATAGTAGTAGCTGAGCAGTTGAGTACAGAATTGAACCAGAAACACATTTATTCGGCACAATTTCATTCAATTTTCTTGGGAGAACGAAATAGAATTGAATTTAAATGCGCGCATACACATACACTTACAGAAGTAGACATACACATATAGAGAGAGACAAAGTCAATTCCCTTTTCAAGAATGACACTTTATATGCTGCCAGGGTAGCAGCGTTGTTGTTGCTGTAGTCATCGTGTTCATTTCATTTCATTCCAACATAATGTCGCTGTACAATTTGTTTTTTTTTTTTTTTAGCCATAGAGATATGTAGGTGTAGGTTTAAGTGTTTGAGTGTGTGTGCATGTGTGTGTGTGTGTCTATTTTGTTCGTTTGTCTATTTGTCTAACTGTTTCTCTAGGTATTTTTTTCTCTTGTTCATTTTGTTTCTATATCACTTGCTCTCTCTCTCTCTCTCTCTCTCTCTTTACCTCTCGCTCTCTTGTTCTAAGCGAACGATTTTGAATGCATTTACAAATGTCACGTTGCATGTCAATCAGATTCCTAGAATTGCTGCACACACACACACACACACACACACACATATCAACACAACAGCTATAAGAGTAGCAGCAGCAGAAGCAAAGTAATCATCATCATCATTTGAAAGAGACATTGGAGTCAACGAAAGCTTCACTAGCAATAGAAGCATCATCATTATCATTGCGCAAATGAACAAGTAACTGAGTAAGTAAATAAGTGAGTGTATGTATGTGTGTGTGTGTGTATGTATGCAATTTGAGTTGTATTGCAATTCAATGCTAACAAAACAAGCCTGCAAACTGGCAACGTAATTTTTTTCATTCTCTCTATAAAAACTTAAAATTTTCTTAAACGCCCCCATTAAGCGCGTGGACGGTCGGCTCCCGACGACGACAGTCAGACAGGCAGTCAGAGAAAACTGTCATACGTGCACATAAACATACATGAATGCATATGTATGCATGTATGCGCCGAAGTATGCACTGTATGTGTGTGTGTCTGTTTGATTTGAAGTATGCTGAGCCCGGAATGTTAAGTGGCAATGTTTGTCCAAAGAAATTGTGCAAAAACGATGAATGCAAGCATGCAGCAGCAACAACAAGAGCAATACCAGCAGTTGCATAAATATTACAATACACTCATATAACACGTTCAATGTAAAATATAAATTAAGTTATATATTTAAACGTATCTAGTCTCAATGAAAAGCGTTAGTTCATTTGTTTTCAAGAAAACTGTTCTATTTATTCCAGCCAAATAAAAATAATCATGCTTTTTTTTTTTTTTTTTGATAAATTTGAGCATTTGTGTTATTCACAGTTTTTTCAATAAGATTAGTGGTTGAAGTGAATCCAGATGAGGCATTTCTTCAGTGTTCACTGCATGATGAAATTCCTACCTAAAACTTTGACTTTAAATCATGACATTGACTTTAAATCGATCTAATTCTTCGATTCAAGTCGAAAAAATCACTTAGCCTAGGATACCAGTCTCTCATACGAACCCTGAATACAATCATGAATGATTACTATTAAGTTTTGAGAGAGAATGAGATATAATAGTGATATGTGCAGAGAGAAAAAAGAGAGAGAGAGAGAGAATATTCGTTAGAAAGTCCTCAATTTATCAATTATTGTAACACTGTGCTTGTCATAAAATGTAGCAGACGGGAGACATATCGTTTCTAACTAATTCTGGGTCAAGGAATTCAGTGGTGATAATCATTTTTTCCCCTATCAGCAGCGTTTCATACAAAATTTTTTTTTGAAGTTTTGGTTTTGGGGTATACTACGAAGTTAGGTTAGGTTAGGTTGGAGTGGCCGAACTGGCCTCTGGCCTCAGATTATAAGTGCACTGAGAGGATTCAAAGTACCGGAATACCTGTTGCAAATAATCGCAAACTACTTCGACAACAGAATCTAAATATACGATACTGATGACGGCGTGAAGCAGTATCGTTTCAAAGGAGGCGTTCCGCAGGGCTCCGTTCTCGGCCCAACGCTATGGAACGCAATGTATGACGGCATCCTCAAATTGGATCTCCCGGAGGATACAACAATCATAGGATATGCAGACGACATTGCGATAGTGGCAGTAGCCAAACACCTAGACTCGCTACAGGCTATAAGTAACGATGTCATCTCAAGGGTGAGAAGATGGCTGTACAACTCGAAGCTGGAATTGGCGGAGCAGAAGACGGAAGTCGTGATATTGAGTACCAGAAGAGCACGTGCAGAGCTGGTCATCACGGTTGGTGATCATAACATCACCTCGTGTCCACACATTAAGTACTTAGGAGTACTTATAGATTCTAGAATGACGTTCAAGGATCACCTGAAAGCTGCTAGTGAAAAAGCAGCACGAATAAACAGCGCATTAACACGCATCATGCCGAATATAGGAGACACGCGCGAGGGCAGGCGCCGACTGCTTTCAACGGTTACTACGTCAGTAATCTTGCATGCAGCACCTATCTGGGCGGACAGCAAGAAAACACACCAGAAGGATATCCGTGCGATATATAGGCTCAGTGCCCTGAGGGTTGCTAGCGCGTATGCCGTGACACAAAATCAACCGAAGCCATATGAAGAGAAGAAAGACAGCGTACCGCATCCGAGAAGGGTCGATGGACTTACAATCTCATTACGGAAATAGAAGAGTGGATATCACGCAGACATGGTGAACTGAATTACCACATTACGCAGCTGCTTAGTGGCCATGGGTGCTTCAAGCAGCACTTGCATAGAATCAACACCGGAGAAGAAGACCCGTTTTGCCCCAGATGCGCAGAGGAACAGGAGAACGCGCAGCATATACTTTTTATATGCCCACGTTTTAACAAAAACAGAGATGAGCTGGAGAAAGCCTTTGGAGAACCCCCTACAGAAAGGAATCTGACGACCCAGATGTGTAGCTGCAGATATGATGACCACTCTGTATAATGCAGAACGTGCGCGCAAAGTCGAGCGAACGGCAAATACTACAAATATGGAGCCAGATATCGTCAATCGATGATAAAACCGAACAGAATTGGACAGAAACCAATACTGACGATTGAACACTAAGCTCATTACGGCCTTCCGACGTAATACCTAACGGTGGTTCCGGGAGGAATATCCGTACGGACGAGAGGTGGTTTTAGCGTGAGAATGTCACGCACTGACTGGGTGGCTTTTTATGCTTTCCTCCTCGTTAAAAAAAAAAAAAAAAAAAAAAAAATGGAGTGGCAGCCTTCTGCTTTAAAGCACATTTAGGCTCATTGTGATACCACAGTACGGCGCGACTTTCCCCATTTACGGATTGGAGAACCATGAGGATTCCTATGGATACTACGAAGTTACATGTTCCTCTTCTTATTGCGGTAAAAATTGGTATCGAGGGGTTTTTTGGCATGAAAAAACTGAATCTGATATTTATTTGCAGAAAAAAATAATTTTAGACATACCTAAACATACAAAACCATACATAAACCATACATACAAAAAACCGTAAAAAATCCCCAATAAGTGGAAAATTTATATGGGAGGTACCCTTATTTTACATTGAAATCGCTGAAATTTTTGCACACATCATTTTTTGCTTTAAAAAGTTAGGTTCTGAAAGTTTTAGAACAATCGGCTAAAAAATAAGCAACCAGTTCTCATCAACAGCGATCAAACGTTACTAAACGAAAATTACACAATCCGACAAAACTAAATTTTTCCAAAAATAACAAGGTTCTGAAAGTGGATGCTGATAGAACTCGGGAGAAAAAATTATACGGGTCTCGCCGTTTTAAAAGTTTACCTCAAATATTTTTTGAACGCGGGCCTAAAGTTTACCCATTTCTAACAGATTAAGTAAAATAAACCATAAGATAACTTGTTAGTTTCGCATCAGAGCTTGTTTGTGTGTTCAGCAATTTATAGTAGAATTTTTCGTAGAATATTTTCTTCTTACATATTAACCCTTTGGCACCTACCATTATGGATCTTTTTTTGCCTTTTTCGAAAAAGTTTCTTTTTTGACCCATTACAAGGGTTGATAGAGGGTTAAAAAGTTAAAGAAATATATTGCCCACGAAATTTTACTATAGGTCACTGAACAACAAAAACCTGTAAACTTAGTTTTAAACCCAAATCCCAAAAATGTTTCAAATTTTCAGCTTTTATGAGAATTGAGTGCTTATTTTTTATCCGTAGAATATTTTTTTCTTACATATTAACTCTTTGGGAACCCACTATTATGGATATTTTTTGCCTTTTTCGAAAAAGTTTCTTTTTTGACCCATTACAAGGGTTGATAGAGGGTTAATAAGTTCAAGAAATATGTTGCCCATGAAATTTTACTATAGGTCACTGAACATCAAAAATCTGTAAACTTAGTTTTAGGAAACATAAACCCAAATTCCAAAAATGTTTTAAATTTTCAGCTTTTATTAGAACTGGATGCTTATTTTTTAGCCGAGGAACATATAACTTCGCAGTACACCCTCAAACCAAAACTTCAAAATAAAATTTTGTATAAAACGCTGCTGATAGGAGGAAAAATGGTTATCACCACTGAATTCCTTGACCCCGAATTAGTTAGAAACGATATGTCTCCCGTCCGCTACAAATTTTTTTTTTTTAAATTCGTGCAGAGTGTAATTAATTCTGAATGGAAGTGAACATCTTTAAATATTCGAAAAAGAATTATCAAATTTCGATTAAACGAAATGGAGTGAGGTGAAGAATTTGGAGGTAATTCCCTCTCTTATTTTCCTGCTTGGAGATGATTTTTAAAGGATTAAACATACATAGATAGTTTTTACCTTTTCTGTGACTCAAATAATTTTTTGACAAGAAAATTTATTTTGTAAGATAGTTTGCTGTTTTTTTTTTAACTGTTAACTTTCAAGGATTTATTTTGTTGTAAATTTGGATTTTAACCTTTAATAACTTCAATTATTTTTCGATGGGGCTTATTTTTCTCAAAGACCTTGTGATGGGCTTCGTAATCTTTTATCTAGTATGGTCATATACACTAGCGTATTTAAGGAGAGGAAGGGTGGAGGGGGTTTGGGGCTAAGACCTTCTCTTACAGGGGAATTTTAATGCATTTTAATCGTTGACCATAAATGGAAAAAATTTAAGGAGACAAATATTAAAGCTTGCCCTTCTTTCCCTTAGGAAATCTCTGATCTGCTAGTGGCCATATATAAGATAGTGACTTTATGTTCACGAGCGGTGGTTATTTTTATCGAATAGTTCTGGGTCGTTGTCAACAACGGTTTGTTTGAGTTTTCATGATAGGCAACTTTCGCTCAGGTATGAAACTTATAGAAGTTCAAAAGTTACTCATTGGCCATTTGATTTTGTAAAGTGTTAAACTATCGTGCTATGTTTATTGCAGTAGCTTTTTGCTTTCGGATAAAGGACTTATGTGGCACAGACATTTAAGGCGGATTCACCGGGCGAGTGCCGCCCATTGTTGTTATACAAAGTTTTTACTGTGACAACCGGTTGACGAGTCCGTCTTTAATCGTCGCTTTCATTCTGTTTGAAATAGTTAATAGCTACTCATAGTAAGAGAGAAACTAATCTACTCATGCTCTAATTAAGCAATATCAATTGCAGCCTTGCCCATCATCAAATTCGTTGTTGAGCTAAAAAAATGAAACAAAGCAGATCACCTTTATTACCAATTCGTATAAATTTATAATGCTGCCTAAGAATTTGTCAAAATCGAGAAAAGTACTAAGAAATGCTTATCTGCCGAGCCAATTTTGGCTCAGTGTTGAAGTTTTGCCATTATGTGAGTGCTACAATGCAGATTTATATATATATGTATGTATTTGTGTGTATGTCTGTGTGTCTGTCTGTACTTTTTGTTTTTGTGGAATAGTTGCAAATTTCTATGATTACAAATGAATCATGTTGTCCGTTTCAGATACAACAAGCTCAAAATATGTACAAGTATTGTATGTTTTATGTATTATGTTCGTATCTTTTCTACTTCAACTTTGCATGTCGGTTGTCTGGCCTAAGGAAAGATGGAAATGTATATGACTATATATGTATTTGTATTTAGTTATAGAGATATAATGATGAAGTTGTTTGTAGTAGTAGAAGATTGTACGGTATTCATTAATTTGATTATGTTATTTAATTAAACAAAACAAAAACTCATCGTCAGTAAATTTCTTTCTTACTTTCATACTATAACTATTACAATCATGCTTTGGTTTTTTTTCTTTTTTTTTTTGCAAATACATAGAAATAATATACATATATTTAAGAATTGATTTTAAAACTTGTACATACAAAAAAATTTTCTCAAATCTACCTATATATTATATTTTTAATAGGGCATCATCCTGTAGAAGGAAAGAGTGAGGGAGAAAGAAATTGTTATATTGAAGTCAACAAAATATTGTGGATTTTTTCCTTTACGACTACTACTTCAGGCAGACATGCATACATACAGTGGCGGTTCTAGAAATTGGGTTTGGAGGGGGCGGGGCGCGGCCTTATTTTACTTCATTAAACCTTGACCTAGACCAAAAACTAGTGCAAAAATTTTATCAAATACAGATCAAAAATTAAAAGATAACTGGCACAAAACTGAGACCGAAATTCAATCTAAAATCGGATAGAAATTTTGGTGGAAATTTCGATCGATGTTCAAACCAAGAAAAGAACCAAATTTAGAACAAAAATCTAGATCAAAATGAGATCAAATTCAGATCAAAAATCTAGATCAAAATGAAACCAAAAATCTAGATCAAAATGAGACCAAGTTCAGATCAAAAATCTAGATCAAAATGAGACTAAACTCAGATCAAAAATCTAGATCAAAATGAGACCAAACTCAGATCAAAAATCTAGATCAAAATGAGACCAAATTCAGATTAAAAATCTAGATCAAAATGAGACCAAATTCAGATCAAAAATCTAGATCAAAATGAAAGCAAATTCAGATCAAAAATCTAGATCAAAATGAGACCAAACACAGATCAAAAATCTAAATCAAAATGAGACTAAACTCAGATCAAAAATCTAGATCAAAATGAGACCAAACTCAGATCAAAAATCTAGATCAAAATGAGACCAAATTCAGATCAAAAATCTAGATCAAAATGAGACCAAATTCAGATCAAAAATCTAGATCATAGTGAGACCAAATTCAGATCAAAAATCTAGATCAAAATGAGACCAAACTCAGATCAAGAATCTAGATCAAAATGAGACCAAATTCAGTTCAAAAATTTAGATCAAAATGAGACCAAATTATTATCAAAATGAGACCAAATTATTATCAATAATCTAGATTATAGTGAGATCAAATTCAGATCTAAAATTTAGATCAAAATGAGACCAAATTCAGATCAAAAATCTAGATCAAAATGAGACCAAACTCAGATCAAAAATCTAGATCAAAATGAGATAAAGCTTAGATCAAAAATCTAGATCAAAATGAGACCAAATTCAGATCAAAAATCTAGATCAAAATGAGACCAAACTCAGATCAAAAATCTAGATCAAAATGAGACCAAACTCAGATCAAAATGAGACCAAACTCAGATCAAAAATCTGGATTAAAATGAGACCAAGCTTAGATCAAAAATCTAGATCAAAATGAGACCAAATTCAGATCAAAAATCTAGATCAAAGTGAGACCAAATTCTGATCAAAAATCTAGATCAAAATGAGACCAAATTCAGATAAAAATGAGACCAAATTCAGATAAAAAAATCTAGATCAAAATTAGACCAAATTCAGATCAAAAATCTAAATCAAAATGAGACCAAACTCAGATCAATAATCTAGATCAAAATGAGACCAAATTCAGATCAATAATCTAAATCAAAATGAAACCAAGCTTAGATCAAAAATCTAGATCAAAATGAGACCAAATTCAGATCAAAAATCTAGATCAAAATGAGACCAAACTCAGATCAATAATCTAGATCAAAATGAGACCAAATTCAGATCAATAATCTAAATCAAAATGAAACCAAGCTTAGATCAAAAATCTAGATCAAAATGAGACCTAATTCAGATCAAAAATCTAGATCAAAATGAGACCAAACATTTGATTTCTCAAAAATGGCTGTTTACTATAAGATTGTCGGGTTCCTGGGGGGGGGGAGGAGGGGGGGAGAAGCGGGCTTCAGCCCCTATAGCCCCCCTCAGGATACGCTACTGCATACTTACATACATACACATGTATGCATATACTTGAACCTTTTTTTTTTTTTTTGCTCTTTTGTGTACTTTTTTTTTGTTTTCTGGGATGGCTAAAGTTTACAATTTCAATTATACCGAATAGGTACATATATCAATTAAGCAATGAATTTTAATTAAAAAAGGAAAAGAAAATAAATTGTTGACTATCAATTTAATTACTACATTCAATATTGTGGATATTAAATTCATTAACTACTGAAAAATAAACGAAAGCTGTGAAATATATTCCATTTGCAGTTGTTTATATTCAGTGTTGAGGTTTTTCAGTAGATTTTTGAAAAAAAAGCAAAAAATTTCATAATTATTTCCTAGGAACGAATATTTAATTAAGTGCTGCAAGGTGTAAATTAAGAAGTGGATTGCACCATTATGAGCAGCGCTGCTTCACCCAGCGAGAGAGAAAGAGAGAGTAATTTGCAATGGATTGACTTTCTTTTTCATTACGACACATTTGCTTGGCTATTTCTATGCATGCAGTCAAGCACACATATAAACTCTGAAATTTACAAGAACAAAAATCTCTCTCTCTCTTCTATGCCACACACGTGTCTCTCAGTTAGCGATGCCAACTTACGGGGTATTCCCCGATTTGTGGGGAATTTTACTTAGTACTCACTCATTTTTTTTTGTTTTCTTTCTCCCCGATAGCCCTCGAGAAATTTCCCGATTTTCGATCGAATTCCCCGCATCGATATAATTTCATATTATAACAGCGCGACACGCACTTTCCATTTAAACATTTTACAAAAACGAAAAATTACCTAAAATTGACATCAATAATTTTTATATTAACCCTGCTGTTGGCACCACTTCTGTTTGTCACATTGCTACCACCACGGTCCAGCCAGACCGTCATATATTTATGCTGTATTTATCTGAATTTTTAATGAAAACTGTACGAAAACACGAAATATGTTTTACTATATATTTTCTGAATAACATAGAAGTTTATATGATACTGCATTATGTCTCTGACCTAACATTGGCTTGGCAAAAGTATGAAATTACAAGTGGGCGGGGTATCCCCCATACAAACCTTATACTTTTTTTTAGCATACCATTAATAGTACAGTACTGCAGTTTACTGCGTCTTGCGTGCAAGGACGCAGGCTGACAATACCACGTTACAGTAAAAAAGTGGATGAAGTTAGAAAAAGAGGTGTGGCACCTACCGTGTAACCTGAATATTTATTATGGTGAGATATCCCATTTTCTGTCTGGAAATAAAGCGCGGTTCACGCCAAATTGGCACGTTTTGTTGTGGTCACCACGTCGCCCCTAGTCATAAGAACAACAAATTTTTTACTGGGATTTGTTTACAATACCGTTACCGTTAGTTGATAAATTTTTCATATTAATTGATTGCAAGTTGGTGATTGTGTGCACAATGGAAGCTGCAAATAGAAAATTGATTGTGAACAAATTTATTGAAAATCCGTCGTGGTCTGGTTCAAAGATTGCGAAAGTGTTAAATATCTCCAAAAGAACGGTATCTAGAGTTATAAAACAATATAAAGAAACTCTTAGTGTTGAAAGAGCTAAAAAAGTTGTGAACAAAACGGGAACCACCAACCTAAAATTAAAGGCAAAGATCTTGAGGTCCATCAAAAGCAATCCCGGACTATCGGATAGCGATCGTGCCAAAAAAATTCAATACCAGCAAAAGTACTGCTAGACGAATACGCACAAAAGCTGTGCTAAAGTGCTATCGTGCCATAAAATATGCAAATAGAACGGACAAACAGAATTTGCTGGCCAAAAAACGTGCTCGTCTTCTTTATAAAAATGTTTTGACCAAACGTGGTAATGTACCCTCAAAATGCAAGTACATAAAAATGGATAAATTTGCAAAGGAAGCAATGGTGTGGCAGGCTATTTGCAGCTGTGGTCTCAAATCCAGGGCATTTGTGACATCTTCTTCTATGACGTCCTGATATTTACATCAAAGAGTGTCTTTCGAAACGACTATTGCCATTTGTTCGTCACCACCATTCGCCAGTGAAGTTTTAGCCTGATTTAACCAGTTGTCACTACTCTAAGAAAACCATGGATTGGTATCAGAGAAATAAAGTAGATGTAGTGCCCAAATATATGAATCCATCCAATTGCCCCCAGCTTCAAACGATCGAAAAATACTGGGCTATTACAAAATATAAGTTGAAGAAAAAAGCAGGTATTGTCAAAAATGTGAATTCAATGTTACTAAAATAGAACCAAATAGCCGCAAAAGTATCCAGAGCGGATCTTCAAAGGTTAATGGGGTCCATTAAAAGGAATGCCAGGAACTTTTTGCACAACAAAGAAATTTAAATCTTTTAATATTATAATATTAAAACACAATATTAAACTTATCATTTAATGCATTATTTGTTATTCTGAGTGTTCTGGTTAAAAAGATACAGCAACTTTCCTGCGTGCCAATTTTGCGTGAACCGCTCTTTATTATTTGCCGATACCGAGCTTATACTAGAGTTTCAGATCTGAATTTGTATTTGAATGGGCATGGCACCTCCCATACGATATTAATACTATTTTGAGTATATCTCCGAAACCACACAGATTATAGTAATGAGATTTGCTGCAAAAGGGAGGGGTTTGTCGACAGTTCCATGCTTCAGGAAACATGTGTGTGAAATTGAAAAAGACGGAATGGCACAAAGTTTTGAGTGATATTTTTTGGGCAAATGGGCACGGCAGCTTTCCTACAAAGAAAATACTTTATGCGGTATATCTGAGGAACCGAAGCAAAAAGATGATAAAGGTTTTCTTTTTTTTTGATCATTTGTAGGTTTCAATTTTTAATTACAATTCCAATGGTCGTTTGTGTAATGGTGTGTGTTGATTTAAAACTATTGTTTTCATAGAAAAATAAGCTTATATTTCAAAAAGAAAGAATGAAAATGTTGATATACATACAAACAATACGTTACTAGGTTAGGTTAGGTTGGAGTGGCAGCCTTCTGCTTGAAAGCACACTTAAGCACATTTAGGCTCATTGTGATACCACAGTACGGCGCGACTCCTCCATTTACGGATTGAAGAACCATGAGGATTCCATAATGAATCTGGCTATGCCCTTAATATTTACGGATGATAGCTCGGACAGACTAGTAAAGAAAGGTGAACCCAGGAGTTTTAGTCTCCTCCTGGCTAGGGATGGGCATTCGCACATGAAATGGAGGACTGTTTCCTCCTCCTCCTCAAAGCCGCAGCACCGATAGAAGTCATTGAATGGCAGTCCTAGTCGTGCAGCATGTCTCCCCATTATGTAGTGAGCACCGAAATCGTACTGCTGATGGAGTTTCTGCTAAGGTTGAGTAGCTGTCTAGTTCGTCTATTGTCCATAGTGGTCCATGTTAGCCTGGTAATACCACAGGTATGCTCCGCTACCCAGGATCTTTTTTTTACGTTACTAACGATTGAGTAAAGCAAAAATATCGGAAAAACTATGAGAAAATGCATACGGTCTGGCCTGACCGTGGTGGTACCAATATAACTAAAATTTTGAAATCACCAAAATCTCGCCCCTTCATACCTCAGGACTCCGGTTTTTATTTATAAATCTATTTAGAAATAGTCATTTAAGGATATCATGAATTTTGGAGATCATAGTGATGTTAAAAATAATAAAAAAATGTCAACAAAGTTGAAAAAGGTTGGGCCAGACCGTGGTGCCAACATAAGGTTTAAGGCGACCCTGAACTGTCTCGGTGCAAAACTTAACCAATTTTTACGGGACTGGTAGATTAGTAGAAATGTACTTTCTGACTCCGGAATTCTTTTGGCACATGGGAGATTTCACTTCAAGGGAATCCACTGTCAAAATCGATCCGGCGCAAAGTTTAATCCTATTGGGTAGTAGTTGCCACACCGAATTTGAACGAGTTACTAGACGCTGGCATACAACCTGCACCTTATATGGGTGCCAGGGCATAGCGACATTGAGGGAAACTGTAAGGCTGATGACCTCTCCATACTTGGTACGACACTCAGCAATTCACTTATTACTGGTAATGCAGGTATACCGCTTGCCACGTGTAAACTTTTAATTAAAGACCACTTCTCCCACATTGCGAAGAGCAGATGGAGAATGGAACCAACTTGCGCTATCGCCAGACAATTTTGGCCAATGCCTGACCATGATAGCACTAAAGCCCTCATTAATCTGGACCGTGTCCACATAAGTAGTATAGTTCCTATTCTAACCGGGCACTGCCTCATAGGCAGCCACGCACGTAGACTAGGTCTTCCTTATAATGACTTCTGCAGAAGCTGTAGAAATGAAGAGGAAGAAGAGACCATTTTCCACTTTATATGTAACTGCCCTGCTTTAGCAGCACGCAGACACAAAACTTTGGGAGCACCCTTCTATGGTAGACTCACAGAACTGGCAACCTCTGACATTAGAGACTTATCACGTTTTATTGCAAGCACAAATTGGTTTAATTAGGAGGGGATCAAGAGGTAACACTCGCCCCAAGGGTATCACAATGGACCAATAGGTCTCAGTGTGTTCTTTCATGAACAGCCCCAACAACCTAACCTAACCTACTAGACGCTCAGCCTACTTTTGGACATTAAAGTTCTCAAAGGAGAAGACGTGGGCTCTCTTTTGACTCAAATAAAAAATGGCAAAAACCTTATTTAAGGAAAAAAGGGTTCAAAGTTTTGACTATCGGTTTTTAACATATTCATCTTCTTTATGATGGCCGATAGTAATTTGTAAGTTCACAGATTAGTTAGCTAGGATTAAGAGTTATTAATCAGAAGGTGGTGGACTAAGGCATAGCTTTCTGAACGGTTGAAGGGAAGTTTTCGCCTGACTGACCCTCGGCGCTATTATCGTCTATATCTACGAAAGCACTCCGCGCCTCTGAAATTTTCACAAAATACTTTCGATATTTAATGCTTCCAAATAAATAGCATTCTTTTTGAAAATCGATTTCTCCAAACCAATAAATCGCAGGGCCCACTTAAGAAAAGACGAAGATTTCAAGACCCAAAATATGAAATATGGCATAAGTTAAACGTTTTACATTAAATAAAATTTGACAAAAAATATTATACAGATTTTTATGATGAAATGCTGAACGACTTCAAATTCACCGCAAAAAACAGCGGATTCCCCGATTCCCCGCACCCAGTAAAACTCCCCGCAAATCGGGGAATTCCCCGCAAGTTGCGCATACAAATTTCTAAGTATACCGTATACCAAATAGCGAGAGAGAGCGAGAAGGAGAAAGAGAAAGATTGGCATTTTATAAATATCATTGATTTCCTCTGTATTGTTGACTTGAACAATTTCTGGTGTTTTGTCACTTTTGCTTAAGCTACTCAAATATGTATGTATGTAAGTAGTACATAACTAATCACGTCAGCAGCAATAAACCATAACCATTTCCACATTAACCATCAACCATATCCTCCGTATCCTTTTTGACTGACTGCCAGTTGTCAATCTAAGCTACTCGCACACTCACTCACACGCTCATGTATAATATTAAACCAAAGCCAAAGACAACAAGTGTAAATTTTTGTTACAAAAAAAAAAACAAAAGAAAAATAAAGGATATTGTTTTGATTATTATTGCTGCTGTCATTATCATTAGACACTAAAATGCACACACACATACATACATCTATACACACACAAAACAATGCATAGACACACACACATACATATGCATACATTGTCTCCAGTGTACTTGAAACGCTTGCAGACACAAAAATTGATTGATTGTCAACAGCGCAACGCATCGGAGCACAAAACACAAGCAACAAAGCTAAAAGCACAATATTGAAAAAGTTGAAGAGAAGAAGAAGAAGAAGAAGGAAAAAAGAAAAACTAAAAGAACAACAAAGTTGAACTTTTATTGTCTCTGTAAAACGTGTCTATTTTGTGGGTAGGGGAAATGAGGGCAACTTTGAATAGCAAATAGACCAAAATTGTTTCATTCTTTGTCTGGTGATGTTTTTACGCGCTTGATAGCAAAGTATTTTCCATTCGAAGAATTAGAAAAATCTAAATTGACCCAAAAACCTATATGTAGTACGCTTCAAAAACTTTTGATTTTTGTTGAGTATATTCTCATTTAACCCTCACCGGTCCCAAATTTTTGTATACCATATCGGTTCCATTTGTATACGCGCGCATACATGACAAAAAACTAATACAAATTGTAGATAAAGTGAAAATATTTGTCTTGGTTTTGTTTATTTCCAATCTTTATTGAATGAAAAAATTGATTTTATACAGAAAATATAAAAATCCAAAAAAAAATTATGTCATACAACATAGCAAAATAAAGAAACTTCGGCAAATGTATACACTTGATAGTGAAAAAAGAATTCCATGCATTATTACTGGTACATCTGGAGAAAATAAAGTATTGTTGTTGGGGACGAAATTTTACAAAAATTCTACAAAAACCAAAGAGTTTATACTTTTTTTTTTCGGGCAATGGAATATTCCACACTTCTAATAATAACAATACAGGACAAAAAATTTAGTACACAATGAAAAAAAAAACATGTGTTTTCTAAGCTTGTATACGTGTGTATACAATAGGGACCGCGTAGGGATTTATCCGATTGCGGCCATTTTGAGAACTAGCACTATCTCATGAACATGGTGTTTTGATTATCTACACAAATAAAGCTATTTTTTTTTTTTAAATTTCATAAAAATCGGTTAACATTTTCAATAATTTTTATTAAAGAATATAACAGCTTTGTATACGCGCGTATACCAAGGACCGGTGAGGGTTAATTAAAATCAAATATTTCTGAAGTGTACTACACATTGGATATAGGGCATAACTGGGTTAATATATTGCGACCTGTTTTCTCTGATCAAAATTTCTAAGAGCATCACAATTAGTGTCCGACCGAAGGTGATTTTTTGGCCGAAGCCGAACTTCGGCCGTTCATCTAACCTTCGGCCGAAGCCGAAGCCGAACTTCGGTCATTCATCTAACCTTCGGCCGAAGACCGAAGGATTTTTAAAATATAAAAAATAAAAATCTAAAAGTAAATTTTTTCTACCTATGTATTTTCAAATATATACAGAAATATATAAATAGTAGATACTCCAAATAAAAAGCTGACCAGTAACACTAAATAACTGTTCATTGTCGAAGGAGCTGACAATTATTATTTATTTGAAGAATCATTTAAAAATTTGTTTACGTCAAAATATACAGTTACATTGACTATATATCTGTAGAACGACTGTCGTTCAACGACACCTGTGTCAAAGAAAAGGAGTTGGCAGATGGCTGCCATGTTTCTGCTTATCTAAAACCAAAGATTGAATCAGCGTATTAATCGATAGACCTGTAGCCGGAACTAGAATTAACCCTCTAGTTCCCAAATTTTTTATTTAAAAAAAATTGGGATTGATAAATTTTAATGTAAAAAGCATTAATCTGATCTAAAAATACTAAAAAATTTAATGGGCGTGATTTTATGAAGCCGGAAAAGTTTAGTTCCTGAAAGCATTTGTTGTTACATAAACTTTTTATAAATTTTTTTTAAATAACTAACAATTTCTTGGATATTTAACGGCCTCTGTTTTTTATAACTGGTGAATTCTTATCGAATTTTTTGGCCTTGAGCTCGATAAAAATTCACCAGTTATAACTAAAAATTTTGTATAAATTAATTCCTAGCTACTCACAGCTAGTTTTTTTATCTGGCTATTATGACGGGAAGTATTTTAATTATTTTTTTTTATTTTTATCTCAAATTCAAACAAAATAATTAATTTTACTATTTTTGACAAATTTTGACTTTGACTGCCGCTAACATCATAATAACACATGACTAATGCATTTTATTAAATGCTTGAGAAATTCCATAAACGATGTGATAAAATATAGCAACAAAAAACTATTAAGGTGGTAATTAAACCCGTTTTGATGAAGGCTGTCTAGAGACACGCTTGGGAACTAGAGGGTTAAGTAAAACTATTGAAAATTCAATTTTTGGGATAGTTTTATTGTACTTAAATTCTTTTAGTTAAGTCATTAAAAGTTTGTATTTTTATCTATCTAGTTTTGAAAACAAGTATTTGATTTTTGTAATTTTTTTTTAACTATTTCAATTTAAATAAAAAACATTGAGAGATATCACAATGATCCTGGTTCCGATGGAGTAGAACTACAGATGCATTGAAGATACGATGAAAATTTAAGCGCAATCAGTTCATTAGTTTTGGAGATATCGTGGCAGCCAATTCGAAAAATCCTGTTTTGAAAAAAACTAGTTTCAAAGTTCAAATATGTATGAGTGCTGTATCAAGGCCTGTAACTTTCAATCGACTGTGAATTTCAAGTAATCCCTTTACACATACATATATTGTAGAGCGATTTTAGCCAAAACAATTTTCAATTTTTTTGACCTCCTTGAAAGCAAAAAAAAAAGTGAAGCGCCAGTAATTGAAAATGTCGCCTTCTCTAACAGTTCACGCTTCTTTTCAATACGCTTCAAGTCTTCCTTAAAAAGTAAAAAAGTTTGTCTTGCTTTTTCTGCCTCTAATTGTATTAGCTCCAGCAGGTTGTTCGTTAAAAAAAATCACTGATTATGGTTTTAAATCTGTGGGTTACTTCAAAAGTAATAATGGAACAAGCTAACGGAGAAAATATTACAAAGAAATTGCAATGTAAATACTTTGTATAACAACTTCACATTTATTTATTTGTATAAATTTTTACTGCCAATCTATAGTAAAAATTATTATAAAATAAAATGCTTATAATCTTCGGCTTCGGCTAAATACTTCGGCCAAAACTTCGGCCATTTTTTGCCAAAGCCGATGTCGAAGGTGCAATTTTAGGCCGAATAGCCGAAGAACCGAAGCCGAAGCCGATTATTCGGTCGGCCACTAATCACAATGACCCGTTCTCTCAGAGTAAAAATTATTATATTTCAGTGAGAGAAAAGCATCTCACAGTTATGAAAATTTCATTCGTACTTAGATAGATGCCATTTGATTGGTTCACCTCCATATTCCGCCATATTGTGTCTACAAGTAAAATTAATCTTCAATTTGTGCCCTCTCTCCCCATTCTCCATGCACATACACTCACTGCGTGAGAGATCGAATAGCTCGCACTCTTCTCGCATCACACCATCAACATCATAGATGAGAGATAAAGTAAAGCAATGTACGCAGCAGTATATTTTTGGAGTTGGAGTATTTGGTTATGAAAATTTTCACAAAAACGAATCTCATTTAATCATCCAACGAGTACAATCAATCATTTTTGCACTCTGCACAAGTATGCGAATGTATACGCGTGTATGTGTGTGTGTGTATATGGTATTTCTATTAAAAATAGAAACCGAATTTCTGTTCTCTCTTTATTCACTCTCTTTGCCTTTATCTTATATCTAATCATTTGCAGTTACCAAAATATGTTGCTATGTAACTTTAAGTATCAAGTTATCTATTTTTGCATAATTTTATTTGATTCTTGAACTTAAGAAGATACGTTTAAGTTAATCAAAAAAGAAATTTTAAACGGAAAAAATTAAGTTAAAAATTCTTGAAAAAATAATGAAAAAACGTTTCTTTTTATTCATAAAAAGAAAAGTCGAGAAATATAAGGAATTAGTTTATTTATTCATTTTTGAATACAAAGAAAAATTAAGCTCTTTCTCATATTCTTTTCTTATCTAACTAACGATAATGAGATTAAATCATTATCGTTATGATATTTTTTGTATGTTTGACCTTGAGAGATTCGGGGAATATTTCTGGTAAAACTAACGAGGCTCAAGCAACGTCGATGTTATTTGCCAAATAAGTTTAATGCTCTTTCCGCACTCATTTGTTTTCTCTTTTTTCTCCATCGTCTGCCCAGAATGATTTTACCCATCTCACGGAACACTTGAGAAAGACATTTTTAAGTTATAACGCTCAACACTGTATAAGTTCTGAATTTTTATAGATCACTCTTTATATGGTTGTATTCACATCTGTGGCTATAAGGAATTCAATGAGCATTATTCGCTCATTTTCCACTGACAATAAATTTCGATTAATGGTTTGTTTCCACCATCAAGTAATTTGCGCAATTTGGCTTGTGCAAGTCCGATTTACACACGTAAGTTGTTACATGAAAACCAAAATCATTCATTTGGGCACGCCAGAAAGTTTGATTTGAGTAAATCTGGATAGGTCAGATAATTTGCACATGGTTGCCGCAAATGCATGAACGTTTAAACATAACTCAAACTTTAAAATGCGAATTTCTTTTGTCATTTGCATTTTCGGTGTAATTTTGTTTGCTTCCATTGGTTAATAATATCAAAACTAGAAAAGGAATTCATGCGAGAGTGGACAAATTAGTGCAATTAAACTGAACGTTTTAAATGAAGACACCAATTCAGTTTTATTTGTGCAAACTTGCATGCACAAATCAATTTGCCGAAGCTTGCATGCAAAAAATCAATTTGCGCAAGTTACGCAAGTTGAGTGTGAAACAGTGATGAAATTTCCAAATTTTAAATTGTACCTAATATACCAAAAAAAAGCTGCACCTAAATGAGCATGAATGTACCTAAATATTATTCGAGATAGAATAGCTGTCAATGTCAAAAAAAATGGCGCGTATGATAGATATGAAGTTAGTCACAATTACGAGTTTATACATTCATACTCTCAATACTTCATTGGTTCAACGTTTTGGTAAGAAATTTAATTTTCATTTAAAAGTTAGCAATTAAAAAAGTAAACAGAACATGAAAACGATATTCGTATATAACTATTGAAATTCATTCTCATTGATTTATCCATACTTATATCATGCATATTCCATAAAATAAATAAAATTGCTTATATTGAAATAATAGCCGTTGACTTTTTTATATCTGATTAGTTAAATTTGGTTAAATTGTTGCAGCACACGTACAATAAGTTACAAAATTGATTACAAAAAATAATATTTTAGTGCACAACAAATCGGTAACTTAGAGAGAAGATAAGTTTCTAGTCATCTAGATAAATACAAGGGGAAAATACATTTTTAAAACTCATAATATCTAACGGCCCCACATTGGTAATGAAAGTTGCGAAATTTTTATCATAATTTCCGATTTTTCAAAAACTTTCAGTCAAGATTTGTTTCAAAGCTCAGAGATCTGTTGTTACTTTTTATAAAAGGAAACATACATAATGCAAAAAAAATATTTTTTTTTGAGATCGCATAATGTTTATTAGTAGGTTCCAGGGCCCTAGCCAGAAATTTTTTTCGGAGAAAATATTCATAAATAATTTTTATTAAACTGATTTTTAAATACAATAAATTAAATCAATGATACATTTGATGGGCCCTATAAAATTAAAATTTTAGGAAAAATTTTCCGATTTTTTTTAATCTTAACCTCAAAAAAATGGCCAAAAGTGACAAAAAATTCCCAGAATAATCAATTTCAATTTTTTCAAATAAATATTATTCAATGTACATTCTAGTTCATTTTTTTTTTTATCGTGAGGGACATAATTTCATTAACTCATTGACTTCCCACTACTGATGATGTACCCAACCTCAAAAAAATTACCAAAAATTGTAGAGGCTAATTTTTTTCAAATGATCATCATTGGGAATTTGAGCCATTATCAATGATAAGGAACCCAGATGATGTTGGCTTATATTCCCTAAATTCGTGAAGTCACAGCATTGAAAGAAATCTTTCTAGTCGTGGTGCTCTGAGCAATAATGCGTTAAAAAATTAATTATATTTTAAGATGGGTTTTGCTAATAAGATGGAGTTTTTGCGAAAGAATTTTTTACATTGAACACGAATCTGAGGTCAAAAACTTCCCATCACGTCACGTTTTAGGAAAAAAATGGGGTTCAAGCAAGTCTTATTTTACAAGGATCCGATAATTTTTTCTATTTTTATTAATTTTTAAACTGATTCAGTACGAAACCTTAAATCAAAAACAGTTACTGACCCAGAAAAACTATGAATGCAGGAGTGCTCAGTATCACCTTCTCTTTTTGAATCCGTAGTCAAACCTCATGTCGACAACAAATCGGATTTGATCGCTTAGTGTAACTAAGATTTCAAATTTATTTTTTATGTTTGACTTTTTAGATAAAAAAAACCGATGGAAGTAAAAAATATCGCTAAATAGATATTATTTTGACTTTTTTTCCATCCATTGGCAATTAATCTCAAAAATTAGAATAAAGTTTCCACATTTCGGGGGGAGGGGGGGGGGGGGTCAGAACCACCAAAACCCCCTCTAAATACGACCTTGGTAGGTTCAATGTCATAAGAAGTTTCTATTTCAAAAAATTTTAGCTAAATTACAAAAATCTTCTTAGGACTTTGACCCTCTTCTGGTCAATGATAAATTGTACCTAAAATGTGCCAATTGTACTTAATATACCTTGTAGTTTGAAAAAGTCGGAAAAAGGTACAATTGTACCTACTTTTTCATCACTGGTGTGAAAGCGGACCATGAGTTCAGAGTGCTGTTAATATTCTCTCTTCTTTCATCTCTTTCTCAGAAATCACATAAGCAGTTAACCTATCTCACATAACGGAACACTTGAGAGAGGCATTTGATGGATTCTACGACGCTCAATAACTGCATTAATTCTGACGTTTTATAAATCTCTTTCTCTCCTCTCTCTCTTTCTCTCTCTGTATACTCACATTATAGTACTCACAGTAAATAGCACATAAACATACTGGCAATATCAACTACTTTACCTACTATTGACTACTACTCCTACAAAAAATATCCAGATTTGATTGATATTGAGATTTTCAAATGCCCTTAAAAAAAATTAGATTTATGTGTACTTACTGAAAATTATTTAACTTTCATCAAAATATAAATTTGCACATAATTTAACATGCACTCATATTTATATTCATGCATTTAAATATGCAGATTTATTACGAAACGATTTTTCATAATGACAAAATTGACAACAACAACAACAAAAATTAATAATAAAATTTTTTTATTTATTAATAATTTAATACATTGACAGTCAGCAGGAGATTGCTCGAATAACTAACAAAAACAGCAACAAATTCCCAAGTATACAATGTGTTTGTTCAAGCTATTATAAAAAAAAGAGAAAAAAAAAACACAAGTGCATAAGGCAAAAATAAATTTAATGGCAGTATTACAAGTGTTGCTGATGGCACCTACAACAACAACAACAACGAAAACAACGACAACAATGGTGACAGTATTGCCCTAACATAACATAAAACCAAAAATATAGAAACACACAAACAAAACAACAAGAACAACATGAACAACAACGAGAAAACACAAAAAACAAAAAAAAATGACATGAACATTTTGAATAATGACTAAAATGAAAATAAAGTCGCTGGAGTATTATGCCATTTAAGAAGCGTACTTGATGACAGAAATTAAAGTGAGTACACAAGTATGGGAGGTAGGTAGGTGGGGAGCGTGAGAGAGGGAGAATGTGAAACATTTAAGTAGAGCGTGTGGGAGAGTTGTATAACGGGAATGAAGGAAGATAGAGAGAGAGTGAGTGGAAATAAGGAAAAGTTAGATTTATTTGCTTTTCCTCAATTGTTTCTAAAAGAACAAAAACAACAATAAAACATTAAAAATATTGCTGCATAATGCTACACGACTGCTTTCTAACGCTGAAACACTACTCTAGACGCTGCTGACTTTGCTACTTTCTTCCACTTCTTTCACTTTCTTCTTCATTTTCTAATTTCCTTTTGTTATTCCGTCATTATAAGTACTACAAGCCAGAGAGCTCGATGGTGACTCGTGGCTCGTGGCGCTCATGGGTGTTTGGGAGTTATGGTTATGCTGCTGCCACCACCGGGTGCTATGCCTTACCATCATTTTCCAAACGCTAATGAACAATGTCAAGGTGTTGTCAAGTAAATTCTGAAAAAATGTCATTAAAGCGAAGTGAAAGAGAAAATGACCTGTTCAACATAAGATGGCAAAATAATAGCAAAACTTTTATTGCGTAAAAATGACATGAACAAAAAAAAAAAACAAAATGATTAAAATGAAAAACTGGAAAAAATCACAGAAAATGAGGAAGAATAAAAAATGAAAACAAATTTTTCGTAGAGCTACACCAAATTTTTGTTTCATACTATTATAGTTAACGCTGGAAAAAAAAACTTAAAAACTTACTTTTTCCAACTAAAATTAAAACCAACTTTGCTATTGCGCGCCGTTATTTTTTGCCTTCGCTGTTGTTGTTGCCATTTTTATTTTATTTTATTTTTTTCTGTTGCAATTTTTAATATTTCCCTAGAATTGTTCATTTCTTTACTACAAAAACAGCAACAACAAAATGAAAAAATAAAAAGAATTACGCGCAAAACTCTCGGTTTAACAGTGCGCTATAGTAGCGTGCAAAAGTGCAACCAAAAAACACACAAAAAAGAACAGCATAGATAGAAATAGTGCAAAACAAAGCAACTTCAAATTGTAATTAGTTTTTGCGGTTGCAGGGCAAAACTTTAAAATTGATGCTCGGCAGATACTCGCAGTAATGTGAGAGTGTGTGTGTGTGTGTGTGAGTGTATGTTTATAATTCTCATATTTTTTTCGTGATGCACTTTTTGTACTACTACCACCACAGAGTTCATCTTTTTTGTTGGTAAAATATGTCTGACTGAAATCTCATTAAGTTTGCAAAATTATAGCGATACCCACAAAAGTAACAATAAAGGAAGAAAGAAAGAGAGAGAGAGAGAGAGAGAGAGTGAGAGGAAAGCATGAGAGGCATAAAGCAGTACGCGCTCTCTTCTTCTCTTCCTTCTATACTACGCTCAATTGACACGGTGTACAGAGAGAACTTCATAAAGTAGCGGTACTTTTGAGTTGCCATTTATCTATGAATTTAATGTTTTTTTTTTTTTTTTTTGTGTTGCTGTCCTGTTTCGAAGGTAAAAGTATAAGCGAAGCAAAAAAGTTTTGGTTACTTTATAGAGAGTGAAAGGGAGAGGGATATCCTAAAGTATGTAAATAATGAAAATGCTTTAAAACTGAAATAATCAATCATTTTCTGCGTGCTCTCTCAAACAAATTTCTATGGAAATTCTTTGCATAATGTTTTTTACTAGGAGGCATTTTGTTGAAAGGGGAGGGGAAGTGGCGAAGCAGAGGTGAATCGTGCAGCAATTATTGCCATTGTCATTAGCTTCGGCGTTTTTATTCTAGTAATTTTATCTTTATTAATAATATGGTTTACAGTTTGGGTAAACCAACAAATTATTGTTATTTTTTTTTGTTTTTAACAAGTTATGTGATCAAAATACACTTGGAGAAAAAAAAAAGAAACTGAATAATACTTCGTTTCAGCTTGGGGTCCACATGGTGGTAACTTTAGGTTAGGTTAGGTAGTACTAGCTGGCCGGAGCCACGCATAGACCTCTAGGTCCTTAGCGATACCAGATAAGAGTCTTAGGAATTATTTATCGAGTGTATATTTAGCGAGTGTATACGTCATTTACGATGCGAGTGTGGTTAGTAAACTTTAAAAGACAGTTCAACCCCAGTTTAGCGACCTCGTTCGGACCTTCAAACTGTGAAGCTCCTAAGTACGTTAATCGAGTTCTAGTGAGCGCCGGACAGGAGCAAAGAAGTTGCTCTAGAGTTTCCCTTGCATCTTGCTCCATACATTTTCTGCAATCATCATTTTCTGTTAGTTTTAGTTTAAACGCGTGCGTTGCCACCAAACGATGGCAATTCCAATTACTGTTCTGCAGTCCTTACGATTGAACGATATAACAGATTTTGCGTACCTCTCGCTGTAGAGGTCATACATGGCATTAGCCACATTTTACATGTGGGTATATTTCTTCACCTAGCTATCGCTTTCTTGCAGAGGCATCAGTACTTCGCTGATTTGATCCTCCGGGAGCTTAGTTCATTTTTTCGCGATTTTGTCGATAATCTCATTTCCATCTATGCTTTTGTGACTAGGTACCCAATAGATACTACGCTTAGTAGTCAGTTTCTCCATTGCTGCCCTGCACTGAAGAACACTTTTGGATGATGTCCAGTGTGCTGTCAAACGCTTTTATAGCTGATTGACTATCTATATCAGGGACGCCAACTCATTTTTTCTCTCTCACTTCTCACTTTTCTCCTCGAGAAATTCCCCGATTTTCGATCGAATTCCCCGCATTAGTATAATTTCACATTATAACAGCGCTACACGCACTTCCCATATAAAAATTTTACAAAAACGAAATTGATCTCAGTGAGTGTTATTTTAAGGCGACCCTGAACTTTCTCGGTCCAAAACTTAACAAATTTTTATGGGTAGATTAATAAAAACGTACTTTCTGACTCCGGAATTCTTAGCATATAACCTTCAGCCTACTTTTGGACATCAAAGTTCTCAAAGGAGAAGACATGAGAATTCTTTTAGCTCAAATAAAAAATGGCAAAAATGTAGTTTTGAGAAAAACGGGTTCAAAGTTTTGACAATCAGTTTTTAACATACAAAATATTCTTCATCTTTTTTATGATGGCTGACCGTAATTTGTAAGTTTACAGATTAGTCAGCAATGATTAAGAGTTATTTATCAGGAGATGCTGGACGAAGGCATAGCTAAGACTTTCTGAACGGCCGAAAGGGAAGTCGAAGCACCGTGCAACTGTTTTGGCCTGACTGGCACTCGGCGCTATAATCGTCTATATCTACGAAAGCAATTTGCGTTCTCTGAAATTTTTACAAAATACTTTCGAAATACAGGGTGACAATTGTAAAGTGACGCAAGTTTAATACTCTACAGCAAGCTTTGCCATTTACCGTTACTTTAATTTAAAAAGCAAATTCATTCATCATTGGCTTTGCATTTAATTTCATTTGAATTTTTGTTATTACATTTTGAAATTTCCATAAAAATGGACAAGGAAAATATTCGTCGTGAAATTATGAAATTTCAATTCGCAATTAAAAGTAGCCGTCAAATTGCAAAGGCTTTAAATTTGTCAAGTCGTACGGTAGACCGAGCTATTATTCGATATAATGAAACTGGGGGTTTTGGAGATAGAGACCGGGGAAAATTTTCAACAGTTGCCACTACTGGTTTAACAGAAAAAATTCGTAAACGAATCAAGCGAAATCCAAGGCGCTCAATGAGAAAAATCGCTAAGGAAGTGGCAGTAAACCGAGAAACAGTGCGAATCATTGCAAAATCAAAGCTTAATCTTAAGCCGTACAAGCTCCGAAAAGCTCAAGATCTGACACAAAAAAAGAAAGATTTGCGACTGCAAAGATGCAAGGCGTTGCTACGCTCCTCCGTGTTAAAAAATGTTGAAAATATCTTGTTTACAGATGAAAAAATTTTCACGATTGAACAACATTTCAATGCGCAAAATGACCGAATGTGGCTAACATCATCATCGCAACAAAATAGGACTGTTGGCCGAGTTCAAAAGCCAGCTTCCGTTATGGTATGGGCTGGAGTTTCCGCTAATGCCAGAACCCCTCTAATAATCGTTGAAGAGGGTGTTAAAATTGACCAGGTTGTTTATCGGAACATTTTAAATGAATATGTTCTTTCCTGGGCCCAAGATACATTTGGAAATGAAAACTGGACTTTCCAGCAAGATTCTGCACCTTCCCACATGGCAAAATTAACGCAAACATGGATAAAAGACAATTTTTCTGGATTCATAACATCTCAAGAATGGCCACCATACTCCCCAGACTTGAATCCAATGGACTACTCTATTTGGAGTATTTTAGAGAGTAAGGCTTGTGCATCTCAACACCACAGTCTGGAGTCGCTGACAAATTCATTAGAGAAAGCCTGGACTGAAATTGATCAGGAAGTCCTGCGGCGAACAGTCCTACGATTTCCGGATCGCTTGAAGGCATGTGTGCAGGCTAAAGGAGGTTATATTGAATGAGGTGGGGTTCAAATGAATGCTTATATATTCAGCAATAATACTATATATATATACTATATAATACTATAATAAATTGCAGGGCCTGCTTAAGAAAAGATGAAGAATTTAAGACCCGAAATATGAAATATTTCATAAGTTGAACGTTTTACATTATATAAAATTTGACAAAAAATATTCTACAGACTTTAATTACTAAAAGCTGAACGACTTCAAATTCCCCGAAAAAAACAGTTCATTCCCCGATTCCCCACACCGAGTAAAATTCCCCGCAAATCGGGGAATTCCCCACAAGTTGGTATCACTGATCTATTTATATGTTTATTGTTCTAGCTGCAAATATTTCTGCCTGGAATATGCTGTAGTAATCTGGAAGCCTGAACTGTTTTCTGATGTTTAGCTCACCACAGTAAACATAAGTACCTACCCCCTCAACCATTTTTGAGCCATCTGCATCAGATGTGTTCTGACTAATTGAGCTTTGTCCGAAGGATCATAGTTGTCCAGTAACCCGTAGTCTTTCTGCCGATTTGGCTGCCCGATTTTTTACGAAGAGGTCAATTTGAGGCAGGTTGACAATAGCTTCAAGAGAGCTGCCGTTGGAGTTGTTCCCATAGCTCCCGTGATACATAGCGCGGACAGCCGCTGAACTTTTTTCAAAGGCTTGATATACATTTTCTTTTTAGTTATAGTCCACCATTCCAAAACACCGTAGAGCAGTATAGGTGTAACTATGGTTGTGTAGCACCAATGCATAAGAGAGGGTGACAGACCCCACAGAGCATTGGTTGTCTTCTTCACTCTCTCTTCAACATTAAGAGCTTCCACAGCAATTTGCTGTCAGTTTGGTCTTGTTTAAACTTGGTGGCATCCATGCGTGGATCTTGTACTTTCTTTTAAAAAGTACTAAGTCGGTTTTATCCGTATTTACGCCTAGCCCGGCACTGGTCGCCCAGTCGTGTATGGTCTTGAGAGTGTCGCTCATAAGTGAGCTGAGAGTATTTAGGCATCTTCCCGTTGATATTACAGCAATGTCGTCCGCATATGCTACTAATTTTGGGGCTTCGCCATCGAAGTGAGTTAGAATTTTGTTGACAACTAGCAATCAAAGAAGCACCAATAAGACATTTCCCTGAGGGGTTCCTCTATACGCTATCTTCGTTACTGTAGCCTCATTCCGCTCTTATCTGCCTACAGCTTAGAAGACTTTTTATTCAAAGATATATGGCGGTATTAATTTCTAGAGCATTGAGCTTCCGTCGACACATTATTAAAGCCACCAGCAATATCTAGAAATACCCCGAGAGCATATTCTTTATATTCTAGTGCTTTCTCTATGTTCAATACTAACATATGGAGTGCAGTTTCGGTGGACTTGCCTTTCGTATATGTATGTTGTGCTTTTGACAGATAATCGAGATAAATTGTGCCCCCCTATATAAGCTGTCAATATTTTCTCGAAAGTTTTAAGGAGAAAGGAAGTGCGACTAATCGGTCTATAGCCGTTCGTACCTGCCTTGGGTATAAACACAACTCTCGCTACTCTCCAAGCTACAGGAACGTAATTAAATCTTAAACAACCTTTATAGATATGTCTTGGCCATGGAGTTACAAGGTTCAGAGCCTTCTGTAACATGTGCGAGAAATATTCCATCGAGTCCAGGTGATTTAAATGGTTCAAAAGAGATTATTGCTCGTTCTAACCAGTTTTTAGTGATTATGTTTGCCCAGTAGCGTATCCAGGCGGGATATAGGGGCTGAATTTTTGGATTGAATTTTGTACTGAATTTTAGTCTGATATTGGTTTAACTTTCCGTTTTTGCCCGTTTTTGATCTGAATTCTGGTTTGATTGTAAGTCAGAATTTTTATTTATTTTAGTTTGAATTTTAATCTGGATTTGGTTTGAGTTTTAATCCATGTTTGGTCTAAATTTTGATTTGCTTTCCGGCGTTTGCAGACCAGTGTTTGATCTGATTTCTGGTCTAAATATTGGCTTGTTTTTAAGTTGTATTTGACATTTTTTTAGCCTCAGTTTTAATCTAACTCTTTAGTTTGAGTTATTTAAATTGGCTTGATTTTGATACTATTTTGGTCGGAATTTAGGTCCGACCTCGATAGCCTAGTGGATAGTGCACTAGACTTTTATTTGGGAGGTTCGGGTTCGATTCCCGCCTTCGTCTGGTGGTTAATTTTCATTACTTTCTTATATTCACTATCAATATGAAGTGTATGAGAATTATAAGATAGTGTACAAGTACACACATTGGTTGGTAATGGCAAAACCACCAAGCCGATAAAAAAATTGCCACACCGCCGTTCGGAATCGGCGTTAAACTGTAGGTCCAACTATGTGGTATCACAATGGGCCGTTCAGGCCTAAGTGTGTCTCTCGACAGCCACTCCAACCTAACCTAACCTAGGTCCGAAATCGGTCTGAATTCGTCTGGAATTTTGTTTTAGTTTTTGTTTAATTTAAGTTAAAAGTTTTTGATGTAAATTTTTATAAGATATTCCCACTAGTTTTTGGTCTGAATTTTGGGTTACTTTCGTTCGGTATTTGGTGTCCTTTTGGCATAAAGTTTTGTCTTACTATTGGTCTGTGTTGTGATCTAAATTTTTTTTTAGATTTTGGAATTAATTTTAAAACTGATTTTGGTTTTGATCCGGTCTGAATTTTAGTCTGAGTTTTGACCTGAATTTGATCTCTGATTCCGATTCGTGGTCTGAACATTGTTTTTTTTCTTTTTTAACTGGATGTTGCCCGGTACCTGAAAGCGTGTACGGATCTCGTTGAAATTTGAAATGTATTGGTTTTTTGATCAAATTAAAATATATTTACATTTTTATTTTTATAAAAACGAAGTGCTTGGTTATGGAGTTGTGAGATCGTAAACTTACCACCAGGCCAATATTAATAGTGATATCGATGCTAAGAGTGATATAAATATATATTTTAAAAATTCGTTTAAAGTACTATCTGTTATCTTGATTTAATTTTTTTCGGGTTTTTGTTTCGACCAAAAATGGCTCAAAAAATAGAGATGTATCAAATTGTTTCATCAAAATTTTTTCTCAAAGGAAATTAAAATTTCCTTCAAATTGTTTTCTCAAAATAGATCATTTAACAATATAAATCCATCAGAAAAGTCATAATCAAGATTTTGATCTGAATTTGGTCTCATTTAGATCTAGATTTTTGATCTGAATTTGGTCTCATTTAGATCTAGATTTTTGATCTGAATTTGGTCTCATCTAGATCTAGATTTTTGAACTGAATTTGGTCTCATTTAGATCTAGATTTTTGATCTGAATTTGGTATCATTTTGATCTAGATTTTTGATCTGAATTTGGTCTCATTTAGATCTAGATTTTTGATCTGAATTTGGTCTCATTTAGATCTAGATTTTTTAACTGAATTTGGTATCATTTTGATCTAGATTTTTGATCTGAATTTGGTATCATTTAGATCTAGATTTTTGATCTGAATTTGGTCTCATTTAGATCTAGATTTTTGATCTGAATTTGGTCTCATTTAGATCTGAATTTGGTTCTTTTCTTGGTCTGAACTTCGATCTGTAAAAAGTTTTTGAATTTTAGTTTTGACCTAAATTTCTATCCGATTTTAGTTTGAATTTTGGTCTCAGTTTTTTTCCAGTTATCTTTTAATTTTTAACCTGTATTTGATAAAATTTTTGCACTAGTTTTTGGTCTAGTTCTGGGTTTTTGGTCGATAGTGAGTCTGATATTTATCTTTTAATTTAGTAAAATCAAACCCCCCCAAACCCAATTCCTAGAACCACCACTGTGTTTGCCGGTACAGATCCTACACCATTCCTGGCTGGTTCGTCGCCAATTGCGACTCTGCACCCCGGGAAGTGGACATTAGTTGGATCTTGGTAACTTAACTTTCCACTCTAACCTGAAGAATTAAAAAAATCTCTCTGTGAATTAAAAACATTTTCAATGCCTCTATTGCTTTCAGTTAAATCCTTCTAAGTGTATTAAATATGTGAAATTATTTTTCCTCAAAAAATTTTCATATGATAGAGCGTAGAATAAAGCAAGATTGGGGGTAGGGTGGGAATGAAACAATGAAATACTGCTAACAGATAATATTATTTTGATTATTTGTTTGGGACACGCCATTGTGATATTATGCATGGTGGTCGGTCGAGGTCCCTTTTCATGAAAACTAAGAATGTAAAGCGGACAAGTGAATGTGGGAGGTGGAATGTGTCTGAGTGGGAGTGCACTAGAAAAATCATTGTTGTTATGATTACTGAAATTGAGGTTAGAGTACGAGCAAGCGAACAAACAAACAAACCAACAGAAAATGATGATGGCAACAAAAGCTTTAATTCAACAAACACCTAAAATAAATATTATTTTTATTATCATTAATATCTTATACCACAACCATTTTGGTTGGTTAACTTTAATGCGGCAAAAACAACAAAAGAGAAGCTTAAAGTTTAACTTCGATTTCAATTTGTTTGAAAAGAGAGAGAGAGAGCTTTGACAGTTGAATCATATTTAGAGATCGTATTTACCTTTATTACTCGTTCATTCTCTCTTTCGTTTGCTCTCTGTGTTAAATTGTTTCGTTTCTCACTGTTTCGCTTTGCAAAAAAAAATTTGATACGCTCTCTTGGATTGCGTAGTGTGTGGCTTAGAGTTGGACTCGTAAGATTTTGTTGACCCACTGCTATAAACTTAATAAGCTAAGCAAAAAAATGAACCAAAAAAGAAGCGCGCGGCTGTAACTTGTTGTAGAAATATTTAACGCTGCCTAGTATCAGTGTGTATGTGTGTGTGTAATTTCTGCTTAGCTTTTTGAATGTGTGCGCACACTTTAGTTATATTTCATATATAAGAAAAATCTTACAGAAGCAGCACAGAAGTTTTTTTTTTGAAGAGTCATCATCATCAGCACATACAGAAGACATCGTTGTTGTTGTCGTCGTCGTCGTCGTTGTTGTCGAGATCGTTTTGTTGACTGTCAATCAAGCTAGCTGTTCCCACATTAGCCGTTGATCTACACCTTTTGCGTTTTCAAGTCAGTCACCAGCAGCAGTCAGTGGCTTCAGTTCGCAATTGATCAGTATCGAATGGAACGTTGGCTAAAACACAACGTGTATACGGGGCTTAAAGTGTTTTTTTTTTGTTGATTAATTAAAAAATAATAGTAACAAGGAACAAATATCTGAAACAAGTTAGTGTCTACGCTTGAGCTAGTTTCAGTTAACAGAATCATTTTATGATCAATTACGTTACTCATTTTATTATTATTTGGACATTTGAATGAAAACTGGTTTCATATAAAAATTAAGTTTTTACTTATACTTAAATCTTTCTAAAGGCAACGACGGTTGTGAGTTTTAATTAATACAAAGTAAATTGTTGGTAAATTTTGTCCATGTTTATAACTTAATAAATACTAAAAACCGCAAGTGTTTTTATGCAAAAAAAAAATTAATAATAAAAAGTTTAATTTATAGATAAATTTTGTTTTTAAAAGTGTGTAATAAAAAACAAAATCTCAGCAAAAAAAAAAAAATAGAAAAAAAAATCATCAAAAAATACTCAAGGATAAAATATCTGGATTTAAGTAAGTCGCTGAATGAGTTCAACATACAACAACAACTAAAAAACAACCAATGAATTGAAACAAAACCAATTCTGTTATTGTTGTTTTCGTTGTTGCTGTCGTAGGTACCTAGTAGTTAAAAGCAACAAAACCTTAACGACTTTTAACAATTCCGTTTCAATTCAACCATAATATGCTCTTCTGCTCTTTCATTTTCATTTCATCTCATTTCATTTCATTTCTTCTTTATTGCACATTCAATTCACTAAAAACAACAACATCTTCATACACAACTAACAGGGAGAAGTTTTTATATTTGTTGCTGGATTGTAATGAAACTCAAGGTCACATCATCGCATGTTCTTCTCCTAGTAACTACTCGCGTTCCGTATTTACCGCGCTCCCCCCCGCCCCTTTCACCTTCATACACCAATTTTGAAACTCTTCTCTTCTTCTTGTATATTTCCTTTTGTTTCATCACCATTTATGATACACGAAAGAGTTGCCATTGCAAAAAAAAAAAAAACAAAAACGAAGAAGATTATGTTGCATGCAATTATAAATGGAGTATCTCTGCTGCTGCTGCTCTTGCTTGCTGGTATCTGTAGTCAACGCTAACCTTGCTGTTGGCATCTTCTTTAAAATTATATACGTTTTGTTTTTTTTTTTTTTTTGTTTTTATTTTTCGCAAATATGTAATTACTTTTGCTTATAATTTTTAATGAAAAAATAATAAGAATTTCGCTTTTTTATCTTATTTAATTTTCAAGTTATTGCCCACCATACTTTCGGAATCTTGTTGTAAATATCTGCAAATACATACACATGTAGGGAAAACCTGCTTGTTAGTCATATGCACATATGTGTAGTTGCTGTGGCTTTAAACTTTTCAAGGTTTTGGAATGTCTTTTATATGTATGTATAAGTATGTATATCTCATTATGAGATTCTCATATGCATAATATTTTGATAATAAATAAATAGTCGCCCCAAATGTATACAGGTTGATATGATTGCGTCAAACAGAAATACGAGACACACTCGAATCAATTTGGAACAGTGTTTCAAAATGTACATATGTAATTTCAAAACTTTGCAATATATCTCTAAAAAAATATGCGATTTGCATAAAATAAAATCATTTGCCATTTACCATTTTTGTATTTGTTTGAAGCGCTTGAATAAATTGCAACTGTTCAACAGCCAAAAATGAGCAGAGACGGGACAAGTGTATTTAGGGTAATGGGGGCTCGCTGAGTCTGAATCCGTGGTCCGTTTTGCTCTGCTACGTCACAATTTTTTTTTATTAACATCAAAATTTTTAAAATTGAAAATAAAAAAAAAAATATAAATGGAGTTCATATTTTTTTTTATCAAAACATCCATTTTTACAAAAAAAAATTTTCGATTTTTTTTATTTTTCAAGAAAGTAACTTGGAAAAAAATTTTTTTTTTTAACCTGGCTAAGGTACAGCTTAGCGACAAGGTGCCATATAGCACCGCTAGTTATTACTGGGTTAACCCTTTGACGGCCGAATTTTAATGGGGTTTGTTGGAAACCATTTGTTTTGAAATTACGATTACTTAGGTCTACCACAATCATTATACCAAATTTCTTGATTCTACATTGATTTGTTTGTCCTTTATTAAAGGTTAAAAAAAAAACATAGCTATGAAGCTGTATACAACCACTGGATAACTTTTTTTCTCCAATTTTTTGATTTTCATATTCTTTTTTCTTTTATAAACATATCTAAAAAAGAAAATTTCCGCTTAGTAATAATTAAATAAATTTTTTTTTTAAAAATGGTGCAAACGATTTTACTAAAAAATTGCACTTAGGTTTTTTGCTGGACTTCAAGGACAAAATATTAAAAAAAAATTACATAAGCAAAAAATTTCAAATGTTCGGCAAACAGCGAACGTGTAGAACACATAACAGAACTGAATGCATATGTTATTATTAGTGAAATTTGTTAAACACCTATTTTATGCCACATTAAAGTGAATGTTGCATATACGCAACATTGGGTATGAAAGAGTTAAGCTAACAAACAATGAGATAAAAGTGAACGATGATAAAGAGGATGAAAAAAATTACGAAAAAATTAATTAATTAAAAAAAAAAATTAATTAAAAAAAATTAATTAAAAAAAAAATTAATTAAAAAGAAAATTTTCTTTTTTTAATTTTTAAAGTTGAAAAATAAAAAAATCTAAAAATTTTTTTTTCTAAAAATGGATGTTTTGATGAAAAAAAATATGAACTGCATTTTTATTTTTTTTTTTTTTTTTTTCAATATTAAAAATTTTGATGTCAATAAAAAAAAATTGTGACGTAGCAGAGCAAAACAGACCATGGATTCGGACTCAGCGACCCCCCTTACCCTAAGTGCATTTGTCCCGTCTCTGCTCGTTTTCAAAAGTTTCCATTTGTAGAACAGTGTAGTTATTCACTTTTGGCAATTAGTTTTATAATTTCTCAACTCTTTATTTAACTTAGATTTTTTGTTTTCAGTTAAATAAGTTGAAGATTCATGATTTATTTAAATTCACAGTTATTTATTCCAAGTACTTATACTTATTTGAAAACTATGTATTTATGCATAGTTGCTTTCAATAAACAATATTTTCGTTTTTTCATACAAAGCGTTTTTTCGCTCTTTGCTTTTCAACCAACAATAAAGATTGAAAAATTGAGAGCAAACGCTGGAATATTTCGCTCTTTTTGTATTACTATAAATGTTCGCTCCGAAATTTTCAAAAAGTAACTAAAACTATAAAAAACACTAGGCAACAATTTGAGGGTTAATGTCTCGGGACAAAACCAAACCAATCGCAAACGATAGTATTTGACCTCAGTAACAATTTTTTTTACAGTGGTTTGAAATTTTTATTTTTTGGTCAAAAACCGAATCAAACAATGAGAAAAATCATATAAAAAATTTTATTTAAGGTGGTTTTTGTCTTGGGTAATCTATATTAAAATTTTCCAGGGAATATTTCCTTAGAACGTTTTAACCCTCTAGCTCCCACCAGTATGGGCAATTTTGGGCCCTTTTCTTAAAAACTCCTTAAAACCTAAGTTTAAGGGAGATTAAGGGTTCAAACCTTCCACAAAAATATTTTTCGGAAAATTTCACTAAGGGTCACCGAAAACAAGTAGCCTCTAGGAGTTAAAGGTAATACATAAAATTGTGCGCTCTTAAAAATGAAGCGAGCTCCTCTGATTTTCGTTATGTCAACTGTAGTTTAGCAACAATTAAGTCCAATTGTTCCTGTGTAATCAGAACAGGGATCGTACAATGAAAGCATTTCCATTTCAGGCAGAATAGGCATACTTTTAGTTGAAAATGCATTTGGGCTGGAAGATCTTGGACCCGCAGACCGTATTCACACACGCATAGCAAGTCAAAGGGTAATGTTGAATAGGGTCAATCCATACCTTAGGAACACCAAAAGACATTGATCTGCGCCTGTGTTGTGGCCATTCCAACAAATAATTATAGCACTCACTGAACATCAGAAATGAATTTCTGGTCATAGTTTCAGTGCTGAAACAAACTTACCTGCGATGGGATGGCGTGAAATGACCGCAGATATAACAAAATTTATTAATATTTTTGAAAACTTCATTATAAAGAATATTACTAATCATACTTAATATCGCACTTTGCAATATATGTATGCTTAAAAATAAAAAATACCTTTAAAGACACGCTAGTTCACTACGTATAAAAGGTAAAAATTTAAAATTTTTTTGGAATTTGGTTTTATTTTTACTAAAACCAAGTTTACAGATTTTTGTTGTTCAGTGACCTATAGTAGAATTTCATGGTCAACACATTTTTTGAACATATTAACCCTCTATCGACCCTCGTAATGGGTCAAAAATGTAACTTTTTTCTAAAAGGATAAAAAAGACGCATAACGGTGGGCACTAAAGGGTTAATATGTTGAAAGAAAATATTCTAAAATAAATTCTACTATAAGTTGCTGAACATACAAACAAGCTTTGATGCAAAACTAGCAAGTTGTCCTATGGTTTATTTTACTTAATCTGTTAGAAATGGCCAAACTTTAGGCCCGTGTAAAACGAAAAATAGACGTAAACTTTTAAAACGCCGAGACACGTACAATTTTTTTTCTCGAATTCACTTTCAGAACTTTATTATTTTTTGTGTGTTGAACAGTGTTACTAGCAAATTTTTTTTTTTAAACCTTACGGAGTTTTATTATTACTACAGCTAGGGGTGGCAGACGGATTCTCTTTTGCAAACTTATGTTGGTGAGTAAATATAAAGATACATTCTCAACCAAGCTTATACAAATTTTGGAATCATTTGACAGGCTGAGAGGAAAAGCGGGCTAAAATTTATATAAGAGCAAAAGTGAAATAATTTAGAGTGTCAGTGCAAGAATGGCATAAGTAATATGGTTTAGAGTGAAAATGAAACGCCTTAAAAGTAAGAACAAAAATGGTATAACAATTCTTTCAGAGCAAGAACAGCATAGTTTTTTATTCCATTTTCGCTTTGAACATATTTCGTTTCACTTTTGCTCTGAACATATTTCGTTTTGCTTTTGCTCTTAAGTAAAATTATTCCATTTTTTCTGAACGTAGAAGTTATACCACTTTTCCTCTCAGCCTCTCAAATGAGGACGATTCGGTTTTATATCACGTGAAATGGTATAACAATTTTTTCAGAGCAAGAACTGCATAGTTTTTTATTCCATTTTCGCTTTGAACATATTTCGTTTCACTTTTGCTCTGAACATATTTCGTTTTGCTTTTGCTCTTAAGTAAAATTATTCCATTTTTTTCTGAACGTAGAAGTTATACCACTTTTCCTCTCAGCCTCTCAAATGAGGACGATTCGGTTTTATATCACGTGAAATGGTATAACAATTCTTTCAGAGCAAGAACAGCATAGTTTTTTATTCCGTTTTCGCTCTGAACTTATTTCGTTTCACTTTTGCTCTGAACATATTTCGTTTTGCTTTTGCTCTTAAGTAAAATTATTCCATTTTTTTCTGAACGTAGAAGTTATACCACTTTTCCTCTCAGCCTCTCAAATGAGGACGATTCGGTTTTATATCACGTGAAATGGTATAACAATTCTTTCAGAGCAAGAACAGCATAGTTTTTTATTCCGTTTTCGCTCTGAACTTATTTCGTTTCACTTTTGCTCTGAACATATTTCGTTTTGCTTTTGCTCTTAAGTAAAATTATTCCATTTTTTTCTGAACGTAGAAGTTATACCACTTTTCCTCTCAGCCTCTCAAATGAGGACGATTCGGTTTTATATCACGTGAAATGGTATAACAATTTTTTCAGAGCAAGAACAGCATAGTTTTTTATTCCATTTTCGCTTTGAACATATTTCGTTTCACTTTTGCTCTGAACATATTTCGTTTTGCTTTTGCTCTTAAGTAAAATTATTCCATTTTTTTCTGAACGTAGAAGTTATACCACTTTTCCTCTCAGCCTCTCAAATGAGGACGATTCGGTTTTATATCACGTGAAATGGTATAACAATTCTTTCAGAGCAAGAACAGCATAGTTTTTTATTCCGTTTTCGCTCTGAACTTATTTCGTTTCACTTTTGCTCTGAACATATTTCGTTTTGCTTTTGCTCTTAAGTAAAATTATTCCATTTTTTTCTGAACGTAGAAGTTATACCACTTTTCCTCTCAGCCTCTCAAATGAGGACGATTCGGTTTTATATCACGTGAAATGGTATAACAATTTTTTCAGAGCAAGAACAGCATAGTTTTTTATTCCATTTTCGCTTTGAACATATTTCGTTTCACTTTTGCTCTGAACATATTTCGTTTTGCTTTTGCTCTTAAGTAAAATTATTCCATTTTTTTCTGAACGTAGAAGTTATACCACTTTTCCTCTCAGCCTCTCAAATGAGGACGATTCGGTTTTATATCACGTGAAATGGTATAACAATTTTTTCAGAGCAAGAACTGCATAGTTTTTTATTCCATTTTCGCTTTGAACATATTTCGTTTCACTTTTGCTCTGAACATATTTCGTTTTGCTTTTGCTCTTAAGTAAAATTATTCCATTTTTTTCTGAACGTAGAAGTTATACCACTTTTCCTCTCAGCCTCTCAAATGAGGACGATTCGGTTTTATATCACGTGAAATGGTATAACAATTCTTTCAGAGCAAGAACAGCATAGTTTTTTATTCCGTTTTCGCTCTGAACTTATTTCGTTTCACTTTTGCTCTGAACATATTTCGTTTTGCTTTTGCTCTTAAGTAAAATTATTCCATTTTTTTCTGAACGTAGAAGTTATACCACTTTTCCTCTCAGCCTCTCAAATGAGGACGATTCGGTTTTATATCACGTGAAATGGTATAACAATTCTTTCAGAGCAAGAACAGCATAGTTTTTTATTCCGTTTTCGCTCTGAACTTATTTCGTTTCACTTTTGCTCTGAACATATTTCGTTTTGCTTTTGCTCTTAAGTAAAATTATTCCATTTTTTTCTGAACGTAGAAGTTATACCACTTTTCCTCTCAGCCTCTCAAATGAGGACGATTCGGTTTTATATCACGTGAAATGGTATAACAATTTTTTCAGAGCAAGAACTGCATAGTTTTTTATTCCATTTTCGCTTTGAACATATTTCGTTTCACTTTTGCTCTGAACATATTTCGTTTTGCTTTTGCTCTTAAGTAAAATTATTCCATTTTTTCTGAACGTAGAAGTTATACCACTTTTCCTCTCAGCCTCTCATTTGTTGTGTCTTCTGAACGGCATGATGCATCGTCTGTCCAATTTTTGGAAAACATCATGTTGGCATGAAAGAGCGGAAAAATAATATGATCGCAAAAATGGCGTCCAAATGCCAACAGTTGTGCTGGCCAAAAACATTCAATTACGCGAGCAGAAGACATGCTCTCCTCTGTTGGGCAACAGTTGCGTCTTCTGAACGTAACCATTAACGAACAGTTGCTCCAGCGACTCAGAAATTGAACAAATTTACACTCAAATTAAAAATGCTACCAAACTTTCATATCTTATATCAAACTATAATTTAAACATAGATTTTTTTGGAACAATATTTCACTTGATCTAAACAATAAATCAATTAAGGAAAAAAAATAAATAAACTTTGCGAAACTTGAAAAACCTTGCGGCTAACGTTTCGTTTTCTTCTACTTCTGCTGGTTCTTCTAAGCTATGCCAAGCTAATTACTGCAAAATTAAGAGTGTTACCTACAATTAAAAATTGTTTTTATTGAAATGTACATATATTTGTGGTCTACCTACCAGTTAGTTGAGGAAAACGTAATACAATATTTGTGGTTTGAGTTCTGAATATAGCACGCCGCTCTACATTCAGCTTGCAAAATTGCCAGTGCTTCAGAAATTGCTTATTGTTTTTTTTTTTTTTTATTCCACTAAGCGACTAACTATAAAAAGTAATAAATGTAAAATTTATGTTCACGAATGACCTTTGAAAAATAAAATATGTAATAATAATTTAATGGAAATTGTTATATGCGCAATTTATTAGCTGTGAAAATCAGATACTTAACTTTATGCATACATATGTGTACATATTTATGCTTTACATTTATTTATATACAGTAATCCCTTTTTAATTGCATCATGAATGCATAAATGCACAATTTCGGTTTCAATTAACAGTGGGTTTGGGTCCTCTGGGTTCCCGGTCATATTGGGATTAAAGGAAATGAATCTGCGGATACACTAGCAAAGAAATGAGCATCAACTCCTTTCGTAGGTCCATAGCCATTCTGTGGAATAGGTAAAGGAACACTCTCTATACTAATTAAGAAAGAAGAAGAAAATCAAAGGAAACTATACTGGGAACATAGACCAGGATTAGAGCATTCGAAAGCAAGCACTATTAGGAATCTATAACCTAAAACGCTTCAACGAATGTATGAATTTGTCAAAGTATAGTCTTAGAATCATTACAGGAATTCTAACAGGTCATTGTAGGTTGAACTATCACCTAACAAAACTGGGAATTACAGCTAATGAATCATGTAGGTTTTGCAGAGAAGATAAGGAATCTGCAAAGCACATCTTAGGACAGTGCCCCGTACTTATGCATATTCGTAAAAGAAATCTGGGTAACCATCAAATACCAGATGATAATCTCAACTCCATAGAAGTAGGATTCATACTAAAATTTCTACTGGAGGCTGGACTTATGGAAATACTTTGAGTCCATGAAGGGGCACAATAGATTTTAAAGGTCGCAGTGCGCTACCCCAATAATAATAACCGTGGAACTGTGTTCATTTTGATTTAAAAACTTAAAGTTTCTAGCGCAATTAATTGGGAAACTCAATTAAACCTAGACCTAGGCCAATTAACCGGGGATTACTGTATTGAGTTACTCGTGGTAACATAATTTTGTTTTTTTTTTTTTCATACTACATGTGCTAGTCTGTCAAACTAGTTGGACTCGATTCGATTAACTTTTTTCAGCAAGCATACTCACACCTATAGAAAAAATAGCTGAAATGAAAACTTTAGTATTTTTTACAGGTTTTTTAATTTTTTTTTTTTTTTTTTTGGTATATTTATTTTTTTTGGTATATTTTTTTTTTTTTTTTTGTATATTTGTGTCTTTATTTTTTGTAGTATTATTTTATGTATTTTAATACCTCATGCTAAATGAGCGGAAGTCTGTCAAATGTGAATGCGTGAAGCAAAGCAGAAAACTGCAAAGTAATGAAACGCATCAAGTAGTTTAGTTTAGTTTGAGTTTGAGTTTTTTTTTTTCTTAACTTAATACTTAATATATTTTATGCTTTTATTTTTTAAAGGTCATTTACTTTACATTAACGTTTTTCTCATATTTTTTTCCTGTACTTAAAGAAATATATAAATATATATATTTAATAATAATGCACCACATTTGAAAAACGTTAAAATAAATGTGCAAAAAAAGAGTATGTTCCCAGTAAAAATATTTATAACTTCTATTTTTTAAAGTTCAGTGGGCATTGAGAACTCAATGACTTAATGAAATCATATGAATGTTATCTTCTTTCATAGAAATTTTGTTCGGTGAGAGAGATTTGCAAACTGATTGACGCTCATTTTTCAAAAAGCAACAATCTGATTGGTTATTTTAAATGATGTGCAGCAATGGTGAGAGACTCAACTGAAATTCCCGCGCTTCCGCATACTGGTTGGTGGACGAACAATAGATAGATCGAGAGAAAAACTAGAAGACGCCGGATCGGGCGGTCTAGACAGTTTACAAGAAAACCAACGAATTTAAAACGAAATAATATGGCAAGCTAAATTAAGGAGAGGATGAACTTTTAATTGCTTATTATATTTTTAGTAGACTATAAAAATTAAATCTAAGCGTTAATATTTCAAAGTCTTAATTACTGTTCCATGTTTTTAGTTAATTTTTTCCATATGCTCCCTCTAAGAAAAGCACTTCTTTGAATTCAATGATAGGTTGGGATGATTTTTATTCGATTTAGAGGGTTTTTGCCTGAAATGCTTTATAGCCTTAACTCAGTAACCCGCATTTTGTTCCATTTGATTTTTTCTAGAGGAAAATATCATTTGTATGGGAGGTAGGTGTGATTTTTGTCCAATGTAAGTACTATAAATACATAAATAAATATTTATATGGGCAATGGATTTTTTCTAATTTTTTTTATTTCAAAAATACTTACATTAATCCATAAATTATTATGTGTTTTACAAATTTGGGAAAAAAAATGTCTGGACACAAATTTCCAAACTACAAATTTTGGTTTAACTTTATTGCAACCATTTTGCAGTTCTCACAAGGTATACCCAGCGCTATAAAGACAACGAAATACTACTGTAAGTAACTAAGTTTTATTGAAATATCACACAAGTTAAAACTGTTTAAACTATTTTGAAAATAGATCACATCATTTTCAATAATTTCTGCATAGCCTAATGGCTGGTTTTATACATATTGATCGTTTAACATATCAGAAGTGTCCTCAATATCTAGCGAAATTGAGTGAAAATCTACTGGTCGTCAATGCAATTTGATCGAGTATAAATCATTTTGAATTTTCTCGTTCTCATGATGTGTAAATACCTATATAAGAAAAACGAGTTTTTTTCTAGCCTTTGGTGAATGCTTCGACTCCCTTTTACCCCCAACTAAATTTATTAATTTTAGTTAGTTTTTTTTTTTAGTGATTTTCTTACTAAACTTCACCATCCTAGTTTTCCTCACCAGAAACTATTGACTGCTTTTAAAATTTTTTTCCGATATGTAAAAAATTTGCTTCTTTTTTTTTTTGTACTTAAAATATTTCAGTAGTACCAAAAAAGTCGGAAAAAGGTACATTTGTACCTATAGTATCACCACTGAAATCGATTCCAATGCTTGCGTACTAAAAGTTTAGAGCTTTAATCTGTATCACTATGCAAGACAAGGTCAGGTGTCGTATTTTATATTAGCACGTTTAAAGCTTTTATAGTTACTAATGAGCTTTGAATGCTCTCTCTCATACGAAAAGCTCTAACAGTAAAGTTTAAAGACGGAGTCATCAGCCGAGTGCCGCTCTCTCTTTTATTTTTTTTATATAAAGTTTTTCGCTCTCTTTAATTGAGCATCACACATATCACACACATCTCTACCCTCTTTTCCCCTCTGTTTTCAACCCATTTCATAAACCTTGGAACAAAATTTTTTAATTTGATTGCGAATTCCTGTGCCCGATCGCAAAAAGCTTTAAGCTTTAAACCTGTAAATGGCATTATGAACTGAGATTTCAATACTCATTTGTAAAGCTTTAAACAATAAATTATAAACTGTTTGTATTACTTTTATTACTACTTCAAATACAAACACTTTTTCTCATTTTTTCCTATGTTCACATAAAAAAAGCTGTGAGCTTTAAAGTTTGAGTCATTGTATCACAGTTCTATGTCTATACATTTCTGCATCCTCCTTTTTCTCTCTCTTTAAAGTCATTTTTTGAACCTTGAAGCACAATTATTTAATTTATACGTTTTTTCCTACAAATAAATATTTATGTATTTATAGTTATCTTAAAGTCTATTTAAATGAAGTGCACTAAAAATGATTTAAGTTAACCCAGATACGGCCGTAAGCCTTCTAGAAGGATTTTAAACATTGTTCGTTACATTTCGTTTTTAAACTTATTGCAACGGATATGAATTTTTTAAATGCAGTTTGAATTACATATCATTGTTTCGACCGTCCCTACCGGATAGATGCTGTGACCTTGGGATGGAAGTGAAATTTTTAAAAATGTTATTTCTGAGTTATTTGAAGTCTATTTAAGCAATCTTAGAACCGAAGGCGCTGGTAGTCAGTGCTCCTCTAAATTCAGTAATCTAATGATTTATCATTATTTTTCTTGCAATAAATAAATAAATAAATAAGCAATCTTACACCATAGAATGTAATTCAGGATTATCAGGGTTAATTCAATATTTCTTTTGATATCACATTCTTAAATTTTCTTTTGTATGGGTGATAGAATGCCCGCTGTAACGATTTGGTCAACTTCAGAAATTAATCTGTATCTTTATATATATATAATCGTAGAGTTTTGTGGACGACTGAACCGATTGAAGTCATATTTCCAGAATATATTTTCTTGAGCGGGAGGATGAAACTTAGCTATTCATAATGGATTTTAGGAAAGTGGGCGGGGCACCTCCCATACAATCCTAATAGTTTTTTGGGTATATCTCAAGAACCATTTATAGCACAGTACAGAAATTTGGTAAAATAATGAGAATTGACAATGCTATGCTAAAACAGAAATATGGGTGGGACTGACAAAGGGGGTGTTGCACCTTCCATAGAACCATGCTTCCTAATTTTGCGCTCAGTTTAAACTTGTGTGTTATTTTTCTTTTGCTGGGGTTCTCCTTTACCTGAGTGGTGCCTGTACATACACATGCATAAAACAGACACATATATAAGTACAATTACGCCCTCTGGGATTTTTTGTTTTCATTTTTTTTTTTTCATATTTTCAAAATAACAACACTTTACAAAATAAATTTAGATGGAGAGAAAGTGAGAGAGAGGGAGAGAGAGAGGGAAAGAGCTACTGTATGAAGTTGGAGTCAGTTTTAAAAATTCATATGCAAGACATTCATATATTTTTTTAGGCCCCCCTCGAATTTCCACAATTTAGTGAATGCCAGAATTCTCATAATGTTCTTTAGTGTTTTGTTTTGTTTGTTTTTTTTTTTTTTGTTAATACTCATATGTGCTATGTTTTTGATTCTCTGTTGACGTCTTTTTTGTATAATTTCACACACACACACACACACGAGTGTTGTGAGTGTGTTAATGATGGTGCTGCTGCTGGTGCTGCTGATGGTACTCTGGTAATGATGACGATACTGATGCTGATGCTGATGCTGCTGATGATGATGATGGTAAAATGATGTTGGTGCTGGTGTTGATGACGACGCCATGCGATGGTGTTTATTTTATGTTGTTGTGTTATTATTGTTGTTATTGCTCTGTTGCTGTAATGATGACAACAGTTGTTGCTGCTGTTCCCTCTGCTGTTCGAGCTGTCAAGTGTGTAAATGTGTATTTGACACATGTATGTACATAAATTTTGCATGTGTTTAAATATATGTATGTATGTATGTGTGTGTGTGTGTGTGTGTGTGTGTGTGTGTGATGTGTTTTAGTAAAATTACAAACAATCAGAAAGCCATAAGAATTACAATATTATTACACATATTATAATGACGATGATGAGGAATGGGTAACGAGAGTGTGAGGCGTAAACATTTGAACGAAATCTTAGAAAATGTAAATGTAAATGAAAAGTGCTTGAAAATGATATTGTAATTAAAAAGTATGTAATATTCAGGGCAGATTGTTATTTTAATAGTTAAAAACGTTGAAAAAGGAAAAAAGGTTTCAATTATTAACTCACTTAATTTTTAATTACCTACAGAAATATTCTCAGAGTATCACAAATCGGCTTACCACAATCAATATCTACTTTATGCCTTAAAATGCATTTACTATTATTATTATTATTTCAGTCAGATAAGTAATTAGTAATAGTTGTAAAATTAAAATCAGGTTAATAACAATTAAAAATAATTTCCTGCGCTAATAAAATACAACAATGCTCGCTTTAATCGCCAATCAATTGTGTAAACCTTTTTTATGACACAAAGAGTACTTTAGATACTAAAACAAAGCAACAAAAAAAAAAAAAAAAACTTATAAAGTTAACAAGTAGCAGTACTTTTAATGTATTGCCTCTCCATCATCATTATGGTGTTAATATAAAGTGCACTCTTGTGGTGGCAGTAGAGAGAGAGAAAGAGGGGGAGAGAGAGAGTCTGTGGGTGAGAGAGCTGAATGAAAATAACCCAGTAAATAACGAGAGAACAGTGAAGTAGTATGGCGATATAGAAAGGATTATATTTTTGAATTTGAATTTTTCCATGCTAAGCATAAATAATTTTGTATAGGGAATTGATTGAAAATGTAGATTTAGATGTAGCGTTAACGATGTAGTCTGGTGTTCCGGCGTAATTTTTAAGATTGTTTCGAAAATTTTTTATTATAACAAAATAAAGTGCAATCACTTCAATTTTTTATATGTTATTATTTATATTTTTAACTGTACAAAAAATTTTGTTTTTGTTTTTCACGTCAAATTGGACACCTAAAAAAAAAGAGGTTTGTGGCTGGCCCGAGTGATTCCTGCACTTGAAGTCATCTGAAACAAAAAATTTAAATGGAATACTGTTTTGTATGCTTGTCATTCTGGCAGGTTGTAGAATTAAACATTTTCATTAAAAAAATAACAAAATGGCGGACTTCTAAAGTAAAAATTTCAAAAATCGCGGGTTTTTTTGTTGAAAATCGGGGTAAAAAATACAAAATAATAACTAAAAATAAACAATTCTACTACCTGCAATAGCCATTAGTATGTAAAATAACATATTAATTAATATAATAATAATATTATTATTATTTCGGCCCAATCGTCTTAATAGAATTTTGTCAGGCCCTCGGGCTGATCAAAAAAACGTTATTTCGAGAAAAACGCTTTTAAAGTTTTAACAACACATACAGTTTAACCAACAAGCACTCACGACTATGTGCTAAAACTTCGTTAATATTTTGAGTTTTGGTCTGAAATTACAGTATACTCTCAATATGTTATTGTACTTTCGAAATACATAAATACATAAAAAAATTTGATTTTTTGAAACGCGAACACCAGACTACATCCTTAAGGCGACACATCCATAATATGCTCTTACTCTTTTTTTTTTTTTCATGTATTATAATTGCAACAATAAAGTTTAAAAACTTTTTGAAACATTGGGGTTTTTTGTTGTTATATGAAGAAAATAAATATGTTTCTGAAGCTATAAATTGTTTTTAAGAGATCAGTACTTTGAGTTCCATGCTCGAAGTTCTTGTTTGGATTATTAAGAGTTCTGTTGAGTGTCAGGTCCATGGCGAAATTATAACAGGTGATAGCAGCGTCAGCTCTGTCTTCTTCTTCTCTAATGTTTTTTATATGAAGATAATCGTAACTGTCAAAATCTTTGTTTTTTTTTTTTGTTTTCCATGCATTTGTTCTTGTGCTTTTGACAATTACGATTTTTAGCAACAACATAGTAGCATGTTGTTATTGTTACGTTGTACTTGTTGTAATGCTGCTACCACCATGTTAAATCCGTCTTGGTCAGATCTATATTTAGGCATCGCCTGAACTCGACTCAAAACAAAGAAGCGCAAGGGATATGGTGTCCAATATAGCCGCAACAGAGCCGTGAGAAGGGCACACATTCACATTGAATTCTCCTCTCCTAGCTTTACATTCTTTTATTATTATTTTGTTCTTAGATTATTATGGGTACGATTTAATTCATTTTTTTTTTTTTCATTTACTTCTCTTTTTACATCTAATGAAATAATACATGTTATTACAACAACAACGTATAAGAAAAGTCTTACAACCAGTGTTGCCAGAATTTTTTTTTTTGAAAACGTCCAAAACATCTTTGAAAAGCTTTCGAATCGTCGTTTTAAGTAACAACACAAAAACATGATTTAAAGGTATTTTTATTAATTTCAAAATATAATAATTTATTTAATTTTTAGCTGCTATTACCAGTTTTCAATTTATATATCTTTTATAATCGAAAAAAAAATTGGAACGCGCACAGTGTATATGCTTCTAGAATTTGTTATGTCGGACTAGATCCGCTTTACCTTAAAAATAAGTTGCATTCTTTGCAAAAACCTGCATCCTTTCTATCCGGTTATTTTATTTTTTGTGGCCATGTTTTCAACTTTCTATCCTTTAGCCAGGAATCACAAAAGCTGTGAACACGTTTTTCAAGCACCTACAAATATAAAGATGCAATATTTTAAATTACCTACTATTTATTCCCCAACTGATAATTCCGTATTTCCTACCGAGTCTACTTCATCTGCACATTCTATTTCATTCGTCCATTCTGCGCTTTTTTCTTTTGTTAAGGATGTAGTCTGGTGTTCGAGTTTCAAAAAATCGAATACGATTGCGCGGAAATTTTAATATGTTAAACTACACGCCAATGGCTCTCGCAGGTAGTAGAATTATTTATTTTTAATAATTTCCTATTTTTTACCCAATTTTTCAACAAAAAATAAATAATAAATGTTTAAATCTACTACCTGCCAGAATGAACAGTAATTTATTTAATTTTTATGTTTCTGATGACTTCAAGTACCGTAATCACCAGAGTCTCACACCTTTTATTCGACGTAAAAAACACTAAAAAAAAAATATCGTAAAATAAACTCCGAAAATTTTTTTTTGTACAATGAAAAAAGCCAGTAATAATATATAAAAAATTGAAATGATTGTATTTTTTCTTTTGTTATAATAAAAAATTCCCGAAATATCCTTGAAAATTAGGCCGAAACACCAGACTACATTCTTAAAATTTTCTTACCTGAAATAACCCATAAGAAAGTTAAAACAAAACACGGCCAGTATTAAAACTTACTCAATTTTATTACAAATTTTCCCATTTTTTAGTTTTAGCACTATTGACTGGTTTTCTCTTTTCTTTTTTTTATTGTAAAAAATCAAAAATTAATTCAAATTAGTTGTAATTTTTAGTATGGTGTTTTATTCCCTTTCACATATTTGTATTCTTTTCAAGTTTCCTTTTTTCAAACTTCTCGTAAAACGTCATGTCGTGCTTCTAAATCGTTCAATTGTCATTGGGCTTTGAAATCGTTCAAATGATGTAGCTATCGTCCATCTGGCAACGCTGCGTACAACCGTAAATACCCTCTCCAGAGAGCCAAATGCATGTAACTATGTGCGTGAAATGAGATTATCTTGTATGTCATTCGAATTGTTGTTATTGTTCCATTTTAAAATGAAGCCGCCATTATATGTATTAATTAAATGTGCAAAATTTTGCAATAACAAAAAGCACAGGGAAGAGAGTTCAGAGTAATACCAGAAATAAAATGCACATAAGAGAGAGGGAGAGAGAGATATGCATATGAGAGCGTGTGCTTGAGGCCTCTCTTCTAAGTTAAAACAAAACACAAAATTGTGTATTCAGGCGACTCAGAATTCAATTTTTTAAATATTCCTAAAAATAGAAAAATCATCAAATTTGGCTTTCAAAATTTTGTACAAATGTTTATTTGATATATTATTAATTATTGAAGAAATCAAGTCAAAATAGATCAGCAATCTCATTTTCTATGCAAAATGCTTGTCAGGGCAGATTCTATATCTTGAGAGAGAGAAATTTAAATTATTTACGTAAAGTTTCACTGAGCTCACTGGTGAATCCAGAGGATGTAGAATGAGTTTGCTACCTTGTTCTCATCTATGAAAGGGCTTAATGTGAGAACTTAAGGTTGAAAAGTCAAAGTTTAAAAAATTATTTAGTTAGTAGCTTGACTAACTACTCACTGGGTTGAAAAAAGTTGATACTAGTTCAGTATGCACATTACAAATAGCTTGTTATAAAATTCTTTACTGCCTAAATCGTTATTATGTCGTAACTTCTAGATACATATACACATATAGATATGTAAATGTGTATGTATGTATGTAATCATATAATAGATAGATACTTAGTAAAGTATCTAACGTAAATGTCGACATTATTGATCACGTTCCATCCATTAATATACATTAGTGCAAAAGTTACAAGTGCTACTTGTGTGTGTGTGTGTGTGTATGTATGTGTATTTGTGGGTACTTGCAGTTTGTGTGAGGAGGCCTATTCACTCAAGTGCAACCAATAACAAAAACAACTAAAAATATTACATACTATTTAGATTGCTAGTTAATTTAACTTATTATTTATTAAACAAAAAACAACAAATTGTAATATAAAACTTTGTTTTGTTGCTATTGTTGAAATGTTGTAATGACATTCAATCTGAAAGCAACAACAAGAAATCAAAATAACAATTTGTAATTTAAGTAAAGCCGTAAACAAGCAAAAATATTTTTAATTATTTATTAAGATGATGGCCTAATAACTAATAAATACTTTGCCAATATCAAAATAATTAAAAAAAATAAATAAAAATAAATTGTTTGTTGACCCTTTAGACAGGCAGCAACATCATCAGCATCAACAACAGTAGCAGCAGAAACAATAACAAGTTGAAATGTTTTGTTCACCTGAAATAAATATTCCAAAAAAAAAAAAAAAATTATTTGTTTTTTATTAATTAAATTTTGTTATTGAAAAATTCGAAATTTCTGTTTTGGATCGAAAAGAGAAGAGAGAAAGAGAAGAAAAAAGCACACATTGTAGTTACAATATAAACCCAATATATTTTTATATCTACCCACTAATGTGAGTTAACAATTCTAAAATTTTGTATGTTTGCTTGTTTGTTTGTCTATTAAAAACGTATTCTTTTAAAAAACCAGAACCATTTTAAAACTTAAAATTTTTTTAGTACTGGAAATTTCCATTAAAAATGTGGCGCAGTTATAGATCAAGAAAGAGAGAAATCGCGCGGGTCATAATTTATGTGTTGTTTACCTGTGCGTGCAGATAAACACACATACAAATATTCAATAATGATTAAGAATTAATTTTTTGATGACGTAGAAGCTTTAACTAAACGCTATATATTTAAGTGCGATTTACATACTTAGTGTCATGATAAACATTCACTAGATAGATGCAAGAGGAAGAGAGGGTTCGGTGATAAAACTCACTCCTTTTCGATATATAAAGACAATCGTTACTATTGAATTATAAATTTTTTCAAGGAATGAAAATTAAGTGATATAGCAGTGAGGAATGGAAATTGTTGTTGCTTTTCCATATAAAAAAAATACTCTTACTCTCAGTTGTTATTTCTGCTTAACCTAAAGAAATTTTTTTACTGTTATTCTAAAGAGAGCTTAATGGAATCAAACAACAACCATTTCCAAGTAATAACATTGTGAATTTACTCTCTCCCTCTTTCTCTCTGAGTGAGTTGTAAAATGGCTACTTTTACTTTGAAACGAATTAAAAAAAAAAAGAACTAGACGAAAAACTAAGCCTCTCTCTCTGAATGAGTTTTAAAATGGCTACTTTTACTTTGAAACGAATTAAAAAAAAAAGAACTAGACGAAAAACTAAGTCTCTCTCTCTCTGAGTGAGTTGTAAAATGGCTACTCTTACTTTGGAACGAATTAAAAAAAAGAAAAAAAGAACTAGACGAAAAACTAAGTCTCTCTCTCTCTGAGTGAGTTGTAAAATGGCTACTCTTACTTTGGAACGAATTAAAAAAAAGAAAAAAAAAGAACTAGACGAAAAACTAAGTTCGGTTGCGGCCGAACTTTAAATTCCCTACATACCTTGTAATGAATAAATTCCTCTTTACTTGATGGGTTTTGAATGAAATAAAAAATGTTTCAGTTTATCAGACGATATATCTTATTTAATAACAATACTTATTAAATATCATCTTCTAGTGGAGCTTGTCGTGCCTTTACGAAGAGTATGTCCCAGGGCCGTAGCCAAAATTTTTTTGTCGAAGGGGGCGGGGGGGGGTAGGGGCTTTTCATTCGACGAAAATATTCATATAAAATTTTTATGAAACAGATGCTTAAATACGATGATGCATTTGATGGACCCCATCAGACTAGGGAGAAAAGTGGATAAATGTCTTAAAGCTTTAGGAAAAATTTTTGTTCCCGAATTTTCTTAATCTTAACCTAAAAAAAAAAATGGCCGAAAATGACAAAAAAAATTCACAGAATAATCAATTTAAATTTTTTCAAATAAATATTATTAAATGTGGTTTCCAATACATTTTTTATCATGAAAGACATAATTTCGATAACTCATTGACTTGCCATTATTGATAATGAACCCAACCTCAAAAAAATGATAAAAAATGCCAAAAATAGTCAGAGACAAATTTTTTTTCAAATGGTTATCAATGATTAGGAGCCCGGATGAGTTTGGCATATATTCCCTAAATTCGTGCAGTCACAGTATTGAAATCTTCTGAGTCGGGTGCTCTGAGCAAAGGTAGGTTAAAGAATTAATTATATTTTAAGATTAAAAACTTTGAAGCTTTTTCAATAACAATGTCCTGCATGGGTTTGGTGAACAATATTGTTCCTAATTTTCATGCTGAGCACGAATCTGAGGTCAAAAACTTCCCATTACGTCACGTTTTAGAAAAATAGGGTTGAAACCCCTGAAAATACCGTTTTTGGCCATGTAGCACAATTTTGTGTGATTTCAATTCAAATTTATTTTTAAATTTTTTTTTTATTTGACTTTTTAGAAAGAAACCGATTAAAAAATATTTAAAAATCGTTCACTAGATTTTATTTTGATTTTTTTTCCATCCACTGGCAATCAATATCAAAAACTAGGAAAAAGTTTTCACATTTCGGGGAGAGAGGGGGTCAGAACCCCCAAAAGCCCCCCTCCCCCCCTAAATACAGCCTTGATATGTCTGATTCATCGCCATTTTCGTCTTCTGTTGTTTTCTGCTGGCATTTCTTGACTTGTGCGAGTACGAGTACATGATTTTTTTTTTGGAGCCACCTAATTTTCAAAATCCGCTTCTTACATTTGTTGATAAAATGTTTCATCACCACAATATACAGGGTGACAATTGTAAAGTGACGCAAGTTTAATACTCTGCAGCAAGCATTGCCATTTACCGTTACTTTAATTTAAAAAGCAAAATCATTCATCATTGGCTTTGCTTTTAATTTCATTTGAATTTTTGTTATTACATTTTGAAATTTCCATAAAAATGGACAAGGAAAATATTCGTCGTGAAATTATGAAATTTCATTTGGCAAATTATAGTAGCCGTCAAATTGCAAAGGCTTTAAATTTGTCAAGTCGTACGGTAGACCGAGCTATTATTCGATATAATGAAACTGGGGGTTTTGGAGATAGAGACCGGGGAAAATTTTCAACAGTTGCCACTACTGGTTTAACAGAAAAAATTCGTAAACGAATCAAGCGAAATCCAAGGCGCTCAATGAGAAAAATCGCTAAGGAAGTGGGAGTAAACCGTGAAACAGTGCGAATCATTGCAAAATCAAAGCTTAATCTTAAGCCGTACAAGCTCCGAAAAGCTCAAGATCTGACACAAAAAAAAGAAAGATTTGCGACTGCAAAGATGCAAGGCGTTGCTACGCTCCTCCGTGTTAAAAAATGTTGAAAATATCTTGTTTACAGATGAACAAATTTTCACGGTTGAACAACATTTCAATGCGCAAAATGTCCGAATGTGGCTAACATCATCATCGCAACAAAATAGGACTGTTGGCCGAGTTCAAAAGCCAGCTTCCGTTATGGTATGAGCTGGAGTTTCCGCTAATGCCAGAACCCCTCTAATAATCGTTGAAGAGGGTGTTAAAATTGACCAGGTTGTTTATCGGAGCATTTTAAATGAACATGTTCTTCCCTGGGCCCAAGATACATTTGGAAATGAAAACTGGACTTTCCAGCAAGATTCTGCACCTTCCCACATGGCAAAATTAACGCAAACATGGATAAAAGACAATTTTTCTGGATTCATAACATCTCAAGAATGGCCACCATACTCCCCAGACTTGAATCCAATGGACTACTTTATTTGGAGTATTTTAGAGAGTAAGGCTTGTGCATCTCAACACCACAGTCTGGAGTCGCTGACAAATTCATTAGAGAAAGCCTGGACTGAAATTGATCAGGAAGTCCTGCGGCGAACAGTCCTACGATTTCCGGATCGCTTGAAGGCATGTGTGCAGGCTAAAGGAGGTTATATTGAATGAGGTGGGGTTCAAATGAATGCTTATATATTCAGCAATGTTAACACTTAATTGTACTTAATGGAAGTGCGCCCTTTTGAAAATAACTGCTGAAATGTGTGCGTCACTTTACGATTGTCACCCTGTAAAACAGATTTTACATATTGCTCAAAGACATATAGTTTTGGTTTCAATGCTAAGTTCCAAGCTAAAGCTTTAGCTTTGTTATTTCAGAGAATATTTTATTATTTTGAAAACAAAGAAAAAAATCCATTGGAATTCAATAACATCCATTTACAATTGAGAACATCTTTCCCGTTCCTTCACTCTTTTTAAAATACAGACTCTGACTTTGAAACGATTTAAGAATGAAGAGATGAATGACAAAAGATTCTAATGATGAGCTTAACTCGATTTGTTTGTGTGGTGTTCGTAAAATGAATAACACGTTTTGGGTGTTTTTTTTCAATCGGAAAAATTTAACTGCCTGATATAAATAATATTTTCTAAATTTTAGATATTCATTGCAATACAAATTACTTCTAAAGTTTGTTGCACCATAGAGAATAATAGTCCATTTATACAGAAGTTTCAAATTCCAGCACTAGAGGGCATTCGATTTTGTAGTATCATTTTATCAAAACAAAAAAGAGCATATCCACGATGATATTACTGAAATCAAAAGAGCGGGCAAAGCCGCGGGCCAATGTTATGCAGTCGATATAAACACATACACATACACATACATTGCTAAAAACAAATAAAATAAAAAAAAAATTACTTTATACAAAAATGGCAATTAATTGCAAAAAATAAATTAAGAAAAACCAGAAAAAAAAAAAAAATTTTTAAATAAAAAATGGCAAAAAAAAAAAAAAAACAACGAAAAAATACAAAACAAAAATTGAAAACAAAAATCGAAAAATTTCCAGTGAAAAATCAAGTATGACCTCTGTTGACGTTAGAATTTACCTACATATGTATGTACGTGTGTATGCGAAATATGTCGAATACATGAGCAAAAACAAAGGGCAAATATATATGTATATGTATATATATATATAGTTTGAATGTTTGTATATCTTGATGAGTTTACACAATAACTGGTTTTTATTAATAAATAATAAACAATCACACACAGATACTCGCATTCATATCAAGTCAAGTGCATGACTAATAAAACAAACAGACACCAAATTGTTGTTAAATGTCGGCCGCCTCTAATAGTCAATTTCAGTCACTCTTTTAGTCGTTTCGGGGTTTTTTTACCAAAAGATATAAATATCTTTTCTGCTTGTAATTTAAAATTATTTTTCACTAATTGTATTGGTACGTCACAAAGTGTTGTGGTTAATTAAAATTAAATATGTCGATATTTACAATATCAACATTTGTTAATTTTTTACTTCCCTTTTTTTTCTCAATGTGTTTACTATCATTTCGGCAATGTACAGGGTGACAATCGTAAAGTGACGCACACATTTCAGTAGTTATTTTCAAAAGGACGCACTTCCATTAAGTACAATTAAGTGTTAACATTGCTGAATATATAAGCATTCATTTGAACCCCACCTCATTCAATATAACCTCCTTTAGCCTGAACACATGCCTTCAATCGATCCGAAAATCGTAGGACTGTTCGCCGCAGGACTTCCTGATCAATTTCAGTCCAGGCTTTCTCTAATGAATTTGTCAGCGACTCCAGACTGTGGTGTTGAGATGCACAAGCCTTACTCTCTAAAATACTCCAAATAGAGTAGTCCATTGGATTCAAGTCTGGGGAGTATGGTGGCCATTCTTGAGATGTTATGAATCCAGAAAAATTGTCTTTTATCCATGTTTGCGTTAATTTTGCCATGTGGGAAGGTGCAGAATCTTGCTGGAAAGTCCAGTTTTCATTTCCAAATGTATCTTGGGCCCAGGGAAGAACATGTTCATTTAAATGCTCCGATAAACAACCTGGTCAATTTTAACACCCTCTTCAACGAATATTAGAGGGGTTCTGGCATTAGCGGAAACTCCAGCCCATACCATAACGGAAGCTGGCTTTTGAACTCGGCCAACAGTCCTATTTTGTTGCGATGATGATGTTAGCCACATTCGGTCATTTTGCGCATTGAAATGTTGTTCAACCGTGAAAATTTGTTCATCTGTAAACAAGATATTTTCAACATTTTTTAACACGGAGGAGCGTAGCAACGCCTTGCATCTTTGCAGTCGCAAATCTTTCTTTTTTTGTGTCAAATCTTGAGCTTTTCGGAGCTTGTACGGCTTAAGATTAAGCTTTGATTTTGCAATGATTCGCACTGTTTCACGGTTTACTCCCACTTCCTTAGCGATTTTTCTCATTGAGCGCCTTGGATTTCGCTTGATTCGTTTACGAATTTTTTCTGTTAAACCAGTAGTGGCAACTGTTGAAAATTTTCCCCGGTCTCTATCTCCAAGACCCCCAGTTTCATTATATCGAATAATAGCTCGGTCTACCGTACGACTTGACAAATTTAAAGCCTTTGCAATTTGACGGCTACTATAATTTGCCAAATGAAATTTCATAATTTCACGACGAATATTTTCCTTGTCCATTTTTATGGAAATTTCAAAATGTAATAACAAAAACTCAAATGAAATTAAAAGCAAAGCCAATGATGAATGAATTTGCTTTTTAAATTAAAGTAACGGTAAATGGCAAAGCTTGCTGCAGTGTATTAAACTTGCGTCACTTTACAATTGTCACGCTGTATATCTTTTTTTAAATATTCGATTTCAATTTAATGTGACGCAATATTCTAGTAACTTTAATTTCATTCTTTATTGTGTATATATAACTGTTTTATTATGTAACTGTTTATGTATGTAACTGTTTTATTTAATATTGATCAGTGTGGTTTTTATGGTTTTCAAATAATTGTCAGGAAATGGAAACTTTTGTCTAGGTTGAGAAAGTTTTCAGGTCTACAAGTTTTGCTGAGGAATTCACCAACCTATTATCAATAAAACTTCCCAACCAAGTAGCAGGTTTTGTCTAGGTTTAGGTAGTAGTCAGCTCATGTGAGGCATTTCACAAATCTTCAACCAGACAAACAAAATATTTACAGTATCCAGTAAGAAAACATATCCCAACTCTAAACCAAAACCTTTTCTTAATAATGTATGTTTTCTGTGATAGATGTCAACTTAGATACCGGAAGATGTCAACTTTTCGTATATTTTTGGTCATTTCGAAATCGAAAACTTACAAAAATATTCTCGCTAATTTAATTAATCTCTCCCACTCCGTAAACACTTTGAAATACTGACCTAAGGAGTGAGATCGAAAAAATCTTAACATATATAAAATTCAATAATTTCTAAACGGTTGATCTTAGAGTTTTGATTTTTTTTTTTTTATTTAATTGATAATATTTTACAAATTACAGAAAAATATAGGTTAGGTTGGAGTGACTGTCGAAAGACACACTTAGGCCTGTACGACCCATTGTGATACCACATAGTTGGACCTACAGTTTAAAGCCGATTCCGAACGGCTGTGTGGCAATTTTTTTATCGGCTTGGTGGTTTTGCCATTACCAATCAAGGTGTGTCCTTTTACACTTTCTTATAATTCTCATACACTTCATATTGATAGTGAATATAAGAAAGTTATGAAAATTAACCACCAGACGAAGACGGGAATCGAACCCGAACCTCCCTGATGAAAGTCTAGTGCACTATCCACTAGGCTATCGAGGTCGTCGGCCAGAAAAATATAACTTTTATAGTTCTAACCACTATTTATGAACTCGTGGACCTTTTTTGGTCCACTCCATTAGAGATTTGATAGTTGTTTCAGACACCTTTTTGGAACAGTTTGCCCATCTCCTTTTAAAATCTTCAATATTTTGGGACACCTTTTTTTGTGCTCTTTATGTTTCTTTTCACAAGAGCCCAATATCTCTCCACTGGTCTTAGCTCCGGACAATTTGGAGGATTGAGATTGGCCTCTCTTGGTACAAAAACTATGTTTTTACTTTGGTACCACTCCAGAGCTTTCTTGCCGTGGTGACATGATGCCAAATCAGGCCAAAAATATGTGGACACATTGTGCTCTCTTATGAAAGGAAGAAGTCTTTTTTCAAACATTCTTTGATGTACATATATTTCGGTATTTATAGAGCCCACTGTAACAAATGACTTGCTTCTTTTGCCGCAACTGCATTTAGCTTGTCATACCAGGAATTTTTTAGGAAATTTTGTCTGCTTTTGGATTCTAATTGTTCTTCGTTCGACATTTCCTCGAGCAATCAGCAACATAAAAATTTTGACCCGGAAGCCGGAAGCTGCGTAAACTCTGCCAGTACTTACGTTTCGTCGTCCATTAAACAACATGAATATTTTTGTATGAAATTCGATTTTAAATTCCGAGCCCTACTTTTGGCGTCTAAATTTTTTGCAGCAATCCTGCCTGGAACTTTTTGGACTTTGTATGTTTTGAAACCTGCATTGGCTTTAACTTTTCGTACCAAATAGTCAGAGCACTGGGCTAACCGGGCAGGTTTTCTACCAGATGTGTTTGGAGATCTTTTCAATATGCTTTCTATTTTCTTGGCTTTCCCAATATCATGTGGTCCTTGTTTTCTTCCTGAACCAGGTTTCCTATCGATGGTCAAATTCTCCTGAAATTGTTTAATAACATTGAAAACAGTTTGACGGCAGACCTTCAATTCTTCGGCAAATTTTTTGTAGGACCAATTTGAATTTTTTTGAAAATTTTTAATAATTTTAAGACGTACTTCTTTTTCTTCACTCATTTTGATCAAACTCACAATAAATCAACATGTTTGTCATTAAAAATAACAACTGACATATTTTTCAAAGATAGCTCGAGATCAAAGAAATTTTAAAATTTTACACCCAAAAAAAATTATTAGGTAAAACGTGTATTAAGATTTTTTCAATCTCACTCCTTAAACGACGGGCGTGCAATCAGCATAAATCAGTAAAGGGAATAAATTAAATTAGTCAAAGTGATAATTTTTGTGTGTAAAATTAAAGCAGTATAATTGTGTTTTAAAGTAAATATTAGTTAGATGCACGTACAAGTGGGCATGTCTTACATAATTTCAATTAATAATAAAATTCTCATAAGCAATTTATAATCAACAAGAAATAAATAACACAGTCCAACAAATTAAGACCTTTTGGCTGCAACAGAATAGCCACTCTATAATCCTGAAAGTGTATGTTGTGTAGACCGTTTTTGTCAAACAAACTTATAGACCAGCACGTCTCAGTTTTTTTTTTACAGTGGGTCAAAGTTTTCTTATTTTGGTCGAAGGGAGCTGAATACTAAGTGCAAAAAGTGTTAAAAATTGATGTCTGAGAAAAATCTTACTAGGGAAGTTTTATAATAGAATTTTACAAGGGTCATTTTGGTAAAACATTTTAACCCTTTTGTTCCTTTTTTTATGGGACAATTTGACCACTTTTTTTATAAAAACCTGAAAAGTCCTCTCAAAAGAGACATTTAAGGATTAAAATGTTCTACAAAAATATTTGCCAGAAAATTTTACTAGGGGTCACCGAAGACATAAAAGTCATAGATATAACGGTTAATGGCTGATAAATGGAAACTTGTATTTTACGCAGAACTAGCACGCGTTTGGTATGTGATCAGCGGGTTCAATCCAAGTCATGGACGTAGAAAATGCCAGTGCCTTGTCACAGCCTTTATATAAGGTCAATATCCCACTTTCTCAAGTTGTACATATAACTATTGGTATGAAAATTTTAGATAACATTTCTTTCTATTCTTTTCATCCCCTACTTTGGGAGTTGGAACTCAACTTAAAACCGTTTTTCCGCCAATAAAAAGAAATACGTGTATGATCGTTTATGCATTACTGCAGCATTTGCAGACGAAAAAACATTCAAAATGTACTGGCTGCTGGTCAAGCATTAGCGGCAAGAAGGAGGGAGCATCGCTGCAACAGTCCCTTGCTGTTAAATGCGTGATCAGCAGACAAATATTGGGGTTTTAAACGATTTTGTTTAAAATGTATGTTGCAAATGTTGCAATACTGTATGGCCGAATATACCCTACGTGCGTATTAGATTTTCGTCCCTACAACATTTATGAAAAATCGGCGCCGGACACCTGGGCACGCCCCTTGTTGGTCAAAATTAATGTTACAATTAACAAAATTAATCATAATGCTGAATTCACATTATAAAGCGCGGTTCACGCCAAATTGGCACGCTTTGTTGTGGTCTCCACGTCGCCCCTAGTCATAAGAACAACAATTTTTTTGCTGGGATTTGTTTAGAATACCGTTACCGTTAGTTGATAAATTTTTCATATTAATTGATCGCAAGTTGGTGATTGTGTGCACAATGGAAGCTGCAAATAGAAAATTGATTGTGAACAAATTTATTGAAAATCCGTCGTGGTCTGGTTCAAAGATTGCGAAAGTGTGAAATATCTCCAAAAGAACGGTATTTAGAGTTATAAAACGATATAAAGAAACTCTTAGTGTTGAAAGAGCTAAAAAAGTTGTGAACAAAACGGGAACCACCAACCTAAAATTAAAGGCAAAGCTCTTGAGGTCCATCAAAAGCAATCCCGGACTATCGGATAGCGATCGTGCCAAAAAATTCAATACCAACAAAAATACTGCTAAGCGAATACGCATAAAAGCTGTGCTAAAGTGCTATCGTGCTATAAAATATCCAAATAGAACAGACAAACAGAATTTGCTGGCCAAAAAACGCGCTCGTCTTCTTTATAATAATGTTTTGACCAAATTCAATGGATGCATTATTGTGGATGACGAATCATACGTAAAATTTGATCTTAAACAACTTCCAGGTCAAAAATTTTATATGGCAACGAATCGTGGTAATGTACCCTCAAAATGCAAGTACATAAAAATGGATAAATTTGCAAAGAAAGCAATGGTGTGGCAGGCTATTTGCAGCTGTGGTCTTAAATCCAGGGCATTTGTGACATCCTCTTCTATGACGTCTGATATTTACATCAACGAGTGCCTTTCGAAACGTCTATTGCCATTTGTTCGTCACCACCATTCGCCAGTGAAGTTTTGCCAGTTGCCACTACTCTAAGAAAACCATGGATTGGTATCAGACAAATAAAGTAGATGTAGTGCCCAAATATATGAATCCATCCAATTACCCCCAGCTTCGACCGATCGAAAAATACTGGGCTATTACAAAATATAAGTTGAAGAAAAATGCAGGTATTGTGAAAAATGTGAATTCAATGTTACTAAAATGGAACCAAATAGCCGCAAAAGTATCCAGAGCGGATGTTCAAAGGTTGATGGGGTCCATTAAAAGGAATACCCGGAACTTTTTGCACAACAAAGAAATTTAAATCTTTTAATATTATAGTATTAAAACACAATATTAAACTTATCATTTAATGAATTATTTGTTATTCTGAGTGTTCTGGTTAAAAAGATACAGCAACTTTCCTGAGTGCCAATTTTGCGTGAACCGCGCTTTAGTATATTTTATTTATATGGGTAGGCTGCTATTTCCTTTTAGTAACCGTTAACCGTTATATATATGACTTTTATGTCTTTGGTGACCCCTAGTGAAATTATCTGGCAAATATTTTTGTAGAACATTTTAATTCTTAAATGTCTCTTTTGAAAGGACTTTTCAGGTTTTCATAAAAAACGAGGTCAAATTGTCCCATAAAAAGAGGAACTAAAGGGTTAAAATGTTCTACCGAAATGACCCTTGTAAAATTCTACTATACCATTTTTGTCAATAAGATTTTCCTCAGACATCAATTTATAACACTTTTTGCACTTAGTATTCAACTCCCTTCGACCAAAATCAAAAAACTTTGACCCACTATAAAAAAAAACTGAGACGTACTAGTCTATAAGTTTATTCTACAAAAATGGTCTACACAACATACCCTTTCAGGATAATAAACTGGCTATTCTGTTGCAGCCAAAAAGTCTCAATTTGTTGGACTGTGTAATCAACAAGAAATAAATAATTAATGCAAATTTAATGCATAACGTTGATTACTTAAACTATAAATATTTACTTGGAGGAGGGATAGTTTTTTTATTTGAGATTTTGCATACATACCTATGCAATACCAGGATTTTTATTAAATTTACTAAGCCTAATAAATATAAATTTACATATATGTAGGTCGTCGTAGATGAAGTAATGCAAGGATTTTGTTTCTTTTTCTATAGTTCAATTCTTCACATAAATCAGTATTCTGCGTAAATCTTTCGATTGAAAGTTAGTATAAAGCGTTTCACACTGCCGCCTTGAGGGCTACATTTGGCACTCCATCTAACCCAGGCGCTTTGCTGTCGCCTATTCGTTGCAGAATTATTGACAAGACTTCGTCACTCGTAATGCATGGTGCAGTCTGCATACAAATTTTTATTTATGTAGCTTTAAATGCTGCTCAGTTTATGTATTTAAGAGCTTTCTGTTCTATTGTTGAGAGACCTAAACATTTTTTTTTTTTGAATATGTGAAATCTTGTGGAAGATTCACCGACCGAGGCCGAACTCTCTTTTGGTTTTTTTTTTTTTAAATTAAATTTTTCGCTCTTTCACATTAATATCCAACGGGATCGATAATCAGCAGCTCGGCTGAGGAGTAAAAGTTGTTTTTGGTTTGTTAACGAACACTTGCTGTCGAAAAGCAATCGTTTCCGAATCAAACGATGACAAGATCATCGTAATTTAAAATAACGAAACTGCTGACGCAAAGATTTCGTGAGAGGTCTTTCGAAGTATTTGGAAAGAAGAAGAAAAATATTGTAGAGCAGAGCAGAAGAAAAAAGCGTACGAATTACTGACGAAAAGATCTAGTGAGAGGTCTTTTGAAGCACTCCAAAAGGAGCGTAAAGCGGAGTGCTTTTTTCCAATGACATGCTATGTTAAAAACGTAATGGTGTGTCATACGGGGAGGAAGCGCCTACAGCTGACTTGTCAACACCCCGAAAGGCCTTTTGGGGTGCTTTTTTCCCGCTGGGTAATCGTAACGATTAATCGCCAAGCTCAGCGACGCATACATTTTCTTTCTGTCTCATTTCAAATACATTATTTTCTAAAATTTATATAAATTTTTCAAGAGTTGCTTAGCTAAAATTAATATTTATCAATTTATCAATTATTTTTAGAAATTTCATTTGAGCTTTCTTTTTGTTTTTATTTTTCTCACAAGTTACCATCTAAAAGCTTTGTAAAATACTATGAAAGTACAGACTAAAATATTTTTGCTTGACTAAAGTAAAATTAAATTTTACAAGCGCATTTTGATAATTTTTAGAAAACAAAAAAAAAAAAAAAAAAAAAGGAAAAAAAAAAAGGAAAGAAATCTCTATTAGGTACTCAATGAAGGTAACCATAATTAAAAAAGGAATCCATTAGTTTAAATTTTTAATGTTTTCTAAGTGCATCATGGTATAAATTGATGCATACTTGCTACGCCGCTCTCCATATACTACTCCACTTCACTTCACTCCACTCTAATTTTTGTATTACAACATACTTACTTTATTTTATTTTTATTTATTTTTTTTTTTGGTTCTATTGCAATTACAGCAACTGCATACCGAAAAACTGAACTGAATAGCAAAAGCAGCAGGTAGCAGTAGCAACATCAACTGCAACAGTACACGGTTAAAGCCAAATCAAAAATGTATACATATGTACCAAGCTGGTACACACACATATGCATATGTTTGAATGTATATGAATGCATGTATGTATGCTCATGGTTGCAAATATTATTTTGTGGTTTTTGTTGTTGTTGTTGTTTAGCTGAACCTCAGCGAATTTTTTAGGTTTTTTCCGTTTTTTTTTTTCCATGTGATTGTTGTTGAAGTTTTTACTTTTTGCTGATGTAATTGAAAATGAGACTAGAAAACAAAAGAAGTTGGAAGCTAAAAATCCAAAAAAAAAAAAAATAACAACAACCAGTAGCAGCAACAACTAGAGGTATGTAGTAGCTAGCGATAGTGGCAGCGGCTGGCTGGCTGGCAACAGATGCCAGGCCAGGCCACTACTACTGTGGTAGTGTTTTTTGAGTTTTGTGACATTTTTTTTCTTACTACATACTACTATTCTATGTAGAATACAATACACGGTAGTAATAGCAAATACGAGCTAGCGTTGTTTATATATGAGGTGAAAATCGTGACTCAGTTGCTAGTTTCAGGTTTTTCGAAATGTAGTTATGGTTGTTGTTGTTGGTTGCTTACTTGCTTGCTTTTGCTGCTTGCTGCCATCATATGGGCATTTAAAAGTCGCTTGCGGTTGCAATTTATGTTCAGTCAGCAATAATATGCAGTTGAATTGTTTGTTACTTTATTTACTTTGGTTGGGTTGAATTTTTTTTTTTTGTGTTATTGTTTTCCTATTTTTTTTTTCTTTATTTGTTTTCTATTTTTTTGTTTCATTCGTTCTTTTGCTGCGGCTTACAATTGTTGCAACAGCAAATTGAATTACAACAGAATAAGCAAAAAAAAAAAAAAAAAAAATGGAATAAAAAATGCGGTTGGTTAGTTTTTTTCTTTTTGGGTTATGCTCTCAAATATGAGATATGGCATAAGTGTCAAAATTGTGCCCTTCACCTGATAAAGCTTGCGCTAAATGGATTATCTGCTATATGAAAAATTAACAATAAAAAATATGGTATTTAATACCCAAATTCAACTAGAAAATACATCTCTCAAAATACAAGAAAAGAAAAACAAAAACGAAAACAATAGTTCAGTTCACAGTTTCGTCATTAATTTTCCATACAAAACTTTCCACATTCTAAGTTATGGTAAATTTTAGAAGCAACTGTGAATACCCCTATTAAATATGGCCGGTTGTATCAATATGGTTCTCTCTTGAAGAGAATTTATGCAAAGTGCCCCAAGAGAGTATCATTCAAGCAAGAGAGCAGACAGTTAGAAAAGCAATAACAATTACTTTATTCAAATTATGAACGCACGTTTGTAGTGCAAATGAGAGTTGATTTTCTTTTACACTACTCTCTCACTTTAGCTCCTCCTCCCTCTCATTGCAACAAAACCTCTTGTTCAGACCATACGCTTTGAAGTTCATATGTAACTCTACTATAGCAGAAAGTAATCAGATAATTTGCCTTGTGACAAATAAAATATTCAAAGTAAAACTGCAAAGCATTGCGATTCCAGCAAATACTTCAAACTATTTATTTACCATTTAAGTAATTTTGAATATTATTCTATTTAAAACACACAAAAATTTGTTGATCACTTCAAGTAATGAAGAAATACCAAAGAGCAAGAGACAGAGAGATGCTATGAAAGGCCATATACATTCCTGCATACATATGTACATTCACATTTATATACTAAGCAAGAGAGCAAACAGTTCATAAATATTATTATTGAATTAAATATTTGCTATTTTAATATTTTGATTAGAAAATCAAAATCAAATATTTTGATTGCAAGCATTCATGACATGAGCAAACAGAGCAATAGAGAAACAGAGATGCACACATACATACATATACATGTGTATGTATGTTTGTATATCAAGTATACGATATGTGCGTGCATGCGTCCATGGATATGTGTTCTGGTGTTCTGGTGTAATATTCATCAAAGACAACACTTGAAGGAAAATTGGTTCAATCAATTGTAAAACAATAGTTTTATTGTTACAATGTATTGCCAGTGAGGCAGAGACTACAATGCAGAAAAATTCAATTTTCGTTTGATTTCCCAAAAAAGCAAAGGGTTATAACAGCAATAAATAGCAACAGCAACAGCAAGCGCTGGTAGCAATAGCAATATTCATAGCAATCGACATACGACAATTGACATTTTGTGTTTTTGTATTGCTTTTTTTTATGCATAGCTCTCTTACTCTTCATATCCCCCCTCTCTCTCTCTCTCTTTCGCCCTCTTTCAGTGTTTAACATCAAACAAGAATGAAATTGTACAAATTTATGCAATAAAGTGTGGTAGTTTTATTTTATTTGTAAATTTTTCCTTTTTTTCTCTGACTACTAACTGCAAAATGCTTGAATTCATCTCATACTTTTCTCTTTTGTATATGTCACCATTGCAGATACCAGCAACAGCAGCAGAAGCAGCAACAGTAGCAACAACAACAACAACTACGTACATATAACATTGACATCATCGTACAAGGACCTGCAGCAATACACTACACACTCACATATACACATCCATACTCTCGTAACTCTCATTGTCGTCGTCGTCTATAGTGTTGTTTTTGTTTTTCACTCGTTGACAATTGAATTGGTCTGCTTAACATCAATTGTAGCAATAACTGCAACACTTGACAACGAGAAGATACAAAGCAAAAAAAAACAATATTTTTTAAAAAAAAATCCCAAAAAAAGAGAAGGCGGCAAAGTGGAAGTGGTACAGAGAGCGCCGGAGTCAAAAAACAAGGAATAACGGGCGTGTGAGAGTCAAAGTGAGAGCAAGTGTGAATAAGTGTGTAATTTGTTGTGGTTTTGTGTAAAAACAAAAACATTGGTGAAGTTAAATACATGCAGACGAGTAGCAACAACAACGCTAGAGCAAAAGAGTTGAATTATTACCAACAAGAGTAACAACAATAATAAGAAAGAGAGGAAGAAGAAGAAGAAGAAGCAGTAAAAGAAGTGACATTCGTAACAACAACAAGTACAAGAACAAACAAACGACAAACAACATCAGCAACAACAACGACATAACGACAACAGCACAAACTGTAAAAAGACGCCTCTAGAGAGGGCACAAAGAGCAAGAACACGAGCAAACAAAATACTGCTACAACAACAACAACAACAACTTAATACTTCTTTAAAGTCATATCTTCAAATTTTGAACACACACACACACATAGCAAAAACATGGATGCCGAATCCGAGGGTATTCCCCCAGTTGAGTCAACTCAACGTATAACAAACAGCAATGCTGCTGCTGCATTGGATTTAGCCGCTCGTCGTCGCCTCCTCATATCGCAACCGTCGACATTGGCCTCGCGGCGTCAGCAAGCTGTATGTGTACGGAGAGCACACAAAATGTATGGCACTAGCAAAAATCCAAATGTTGTCCTGGATGGCCTGAATATGACTGTTGCCAAAGGGTCCATGTAAGTGTAAAGTTATTTAATTGTTCATATTTTCCTTAAAACACACACACACACACACACACACTAACGACAACAACAAACACTAACAGCAATAGCAACAACAAAGTTTTTTAGTTTCAGTTTTTAGTTTGAAAAATTTTCTTCTATTTTGAAAAGAGGGGGAGGGGCGGGTTAAGGGGGTGGAATGTAGAAAGAAAAACAAATACAAACTCGTAAATGCGTTTTTGCAAGTGAATATTACTAGTTGAAACGAAACTGAGTTAAATTTTTGTTGTTGTTTGTTGCTGGTTTCTGAGTATATGAGTACATGAGCACAGGGGTTAAGAGAAGCACATCCACTGACTGACTGTGACTCACTTTATTTACATAGCACTAACACTGGCACTGCCACTTTATTTTTGGGGATACTTCATTTAATCGTAAATGTATATGTGAATTGTGTGTGAATTTTGTTTGTTTTTCCTACATATTTTTCTACATAGTTTCAGAATTTTTCTCAAATTGCATATCATTTTGTATTAGTACCAAAGAAAGAGACATACGAATTGCTGCAAGTACTATTCAGTTTTATACTATTAAAAGTTAGTGAAATTGTAAACTTATTTACATAAATATGTATGTATGCATGTGTATATGTGCATTTACTTACTGAGAAATCTTTGAAAAGTTAAACTTTTGCAAGTGCTTAGCGTGCAACGTTATGAGTTTAGAATATGGCAAAAAATAAAAGAGTTTTTGAGTAGAATGGCATAGCAATCAAATTCAATGCTGAAATTGCATATAATTGGAATAGATTTTATTGTTATTCCCAGAGTTTATTACTATTATCACACAGCAGTTCCAGGGGCTAAGAGGGGCTGGTTGGAGTTTTTCTGGGATGCAGTTTCACTGGATTGCATTTGACACACTTTTGACATGTGTATTTGCGGCAGGAGGTCGATTGTTTTATTTAATTTTAGAAATCTACGATTTTTTTTTTGCATACCTCAGTATTGAGATCTTCATAGCTCCCCTAGAACAAGAGTTGTTAAGCTTATCAGGGGGTTAGGTTAAAAGTAATTCAATATCACTATATCAATATCTTTTTTTGTGGCAAGTTTTCACAGTGAAAAACCTATATTTTGAGCATTTTTCAAGTCAAAAACCTTGTTTTCAGAATGCTTCTTTTGAATATTTTTTTGAAAATTTTTTAAACCTCATTTAGGTTCATTTGGCTATTTTTTTAAGTAAAAATCTAACTTTGTCTATTTTGGAATCAAAAATCTATATTTTGACAGTTTTCGAGGAGGTTTCTGCTTTAATCAAGGAGTTTTGAAAAGTGGGAATCTCATTTTCTAAAGTTTTTTAAGATCAACGACGACTTCGATTGTCTGGTAGTGCACTAAACTTTCATCTGGGAGGTTCGGGTTCAATTCCCGTCTTCGTCTGGCGGTTAATTTTCATAACTTTCTTATATTCACTATCAATATGAAGTGTATGAGAACTATAAGATAGTGTACAAGTGCACACCTTGATTGGTAATGGCAAAAGCACCAAGCCGATAAAAAATTACCACACCGCCATTCGAAATCGGCGTTAAACTGTAGTTCCAAATATGTGGTATCTCAATGGGTCGTTTAGGTTTAAGTGTGACTCTCGACAGCCAGTCCAACCTAACCTAACCTGACCTGACCTGACCTGACCTGACCTGACCTAACCTGACCTAACCTAACCTAACCTAACTTTTTTTTTTTTTTAACGAGGAGGAAAGCATAAAAAGCCACCCAGTCAGTGCGTGACATTCTCACGCTAAAACCACCTCTCGTCCGTACGGATATTCCTCCCGGAACCACCGTTAGGTATTACGTCGGAAGGCCATAATGAGCTTAGTGCTCAATCATCAGTATTGGTTTCTGTCCAACTCTGTTCGGTTTTATCGTCGGTTGACGATATCTGGCTCCGTATTTGTAGTGTTCGCCGTGCGCTAGACTTTGCGCGCACGCTCTGCATCATACAGAGTGGTCATCATATCTCCAGCAAAACCTAACCTAACCTAGTTCTACGGTTATGTCGGATTCCTACAGACTAAAACCACCTACTTTCTCTCCTACCACTCTCCCCGCGGGACTACCAGTTGGTATTACTTCGCAGGGCTGGTTCAGCTTTATGCTGTTACTCGATTGTTGATTCTGTTGTGTCAATAATTGTTTATTGTTCATCACCCATCCTCGTCGTCTTCAGTATTTGCGATATTTCGTTGCGCCCGCTTTGCCTAACGTGCAGATTCAGCATTCCCTAATAATGTCACAATGCTCTTCGCTATCTTGCATACTGCATTCCACTTCTCTACCGTTTCGCACATCTGTGCTGTCAAGTTGGCTACCGTGGGGGGTTCCCCAAAATCTCTCTCTAGTTGCTGTTGAAGCGTGGGCAGTGGAAAATGATGTGTGTTGAGTCCTCGGGATCGCTCGGGCAGTTCGGGCAGAACGGGTTTAAATCTGTGCAGATATTGTTTAAAGCACCCATGCTCGCTGAGCATTTGGGTGACGAAATAATCGACTTCTCCATGTTTGTGCTCCATCCACGCTGCTATATTAGGGATTAGGTTAAAGGTGCAGCGACCCTTTTTGCTCCCAGTTTCGCTGCCATTCCATAATGGTACGCTTCCTCTCTTCTGTTTTCCTGACGTTCGTTGGCCTTTCTCCAGTTATACTATAAAGGCGCTTCATTTCTATTGCTAGTAGGTCAATGGGCAATTTTCTTGCTATGACGCAAATGGCGTCGTCCGACACCGTACGATAGGCGCTGGCAATCCTCAGTGCACTGAGCCTATAAATCGAGCGAATACCCTTCAGATGTGTTTTCCTTGCGTTCGCCCAGATGGGTGCTGCATACAGTATAACGAAGCTGGTCACCATTGAAAGCAGCTGAAGCCTGCCCTCCCGTGCGCCTCCGATATTCCACATAATGCGCGTTAGCGCTCCGTTTATTCTAGCCGCTTTACCACTGACGGCTGCTAAGTGCTCCTTAAATCGTCATCCTTGTGTCGATGAGTACCCCTAAGTACTTCAGGTGTGGCTGTGAGGTGATGCAATGATCCCCGACTGTGATTACCGTGCTGTTTCCTTGTGCTCAATAGCACTACCTCCGTTTTTTGGGCTGCCAACTCCAGTCTTGAGCTATTTAGCCATTTTCTCACCCTTGCAATTGCATCGTTGCATCTAGCCTGTAGTAAGTCCAGATGTTTGGTTTCTCAAGGAATTCCTGGAGCCTGACGCATATGATACGTTCAAGAATTTTGCCAAGCGTGTCCAACATACCAAGCGGGCGGTATGATAACGGTTGGTCCGGCAGCTTCCCTGGCTTTAGCAGAAGTACCAATTATTGGCGTTTCCATGGGTCTGGGAATACGCCCTCTTTCAGGCAGGTGCCAAAAAGCTTGACGAATATCTCCGGTTTCGTATTTATCGCTGTTTTAACTGCAATGTTGGGAATCCCATCTAGTCACGGGGCTTTGTTGTCAGCGATCCTTCTCAGTGTTAACCTAACCTAACCTAACCTTACCTAACCTAAGGTCAAAAACACCGAATTTTTGTAGGTCTAAGATGATAAAAATCTTATTTGATAATTTTCGAAAGATCAAAAACTAGTTTTAGTGAAGTTTCGAACGTATATGTAAAGCCTTAGAAGGCATTTCTTAAACGGAATAATCTAACTTTCTCAATTTTGGAAAGTCAAAAGTCAGAAATGTTTCAGATTTTGGCAGTTTTGAAAGATTAAGTATCTTGTTGAACTTGTTTTCGAAACCATTATATCTTTTTGAGCAATTTTTTAAAGACAAAAATCGTGCTTTTTTAGTTTTGAGAGTTAGAAAAGCGGTTTTGGAGAATATTCGAAGATCATAGATCACATATTTCCATTATTAAAAAACAGAAAGCATTTTTGAAAAAATTTTTAAAGTGTAAGTAATACTCATAACTCATTTTTTGTATTTTTTCAACGTCGAAAATCACATTTTTATAATTTTTGAAAGTTGAAAGTAGAGATTTTATGGTTTTTGAAAGTCAAAAAAACTTGTTTGGGCAGTTTTTGAAATTCAAAATCTTCGCTTTTTTTAAATTTTGTAAATCAAAAACTTTCAGCTGACCAGTTTTAAATGTCGAAATCTATATTTTGATAATTTTATAAGAAAAATTCCTTGCTTGGCAAAATTTTGGTAAGATTTGGATGTAGATTCGTTATTTTTGAAAGTCATAAAAGCTCATCGAAGCAATTTCGGAATGTAAGCGATCTTGTTAAGTTAGTATTGAAACTTAATACATAAACTTAATATTTTGTTTTCGAAGTTAAATATTTGATTTTGAAAATTAGAAAAGGTAAAAAGTCGCGCTGAACGAATTTTGGATGTAAAATTTTCTGTCTTGGTAGTTTTGAAAGTTACAAACTTGTTTTGAAAATGCTTGAATGTTGAAATCATCTCTAGGCAATTTTAGAAGGTCAAAACTTTTGGCAGCTGCTCAATGTTTGAAAACAGCAGTTCCGTTCTTAGAAGTAAAGCACAACTAGATTTGTTTCTCTCCCTCTTGATTTCTTGTCTTTTTATTTATTCCCCAGACCTCTTCACATATGAAATTAAATGTTTTTTTACTACAGTGGCCCTTGAGACTGAGTGGTTTGGGTTAGTCCAGTCCACTCTCAACTCTAACGTTCTTAGTGCCCGCTACACCGGCAATTGAGTCTACCAAATTTTGAACAATGATGTGTTATAGAAATTAGAATAAATTTAAATGATGAAGCAATAAAAATAAAAACCCAAAAATGTAAAAAATTAATTTGCAAAATTACTGACAATGGGAATTTCGAATAAAAATCACAATAAATATTTATTTATTTATATTATCTTAAGTACACAAAAGCTAATTGCAAGCACATATAATTTATATGCACGTAGTTATCAATAATAATAATAATAATAAAAAATATATATTGCGAAAAAAACAATCAATAAATCCATGAACTGAACGTAACGCCCAAATGTTACTGACCGCAATTGACAAAAAAACGCGACGACGGCGACAACGTCATCATAAAAAAGAAACAAGATGAAAAAGCTAACAAAAATTTGAACCAAAGTAAAACAAAATCAACACTCAAATGAAATTGAAAACTGCTTCAAAACACGCTAAACGAATAATAAAGTGAGGAAGATGCTGCTGCAACAGCAACAACAACTACAACCGACGTAATAGCCAAAGCAGAAGAAGCAGCTGAAACTTAAGCAGCTACAACAATTTAACACATAGGTAAATTTTTGTATAATGTAAAGTGGGTCAATGTCAGCGTTTTTGGTAAAATCGAAACGATTAAAATTAATACAGCATCACATATGAGCACACATGTGTGCGTGTTAAAAAAAAAAAAAAAAAACGCACATATTTACATACATATGCGCATATAAATGAAGCGAAAATCAAGAGCCAAAATGTAAACGACGCACAGTGTAGCGTCTCCATACAACCGGTGGACAAAAATCGAAGGAGTAGTGCTAGGCCAATGAAATTTTGCACAAATATTTTTAAAGTAAAGATTAAGAAATATTGCGAATTTCAACCAAATCGGTTAACGGACACGCCCACTTCCCATACAAGCTGAATCAAAAAATTACAATATCTCAAAAACTGTTGAACTTTTGTGCAGTAGTTACCGATAATGTAAGCACTCCTTGAAACAAAAATGATCAAGATTGGGAATATGGGCGTGGCACAGTGTGACGAGTTCATGTAGTGAACGGATAAAAATAGAAGGAGTTATTGTAGACTAATGAAATTTGGTACACATCGTTTTTATGAGCAACGAAGCTAATATATAAAATCTAAGGAAAATCGGATTAAAATCACGCCCACCTCTCATATAACTTTTTAAAATTTTTTAAAGAAAACTAATGTAATAACGAAATAAATAGCGACAGAAAGTTGAAAATTCTTCAGAACAGTCTCCAAGATAATAAGAGGTTCTTAGGAAACAATTTTGCTATCAGCCACGCCCACCTTTCATATTAAAAAAAAATTAAATGTGTGATTTAAATACACACAAATTTTATTTTTTTTGTTTATTTCATATTGATATCCATTAATATCCACACAATGAAAAAAAAAATTAGTCACTTTAGCTTTCATCATCATCGCTAGCTTTCCTATCTGGAGAAGCCTTGCTGTAATCGTCCTCTGTGCCTTTATATGCCAATATGAATTGTTCTATTTCATCCCCATTTTTAGCTTCTTGTCTGTAAACAACTAAGCTGCAACTTTCATTATTTGTTCGGGATTGCTTCAAGCTAAGGAGTGGGATTGAAAAAATCTTAACATATATAAAATTCAATAATTTTTAAACGGTTAATCTTAGAGTTTTGATTTTTTTTTATTATTTAATTGATAATAATTTATAAATTACAGAAAAAAATAACTTTTATAGTTCTAACCACTATTAATGAACACGTGGACCTTTTTTAGTAAGCCTTTCATTAGAGATTTGATAGTTGTTTCAGACGCCTTTTTGGAACAGTTTGCCCATCTCCTTTCAAAATCTTCGATATTTTGAGACACCTTTTTTGTGCTCTTTAAGTTTCTTTTCACAATATCTCTCCACTGGTCTTAGCTCCGGACAATTTGGAGGATTGAGATTGGCCTCTCTTGGTACAAAAACTATGTTATTACTTTGGTACCACTCCAGAGCTTTCTTGCCGCAGTGACATGATGCCAAATCAGGCCAAAAATATGTGGACACATTGTGCTCTCTTATGAAAGGAAGAAGTCTTTTTTTTGCGAACATTCTTTGATGTATTTATAGAGCCCACTGTAACAAATGACTGTGGTCTAGTGGCAGAGTGCCAAACTCTTATCTCTGGAGACCTGAGTTCGATTCTCGGCTTGGGTATGTTTTTTATCTATCTTTCTTTCTCTCTGCCTTTCTTTCTTTCTTGGGGCTTTGGTACAATAGATCTTATAGGTCGCAGTGCCTGACTTTCGAGTCGTCCTCTTTCAAATAATAATAACAAATGACTTGCTTCTTTTGCCGCAACTGCATATAGCTTGCCATACCAGGAATTTTTTTTTAGGAAATTTTGTCTGCTTTTGGATTCTAAATTGTTCTTCGTTCGACATTTCCTCGAGCATCAGCAACATAAAAATTTTGACCCGGAAGCTGCGTAAAATCTGCCAGTACATACGTTTCGTCGTCCATTATAAGACATGAATATTTTTGTATGAAATTCGATTTTAATTTCCGAGCTCTACTTTTGGCGTCTAAATTTTTTGCAGCATTCGTGTCTGAAACTTTTTGGACTTTGTATGTTTTCAAACCTGCATTGGCTTTAACTTTTCACACCAAATAGTCAGAGCACTGGGCGAACCGGGTGAACCGAGCTTTTCTACCAGATGTGTTTGGAGATCTTTTCAATATGCTTTCTATTTTCTTGGCTCTCCCAATATCATGTGGTCCTTGTTTTCTTCCCGAATCAGGTTTCCTATCGATGGTCGAATTCTCCTGAAATTGTTTAATAACATTCGAAACAGTTTGACAGCAGACCTTCAGTTCTTTGGCCAACTTTTTGTAGGACCAATTTGGATTTTTTTGAAAATTTTTAATAATTTTAAGACGTACTTTTTTTTCTTCACTCATCATTAAAAATAACAACTGACATATTTTTCAAAGATAACTAGATCAAAGAAATTTTTAAATTTTACACCCAAAAAAAATTATTAGGTAAAACGTGTGTTAAGATTTTTTCAATCTCACTCCTTATAAGCTTCTCTATTTTCCGTTTTTTCGTTCTCTTACACCCTTCTTCATATGATAACTTAGACCTGGCTTTCTCGACCCCATACATTCTAGCTGGTTCTAAATTTTGAAATCATAAGCCTCAATTTCTCAGATTTTTTCTCTTCTACACTCCCAAGCTCTTTCTCAATACAATTTTTTACACTATCAAACGCGCTGGCTTGCTTATTGCTTTTTACTTGTAACTAAGCATTAAAACCCGCTTTAATTTGCACACGAGTATTCGCTGAAGAAGTTGCATATCTTCAGAAAAAGCAAACGAAAGCAGCTGAAAGTTTTAAATATTAATCTACATACTTGTTTGAAAGAAATATAAAAGAAAATCGAAGGTGTTAAGAAGTGTTTTTTTTTTTATTTAACTTTAAAGTTCAGACTTTTAATTGTTTTTGAGTGCTTCCTTTACATTTCTTTGCAATATCCGTAAAAATCAGACGTCAAAAATTTAAATGCAAATTTAGCATTGCCAGTTTTAAAAAATTACCTAATTATATGTTATCAACACTTTTGATTCATATATTGAGTTACACTCAAGTTATCGAAATTCAAAGATGAAGCATAAATTTGAAGACATAAGAATAAGTGGTTTCGAAATCCCATAACTTTTTTCTTTATAAATATTATCTTTTGGATTTTTCTTAACCAAAATATTATCATTGAAACTTCATACCAAAATTTCCAATTCTCTAATATCGCAATTTGGGTATTTTGTCCATACTCGCTACACTGTGCGACGTTGTCATTATCGGTCGTCGTCGACGTCGTCGCTGCTGCCGTCAGCAACGTCCAAATCAAACATAAGCAAACGCGCGAACTTAACCTCACTCACTCATGCATGCTTGCATATGTATATGTATGTATGTGTGTGTGTAATGCAGGTCAAACAGCTGATCGGATATTTTGCCAAGCAAGTTTTTGTTGTTGCTGCCGATTTTTTTTTTCTTTTTTTTTTTGCGTTACTCTTGTTCAACAGATTCAGTTTCAGTTTCATCTTCGATCTGTGTTTTGTAAATTGTTGCATTGTTTGGTTAACATATATAGCGCACACACATTCTTTGAAACTGGCAAAACTTCATATGTGAGAGTGTGAGTGTGTGTGTGTGTATTTGTGCTTGCATAATGTATGTATGTCTACATGTCATATGGAATTAATGTTGTATAGCGCAATATTAAAGTAGCTTAACAGTGTAGAAGAACGTTGCAAAGTTTTACAAAAACTAGTTCATACCCAGTGGGAATAAAAGTGGTTCAGAGGTTAAGCACTTCTTAAGTAAAATTTTGTGTGTTCCTGAGTGCATTAACTGGAACGTAAAATTAAACAGTTCAAAGCCAAATTGAAATAAAAATTAAGTTTTGCTTAGGAAAAATTGACTTTCTGGAAAATGGTGCAATCGGTGAATAATCACGCCCGCTTTTCATACCCGGGAAAATCTTCATAGATTAACTGCAAAAAGAGAAAAGCAATATTTACGTTACGTTACGTTACGTTACGTTACGATAACCCAAAGCGTAAAAAATCATGCGGACCGCCCGGACATGCATCAACATCAACGGTAAAGCCGAACATCCATGGATCCAAGCTCATGCTGTGTATTTGGTGGGATATGAAAGGTGTCGTGTATTATGAGCTGTTGGAACCGAATTAAACGATCACCGGCGACCGCTACCGACTACAATTGATGCATTTGAGCTGAGCATGAAAGGATAAGAGGCCAGAATATGAGAATAGACACGACGAAGTTATTCTTCAGCACAACAATGCTCGGCCGCATGTTGCAAGGCAAGCAAAAACATCCTTGGAAACGCTGAAATGGGAAGTGCTACCCCACCCGCCGTATTCTCCAGACATTGCTCCTTCTGATTACCACTTGTTCCGTTCTTTCCGTTCTTTCGAAGAACTAAAAAAATGGATCGATTCGTGGATAGCCTCAAAAGATGAGGAGTTCTTTCGACGCGGAATCCGTATGCTACCAGAAAGATGGGAAAAGGTTGTGGCTAACGATGGACAATACTTTAAAGAATAAATTTATAATCACTTATTCACAATAAATGTCCAAAGTACGAAAAAAAGATACGAGTTTATACATTCATACTCCCAATACTTTTTATAGGGAATATGAATTCAAACACACCGATCTGGCTACAGTCGGAGCATTTTACAGAGATGAGCATATTTATATATTTTTTTTTTATGAAAGAGGAAGTGACGAAGTGTCAGGGTTGAAAGTGAAGTGAAAACTTTCAATTGAAGTGACAGCGACAGCACTGATTCCATGTTCCCTTACAGTTCAATTCATCTTTTCATTATGATTTTTTCATGCCCGAATTCGTTTATGATAAAAGTCATGCATTCGTCAGATTCCTACTGGGTGTAGTAGTACACGGTAAAAAATATTCTGTAATAATTCATTGCATTTCTGATAATAATTACAGTTTTCTCTGTCTTGCCCGGATAGTAAACGAAAAACTGTACGAATTGATTACGATCAAACAATAATTCCCTTAAGTTTAATTTATAATATCCAGAATGAATCAATAAAATTTATTGGTTATTATTATTGGAGTTTCAAATCAATTTTTACAGTGTGATTTTGTAAATTATCAAATTGGAAATTGCATTTTTACTAAGCATAATAATACTTTTGATATCAAAACTCAGCAATAATTGAAGAGTTATAGAATATTTTGTTCTTTTCTCTATGTTTGGTTTCAAATCGCATTGTTCAAAAGCAAACAACTCGGCCAGCTATCTTCATAATTCTAGGATAATTCAAAAAAAAAAAAGAAAACGTGTTTCAGTTTCATTGGTTTTTGGAAAACTGTTCGATACAATTATGAAATCTATTAAGATTTTTGCTAATAAAATAATAAAACTTTCATTTAATATAGTGTAAACATACCAAATCTTACTAGCTTCAGATAAAAAGTCCCGGATAAATAATAGAAAATGTCTCGTTACAGAAAGAAGCAACTGCAGGTGCCACCCAATGAGTTTAAAAGTTTTTTTATTGAATGATAATATATAGAAAAATATTTGATATATACAAACAAAGTAAATGTGTGATTTAAAAAATGAAAGCAATGAAACAAAAATATTTGCATTAATTTTTACAATTTGCCCCGTAATTTTAAATTGCCGATCAAAGAATATTTCAATAATAATTCAGTATTTTTTCTCAACTCAATTTCTTCCATGTCACTTTGAATATTTTCCTTTCTGAAACTGTAATAATTAAGTTTTGAGCTGTAATGCTTGCAGTTTACCCATAAATTTATATTGAGTATCTCATGAATTTTCTAAATTACAGGGCGAATTGGCAATTTTTCCTGATTATTCTGCTTTTTTTTTTTTGAATATCACATGTTATTTTTTACAAATCTTTTTTTTTTCCGTGTAGTTAAGTCGTATGTACATTAGATGGTTTATTTTGCTAAAGTATTTCAGATCTTACTTGTGACAGCAGAATATGAAAATAGGGTGCTAAAAACTAATTAAAATAAAAAAAAAATTTTAAATTTGTGAAAACTGGATGCGCTACTCCGAAAACCGTGATTTTTAAGGATGTTTTGCAATAGGTCTGGGATTTTGTATGGAAAAAGCATTTAACTTGCATAAAAAAGATTTTCAGATATCCATTTGGCAAAAGGTGTACGATTTCGTATATAATACGGCAGATTTCTAAATTCTTGGAGCCTAACTCTGCTTTTTATACTGGTTCTTTGTTCCGTATAACATGAATTCGCACAATCGTGTTATACGGGGACACCTGTATTACATATTGATATAAGTCCACAATTCTAACGCAAGCGTTTAAGTATGGAGAACTTTTTAAAAGTTAGTAGTTATTTCTTAATTGGTGAGTTTCATTAATTTAATGCAATTTTTTCAACGTCTGCTTTGTTTTTTGCAATTTTTTGACGACATTTGTCAAAGGTGAACTTGATTGAACTCGACCTGGGTTCACTAAAAGTTAATTTACTAGTTCAAATATAACTCGATTTAAAAAATTTTGGTTTTTTATATAAACTAAATTGAATTGCCTACAATCCTACGTACTTTAGTTTTAAAAAAATTACCGCTATATTCAAAATCCTAACGGGTGAATTTAAAAATTCGTAAAAAAAAGTGCTTGATTACGCCTTAAAGCGCAACACTCAATGTGATGACGCATTGGTCGGCCCCTCCACCAAATATTAGATGGAAGAAATAATTCAATGAGAGGAAATGTGTCACCCGGTGTGACATTTCAATTGCGCTGTCATCATCGATGACTTTTGCTACCTGTTACTAATTTTCGACATTATTCAAACAACTCTTCACGTGAGTAGTCTTTTTTTTTCCTATGAATTTTTTTGGATCTCGTCATCTTTTACTCCACTGCGAGCACCAAACAAGGCGCATCTCCACTGCGAGCACCCAACAAGGCGCCTATCTCCACAAGCGACAGCAAGCAGCGACAAGTATTTCTGCGTATCCCCCACGCCAGCAGCAGCATTGTCACCTTCAGCAACTTATTGTGTTTTCTGCCCCCGAGGCTACCACTCAATAAAGGCCATATTATTTAAAGAAGATTGTTTTCCTTACATCCATCAAAGCATAGTGTGAAGCACACAGTGCTAAATGGTCACTTTAGACGCTAGGGGTGGCTTAAGGTTCAGTTGTATCAAAAAACTGGGTACGCCATTCGGCATTTTAGCGGCATTTTTGACATAAATATAGATATCTAAAAATCTTTTATATGCAAGTTAAATGCTTTTTCCATACAAAATCCCAAACCTATTGTAAAACATTCTTAAAAATCACGGTTTTCGGAGTAGCGCATCCAGTTATCTCAAATTTAAATTTTTTTTTTCATTTTAATTGGTTTTAAGCACCCTATTTTCATATTATGCTGTCACAATTAAAATCTGAAATACTTTAGCAAAATGTATAGAGCAAATAAGCAATCTAATGTATATGAAACACTCTTTCCTTCCCACTGGGTTGCTAGCACACAACAAAGTTAGGTCTCTCAAAATATAGCGTGAGTATGCACGAGAGCATTGAAATGATTGGGGGGAAGACTTGACACCGCTTACAAATACAACAACTCGCTCACTTGACCATGAAATATGCTTCAGCATTTGTTATTAGGAACACGCGAGATTCTTCACATTTATTGCTGTCATAACTAAAACGAAGAAAAATAGATAATAAAAACAACAGCAACAATAACAAATACAAACAACAAAATCAGCAGTGAGAAGCCAATACTATACACAATGAAGTAAATACATAGAACAGACAGACATTCGAACAGACAACAGCATTTGCAAAAAGTTTACACACCCTGAAAAGTAACAAAACTAAAACAAGAAAAGAAAAAAAAAAAAAGATAGGAAAAAAAATCATTTGAACAGTTACATATGAGATTTGAACGACGGCAAAGATTTGTTATTTTAGCACACAACTTGTCAGTACTTAACACTTTTTTTTTTTGTATGAAATATCTAAATACATACACACACACACTCGCATACACACACACACACAAAATAGATGCAAAGATAAATATAGATACATGGCTGTCTGTGCATTTTGTGTGTTTAAGCCATCTAGGAATTTTGTGGCTTACAATATTGTACTCGTAGTCATGGCAGTGTGTGTGTGTGTGTGTGTGTGTGTGCACTGCATAGAGATAGATACCTCATAAATACTTTAAGAACTTTTATTGTATTACTCATATCGTTTCTTATTTTTTTTTTTTCTTTTTTTTTTTTTTTGTGTACTTTGTAGACTCTCATATTTTGTTGTTTTTACTCTTTGAAAAGTTATCAAAGCACACACACACACATATTGTGGCAATTAGAGAGACCAAAGTAAAGTATCTTCGCATGCACGCAAAAAGTTGTTAATACTTATTAGCCAAGTTTATTGCCGAAATTGCCAAAGTGATAAAATTGTGGTAGAAAAAGCTTAGACGCTTAGAAATATATTGTAAGTGTAGACACTTGCGAACTTGAATGTATCAAGTATCTAGAAGCGTGCATTAATGTTGAGTCATGTCATTTTATGGCTGAAATTGGCTTTCATATTTATTTCACAATTCTGTTACTTACATAGCTGAGAAGTAAATTAAAACAATAATCCGTTTAATTTACCGTAAAATACTTTTGTGGTCATGTCCGTTAAGGGCATTTACCTTATTGTTGTTGATTGCTGCTGATTAGCTGCTCTTTTCTACTGGTTGCTTTTTTCTTTATTTCTTTATTGCCCGTAGATCTTATCAGAATCGTTGACATTCAAGTTTATGTTTAATTAATCTTAGTTCATACTCAAAAGTAATGACATTTTTTTTTTATTAAGTATTATTTTATTATTTGTCCTAGCGGCTCTAAGATATTTTCAATATTTTAATAACTTTAAGCTTCATTTGCTATTAGAAGAAACGAAAAAAAAGCAAGTGTTAATATGAAAACGTGTTACTAATTTCTGAACTTGAATATTGCTGGGTCATGCTTGTCATATTTCTTTACATTTTATGATTTGTTGTTAAGGAGTGAAATTGAAAAAATCTTAACACACATTTTAACTAATAATTTTAATTTTGGGTGTAAAATTTAAAAATTTCTTTGATCTAGTTATCTTTGAAAAATATGTCAGTTGTTATTTTTAATGACAAACATGTTGATTTAATGTGAGTTTGATCAAAATGAGTGCAGAAAAAGAAGTACGTCTTAAAATGATTAAAAATTTTCAAAAAAATCCAAATTGGTCCTACAAAAAATTGGCCAAAGAATTGAAGGTCTGCCGTCAAACTGTTTCCAATGTTTTTAAACAGTTTCAGGAGAGTTTTACCATTGATAGGAAACCTGGTTCGGTAAGAAAACAAGGACCACATGATATTGGAAAAGCCAAGAAAATAGAAAGCATATTGAAAAGATCTCCAAACACATCTGGTAGAAAAGCTGCCCGGTTAGCTCAGTGCTCTGACTATTTGGTGCGAAAAATTAAAGCCAATGCAGGTTTGAAAACATACAAAGTCCAAAAAGTTTCAGACACGAATGCTGTAAAAAAATTTAGACGCCAAAAGTAGGGCTCGGAAATTAAAATCGAATTTCATACAAAAATATTCATTTTGTATAATGGACGACGAAACATATGTACTGGCAGAGTTTACGCAGCTTCCGGCTTCCGGGTCAAAATTTTTATGTTGCTGATTGCTCGAGGAAATGTCGAACGAAGAACAATTTAGAATCCAAAAGCAGACAAAATTTCCTAAAAAATTCCTGGTATGGCAAGCTATATGCAGTTGCGGCAAAAGAAGCAAGTCATTTGTTACAGTGGGCTCTATACATACCGAAATATACATCAAAGAATGTTTGTTAAAAAAGACTTCTTCCTTTCATAAGAGAGCACAATGTGTCGACATATTTTTCACCCGATTTGGCATCATGTCACTACGGCAAGAAAGCTCTGGAGTGGTCCTAAAGTAATAACATAGTTTTTGTACCAAGAGAGGCCAATCCTCCAAATTGTCCGGAGCTAAGACCAGTGGAGAGATATTGAGTTCTTGTGAAAAGAAACTTAAAGAGCACAAAAAAGGTGTCCCAAAATATCGAAGATTTTAAAAGGAGATGGGCAAACTGTTCCAAAAAGGTGTCTGAAACAACTATCAAATCTCTAATGGAAGGCTTACCAAAAAAGGTCCACGAGTTCATAAATAGTCGTTAGAACTATAAAAGTTAAATTTTTCTGTAATTTGTAAAATATTATCAATTAAATAAAATAAAAAAATCAAAACTCTAAAATCAACCGTTTAACAATTATTGAATTTTATATATGTTAAGATTTTTTCAATCTCACTCCTTATGTTCATTTACGATAAAATTTGTAATCATGACCATCGCAGTTTATTACTAGCTCATGCCACACAGCGAGCATTGTTTGTTTTGAAAAAATTCCAACTGAACTCACAATTACACAGAAATTCAGTAGCAGATTTAGAAATTTTTTTGTCTTCGCCTTCATGTTTTCTATGAGGAATACTTTTCTCGAAAAATATTTCGTTCTTTCTTAACCCTTACCTCTGTAGAATTGCGCTTAGAACAATTGTTAAAAAATCACCAAAATGAAAGAGAGGAACTTGTGAAGTTGGTTAGGGTAAAAAATGTTTCAAAACAAATAGTTTTGTTTCTTGGATATATCCAACTTTAACTAACGGCGAAAAAAATCACCATCAGTCATCAACCATCAAAATTTAATTTAAAATACTTCATGAATCTTTATCTGGGCGGGCGCGAAAAGTTGAATTTTGTTGCACACTGTAATTATTGTTAAGTTGTTGCTGCATTCTCCTTTTTCCGGCTCTTTCTACATCTCTCTACCTTCAAGAAGATCCGGACCAGGGATGCCAACTCAATTTTTTCTGTCTCCCCAATAGCTCTCGAAAAATTCCCCGATTTCCTATCAAATTCCCCGCATCGGTATAATTTTATATTATAACAGCGACCAGGGCCGTAGCCAGAAATTTTTTTCGGGGAGGGTTTTCATTCGAAGAAAATATTCATAAATAATTTTTATCAAACTGATTTTTAAATACAATAAATTAAATTGATGATAAATTTGATGGACCCTACAAAATTAAAATTTTAGGAAAAATTTTCCGAATTTTTTTAATCTTAACCTCAAAAAAATGGCCAAAAGTGACAAAAAATTCACAGAATAATCAAATTAAATTTTTTCAAATAAATATTATTCAATGTGGATTCTAGTGCATTTTTTTTTTTATCGTGAGGGACATAATTTCATTAACTCATTGACTTCCCACTACTGATGATGTACCCAACCTCAAAAAAATTACCAAAAATTGTAGAGGCTAATTTTTTTCAAATGATCATCATTGGGAATTTGAGCCATTATCAATGATATGGAACCCGGATGAGGTTGGCTTATATTCCCTAAATTCGTGAAGTCACAGCATTGAAAGAGATCTTTCTCGTCGTGGTGCTCTGAGCAATAATGCGTTAAAGAATTAATTATATTTTAAAACTGCATGGGTTTTTCTAATAAGATGTAGTTTTTGCGAAAGAATTTTTCACGTTGAACACGAATCTGAGGTCAAAAATTTCCCATCACGTCACGTTTTAGGAAAAAAATGGGGTTCAAGCAAGTCTAATTTTACAAGGATCCGATAATTTTTTCTATTTTTTATTATTTTTAAACTGATGCAGGACGAAACTTTGAATCAAAAAGAGTTACTGACCTAGAAAAACCATGAATGCAGGAGTGCTCAGTATCACCTTCTCTTTTTGAATCCGTAGTCAAACCTCATGTCGAAGAAAACAAATCGGATTTGATCGCATAGTGTAACTAAGATTTCAAATTTATTTTGTATATTTGAATTTTTTAAAAAAAAAAACCGATGGAAGTAAAAAATATCGTTACTTTTTTTCTACTTTATTTCCATCCATTGGCAATTAATCTCAAAAATTAGAATAAAGTTTCCACATTTCGGAGGGGGTCAGAACCCCCAAAACCTACCCTAAATACGGCCTTGACAGCGACATACGCTTAAAATTGACCAAGGTTAAATGTTATTTTAATGCGCTCCAGAAATGGTAGGTTAATAGCAAGGTATTTTCTGATTCCGGAATATGGGGAACTTCGTCTCAAAGGAACCCATTCTTAAAATCGATTGAGCTCAAATGAATCCGGTGTACCGAGTTACTCGCCATTCATTTTGATAGATAAACACTTAATGGAAAAAACACGGGCTTCCTTTTGACCCAAATAAGAACAAAAAATGGTTCCTGTTGTTCACCTTTTGAAAAAAAAAGTCAAAACTATTTTTGATTTTGAAAAAAAAAAAAAATTTTCGAAAGATTAAATAAAAAACCTGTTCGATAAAAATATCCAAAAGCAATAGGTGATTAGTAACACGGATCCAAAACAGGGGCTGTTTGACCAAAATATTGGGAGTATGAATGTATAAACTCGTAATTGTGACTAACTTCATATCTATCATACGCGCCATTTTTTTGACATTGACAGCTATTCTATCTCCAAGAGCGCCAAAAATACTATAAGAATAGATCTGTCAAATAATTCTCATAATTTTACAAAAGTGTTTTACTATAGCTGAAAATGTCGAATTTCGTGCCAACAAATTACGGGAAGTTTTAATTTGCTTCTTCCATTTAAAGAAAAACGCAACTGAAGCACATCGCTAACTCACTGAAGCTTATCCTGACTGTGCTATAGATGTTAGAATGTGTCAGGTGTGGTATGCCCGTTTCAAAAGTGGTGATTTTGATGTTGAAGACAGGGAACGTTCAGGCGGCCCGAAAAAGTTCGAAGATGAAAAATTGAAGGAATTACTCGAAGAAGATTCATGTCAAACGCAACAAGAACTTGCAGAATCTTTAGGAGTTGATCAATCAACCATTTTTAAATGATTAAAAGCATTGGGAATGATTCAAAAGCAAGGAAATTGGGTGCCGTACGAATTGAAGCCGAGAGACGTCGAACGACGATTTTTCACATGTGATTGTGATTTTTCACTGCTGATTGAACGACAGAAAAGAAAGCGTTTTCTGCATCGTATTGTGACTGGCGATGTAAAGTGGATACGTTACGATAACGCAAAGCGTAAAAAATCATGCGGACCGCCCGGACATGCATCAACATCAACGGCAAAGCCGAACATCCATGGATCCAAGCTCATGCTGTGTATTTGGTGGGATATGAAAGGTGTCGTGTATTATGAGCTGTTGAAACCGAATGAAACGATCACTGGCGACCGCTACCGACTACAATTGATGCGTTTAAGACGAGCATTAAAGGATAAGAGGCCAGAATATGAGAATAGACACGACGAAGTTATTCTTCAGCACGACAATGCTCGGCCGCATGTTGCAAGGCAAGTAAAAACATACTTGGAAACGCTGAAATGGGAAGTGCTACCCCACCCACCGTATTCTCCAGACATTGCTCCTTCTGATTACCACTTGTTCCGATCGATGACACATGGCACTTCCGTTCTTTCGAAGAACTCAAAAAATGGGTTGATTCGTGGATAGCCTCAAAAGATGAGGAGTTCTTTCGACGCGGAATCCGTATGCTACCAGAAAGATGGGAAAAGATTGTGGCTAACGATGGACAATACTTTAAAGAATAAATTTATAATCACTTATTCACAATAAATGTCCAAATTACGAAAAAAATACGAGTTTATACATTCATACCAATATATAAATTCGACCGCCTTCTAACTACGCGAATTTTGGCGAACAGCCAAAATTAGTTTTCTCAAAAATTAAACTTTTTTTCGAAAGTACAACGTCGCAAATTGAGGAAAAAACTGACCACACTTTTTTTCTATTATGTCGCGGGGCCATTGTTGTATAGAAAAACATATTTAAATTTCAGACCGAACGTGCCAATGGCAAAAACCTTGTTTTGAGAAGAACAGGTTCAAAGTTTTGGCTATCGGCTTTTAAATATATCGACAAATCCCAACGGAGCTTCCTCCCGCCCAATACGACCGAGAGGCGCATCAGCATAACGCACAGATCGGTGACCGATGCTATCGCAGTCCGGAATTATTAATCAGGAGGTGCTGGACGAAGGCATAGCTAAGCCTTTCTGAACGGTCGAAAGGGAAATTGAAGCGCTGCGCGACTGTTTTGGCCTGACTGACTCTCGCCGCTATAATGGTCTATATCTACGAAAGCACTTTGAGTTTCTCTCTGAAATTTTTACAAAATACTTTTGAAATATAATACTTTCAAATTACACACTTTTTTAAAAATCGATTTCTCCAAACCAAGAAAGTGCAGGAACCTCTTAAGAAGAGATGAAGATTATAAGACCCAAAATATGAAGTAGTGGAAAAGTTAAACGATTTCTGGCCAGATTCTGGTTTTCGGGGCCCAGAACCTGTACTCTCTTTGTCGTCTTCAGCCATCAAGATCACCATTAATGAGTGGGTCGATTTGACCCACAATCATAAATGGGAGAACCTGAGGGGTGAGGGGCTTTAGACAGACAAAAACCATGTTACCTGTTATCTCGAAGCGTCTAACAGACTTTCTGTTATCACTTGACAGAAAGAGCTGCAGGCAGCTGGTGGGATTATATACAGGTCACTTCTCTTTGGCCAAAAATTTGCATATAATTGGCCTAGGAGCTAGTGCCTTTTGTGCTTGCTTCCTGTGATTTGGAGGAAGAATGTGAAGAGATGGCGGACTACTTTCTTAGTGTCTGCCCCGCTTTCTGCCAGATCAGAGTAAGCATATTTGGTACTGGAGTGTTGGGAGACGAACACCTGAGCTCTCTAACACCGCAGGATCTGAGCTAAGATTTATTAATAAATCTGGTAGATTTAAAGAATAGCAAAAGGGAACACAAGATATAGAACAATGGACGTAAAACTTGTCTAAGTGTTGTATTCTTGAATACTTCTTTTGTCTGTTCCAACAAAAAAAAAAAAAAAAAGCTATAATAACAAAAGCAAACTCTCTTCTTCCTCTGTCGCTTGTCAAATTAGAAATAGATTTAAATTGGCGACAATTGTGTCCTGTAGTCATGTTGTCGTGCTTTTCTTAGGCAATTATTGCTCTTGAGTGTTTGCTATTGCCAGCCAAAAGGTGGCGCTGTGTAGAAAAAACGCACCTTGCTTAGGTCACCGTGATTTTTTTAGCCAGTAGAATTTTAGTAAAACCCCAAATCGCTTTGTTCTTATCCATTCACTGTCATTGCTCTTTCACTTGCTTGGTTTACCATATTTTCGAAATAGTGCTGCATTATTTCAAACTCACAGCCTCAACTAACAAACAAAATAATGTCGACATTACACAAAATAGACAGATATTGGCATGAATTAAATGTCAAACCAAATCAACCTAAAGATAATATCGGCATTTCTACTTTGACTTTGTAATTGTATGTAGATAATTTTAACAAATCTATTTCCGTTTTTCATTGCCAAACAAACAAATATCCAATGATTATTTACAAAGTTATGTAAATACTAAAAGGTGAAACTATTTACAATTTCATAAGCGCTTTTTAAGGAACGTCAAGCTTATGTCTGTCTAACTCACACTCATACTTCAAAATATAATTTTAGAAACAATTTAGCTACATATAAATATGTGCTTGATATGTAATATGAATTATATATTGTTACAACATTGTAACATTACATATTTGTATTTCACAATTTCACTAACGATTCATTAGCTGGCGAGGACCTTTGAGGGTATTGTGTGTGATTAGAGCAAATCATCGTTTCATTAGTTAGAAATGAGTCAGTACACACAGTGTTTATTTATTATTATTATTATTGCTGTTATTGATTATCTACGAATTGCGAGAATGAAAATTATTTGTTTTTTGTTTTACACACACATCTACATACATACAAACATACATACATGCATGCATATATATTATTTTTATTTAATGATTGTAACGAACACGGCGTAATTAGTTCTTAATGCAATTGATATTGACCTCAAAGTAATATGGGCATGTATTACACACGTGTACATATATATTAGATTGCCCAGCTATGCAAAGTTCGTTTTTTTCCTGCTCCTAGTGGATTTTCTGAAAGATTATATGAGAAAAATAAGTTTTTGAAAAAAATATAGAGGTCTCTAGTGGAAAATAGCCAGTCGGTTTTGAATCAAAGTCTCAAAAATGGGCTTTGAAAAGGTAAATAGCTTTAATCGTTGATAACTTCTAAAATATTGAATTTTGAGTAACTGTTCCAAACACACTTTTTTTTAAGGATACCTAGGGCAATATTTCGTTCTTAGAAAGTTTTGATATACGAGTGAAATTTAATCATGTTTTGATAGAAAAGCTGTCACTTTTGTACGAATTTTTTTCAATTTCTTTAAACGAATTTTTTTAAATTTTTTAGAGGTGGTATTTTCTGTTTAAAAATTTTATATTATAGAGAATTAAATGAGAATGGATTCAAAAAAAAAAGTTTTTTAAAAATGTTTATGACAAAATAGACCGTCTCAAAAATTAAAAAAAAAACTCGATTTTTTTAATTTTGAGTTTATTTATAGGTAGACGAATCTTAATACAGTAGAATCGCGATAATTTTTACCCCGTTAATTCGAAAATCTTAATAATTTGCAACAAATAACTTTCATAATTTTATAAAAGTATTTTACTATAGATGAAAATGTCGAATTTCGTGCCAACAAAACAACATTTGCGGGAAGTTTTAATTTGCTTCTTCCATTTAAAGAAAAACGCAACTGAAGCACATCGTTTACTCACTGAAGCTTATCCTGACTGTGCTATAGACGTTAGAATGTGTCAGGTGTGATATGCCCGTTTGAAGACAGGGAACGTTCAGGCGGCCCGAAAAAGTTTGAAGATGAAGAATTGAAGGCATTACTCGAAGAAGATTCATGTCAAACGCAACAAGAACTTGCAGAATCTTTAGTAGTTGATCAATCAACCATTTCTAAACGATTAAAAGCATTGAGAATGATTCAAAAGCAAGGAAATTGGGTGCCGTACAAATTGAAGCCGAGAGACGTCGAACGACGATTTTTCACATGTGAATTGCTGATTGAACGACAGAAAAGAAAGGGTTTTCTGCATCGTATTGTGACTGGCGATGAAAAGTGGATACGTTACGATAACCCAAAGCGTAAAAAATCATGGGGACCGCCCGGACATGCATCAACATCAACGGCAAAGCCGAACATCCATGGATCCAAGCTCATGCTGTGTATTTGGTGGGATATGAAAGGTTATGAGCTGTTGAAACCGAATGAAACGATCACTGGCAACCGCTACCGACTACAATTGATGCGTTTGAGCCGAGCATTAAAGGATAAGAGGCCAGAATATGAGAATAGACACGACGAAGCAAGGCAAGTAAAAACATACTTGGAAACGCTAAAATGGGAAGTGCTACCCCACCCGCCTTATTCTCCAGACATTGCTCCTTCTGATTACCACTTGTTCCGATCGATGACACATGGCCTGACTGAACAGCACTTCCGTTCTTTCGAAGAACTCAAAAAATGGGTCGATTCGTGGATAGCCTCAAAAGATGAGGAGTTCTTTCGACGCGGAATCCGTATGCTACCAGAAAGATGGGAAAAGGTTGTGGCTAACGATGGACAATACTTTAAATACACTATTTACTTACATAGTATGATTGGGTTGGTTCTAATGCAAATAATTCGGTTTTTGCATTATTCTAGAAAACGTGTAACTCGTAGAATATTCCTCTGTTCTAGGACCCCCTATATTTTTTAACAAGGTATATTTTTTCCAAAAACAATACAATAGTTTTTGTTTTTTGGTTTTTGCTTTATCGAAAAAAGGGGTTTAAAACCCCATTTTCAAGAAGAATGGTAGAAGATGGAGGAAAAAAGCTTACACAAAAATTGTTTATCTCCTTGTGTTTAACAACTTTGCTTCAGACATCAAATTCGTATCTGTTGAACTAAAAGGAATTTCTTTATAGCCCTTGAAGACCCCATTTTTCCGACTTCAGGTCCATATTGTGGACCTAGAACTAGATGTGATGGAGAAAAACTGAGTACGCAGTCGTGATCAGCGACCCTAAGTTACTTTAAAACCGTTCAAAAATCTTGCACATAACATTTTTGTTGCATTGTGTAATCAATTACGATTTATCAGAGGTTAAACAGACCTTGTACTGAAAAAAAAAAAAATACGATATAGCGATGATATAGGGATTAAAATGTATGGAATTTTTGCGAATTAAAGCGATTTTTTCCAACAGTTTGTTGCAAATTATTGAGATTTTCGAATTAACGGGGTAAGAATTATCGGGATTCTACTGTATTAAGAATCGTCTACCTATAAACTCAAAATTCAAAAAAAATTCTAAAAATCGATTTTTTTTAAATTTTTGAGACTGCCTATTTTGTCTTAAAAATAAACATTTTTAAGAAATTTTTTTTGAATCCATTCACATTTAATTCTCTATAATATAAAATTTTTAAACAGAAAGTACCACCTTTAAAAAATTGAAAAAAATTCGTTTAAAGAATTTTTCCCATGGAAATTTAGTACAAAATTGAAAGCTTTTTAATCAAAACATGGTTAAATTTCACTCGTATATCAAAACTTTCTAAGAACGAAATATTGCCCTAGGTATCCTTAAAAAAAAGTGTGTTCGGAACAGTTACTCAAAATTCAATATTTGAGAAGTTATCAACGATTAAAGCTATTTACCTTTTCAAAGCCCATTTTTGAGACTTTGATTCAAAACCGACTGGCTATTTTCCACTAGAGACCTCTATATTTTTTTCAAAATCTTATTTTTCTCATATAGTCTTTCAGAAAATTCACTAGGAGCAGGAAAAAATTGAACTTTCCACATTTCATATATGTATCTCGTAGGCAAACTAATGTTTATATATTTATATATATTTGTATGTACTTGTATTTAGGGGAAAAGTGAGTAGCTGAGTAGTTAGTTAGCTGACTACTTTGGACATTTGATTAATAGTTACAAGCAAAATTACAACAGTAACAGGAATAAAATACAAAAAAAAAAAAGAAAATAAAAACTGACATTAAACATGTAGTACTTAAATACTCGATTCAGTATTTAATTGTATGCATTTATTTTATGACTTAGTTTGTTAATTTATATTTCTATATGTGTATTTACATATCTACATTTAACTAGCAAATTATTTTTGTATGCATGCTGATTGTAAATTGAGCTTAACATCAAAAAGATTTAATACTGTATAAATTACTTTACTTTACTAATTGATTTAATTTCATTTCTGTAGTATTGTTTAATGTTTCAATTGTGATTTTGTTTGTGTACCTACGGCTCTGTGCCTGAAATATTATATTATTAAAGAAGAATTATATTTTTGCAATTAAAAACAGACATTTCTTTTTTATAATTGTATAAAAATAATTACACATAATTATTTTCATTAAATCTTTTGCATATATCTTTAGGATCTTTATTTGCGTTTGTGTGTGTGTGTGCGGCGAATTTACTAGAAAATTATGATATTCTCTTTCGTTTAACTACAGCAGCAGCAAATTAATTAGCAAACATTGTTCTGTGACAGGCAGGCAGGCAGGCAAAACATTTAAAATTGTCACTACGTTTGTGTTGGTGTCGCTATTTTGTCTGCTGATGGAACAATCAGTTGTTTAACCCTTCATTGGTTGCTTCATGTGGCATTAATTTGGTTGAGGTTGTTTGCTTTTTTTTTTTTTTAAGATTGTGAAATGTTAAACTGTGTTTTGTGGTGTGTTAATTTGGTAGGGGAGAAAGAAAGTTTTCAAAACTATTTTCAGAAGATTTTTTGGGTTGCTATCAAGTAATTGCAAACGAAAATTAAAGAGCATAAAGAGTCGTATTTAAAACTGACACAAGAACGGTGTTTTTTGCAATTTTTTTTTAGTTTATTAATATTTTTTAAGGCATAGGAAAGGGTGAAAGATGTGCACTTCAGCTGCCCGCGGTCAGGAAAATGCTAGACCCCTCGTCTAGCATTTTCCTAATATAAATATACATATAAATATGTACCTACTCGTATACATGTGTGGAGAGTGAGAAAATATAAAGGAGAGAGAGAGAGAGAGAGAGAGAGAGCACACAGTTGGAGAGCAACAATAATAAACTGATGTTGATGGTCTCTTCTTTGCTCTCATTAACTCATAATAAATCGCACTAACTGGACAATAGCAAAAACCTTTGTCCAGTCTGTAAAAGCTCAAGCGTAGATTTCTACCCATTTCTCTAAATATTTCATCCATTTTTGTGGGGAATACCTAAGATCTGTTCGGTAGTTCGCATATGTAAGGACGGACTGCTGCGTAGAAGTCTTGAGTACTCAGTGCACAATCAGGAAATAGCTGAGATATAAAGTACAAATTTAATTTCTCCAAGTAAAAACATTGAAAGCCGAAGTCAGTGCGAGACTTTCACCCGCTAAACATCTCCTCTCGTCCGACGGAAGGCTCCTCCTGGAACCACCGTTAAGTATTTCGTCGGAAGGCCATCTAGAGCATTACTGCTCACTCGTCCGTTTTTTTTTTGTCGGCCTTGTCCGTTGCCGTCCGCTATGGGATAGGGTCACTGATGCCCTGGTTTTTACGTTCCACACGTAGAAACTTCTACTTTACAGTCGCCAAATTCGATTAACCGTGACAACTATTATTGGTCTGGTAGCAGGATGAAGAGGCGGCTATAAAAAGCACGGGATCAAGTTTTTATAGGCAGGAGTGATCTCATTCCAGTATGAAGGAAGCGAGAGACGTCCGGGTCTTCTTGGCGTTTATTTTTTCTTTTGGGCTGCGCCTTATTGCTTCAACCGATCTGGTGAGACGGCATGGTCTCATTGCACACTAAAGCGGCGTCATTCATCAGAATAGGATAAGGCTTTGTGACATTTTGGTCACGATATTTTAGTCACCTCTTACAGCAGGCGCACCTTACCGCGGGAATATTCTAGCTCTCCTCTCGCAGGGAATATCGCAGTTTAAGGGGAAGGAGGAATAACATTTGTTCAAAATCTACTTTAAATTTCATACAAATCTATTCAAAATCTCTAGAATTTGCTTACCTCTATGTAAACGCACAATTAACCCGCATAATTTATAGAATTGAGGCAAAATCGGGAAACACATTATGGGAATGAAGAACTTAAGTCCCCAATGCTTCTATTGAACTTCTCTTGATTATACTTTGCAATAAAAAAATTCCCAGTGGAAACTTTCGAATGTTGATTCCAATAGTTTTCAATACATTGCTAAAGTAAAATTTTGAGAATTTTTTTTTTTTTTAAACCGCTAACTATTCGTTGAGTATAAATGCAAATAAGGGGTTAAATAAACGAGCACTTATGCATGCCTCTATAAAGGCAAAAAGAGAAAGAGAATGTATGTATGCGTGTGTGTGTGTGAGTGTGTGTTTATAAATAACTAACAGTTTAGAACTTTATAATATAACAAGAACAACAACAACATCCAGCGACAACAAACGATCCTTAGCATGTATACAAATACATGCATAAATAAGAGAGCATGTTTGCACGTGTGTGTGTGTGTGTGTGTGTATTTCATACAATATCTACGCCAATTTGTGGTTGATGACTAAATTGTTATTGTTGAGTTTTGTTAGAATTTTTGTTATTGTTGACTGCTACTTTTAGCTACAATTTCTGTCACTGTTGCTGATGTTGTTATTGTTGCTGTTGATGATGATTATAATGACAGCGATGACGATGACAATGATGTTGTTGATGATAATAATTCTCACTGATTGTGTTGCTGTGATAGTAGCAAATAGCAACAGCAGCAGCAACAGCAGCAGCAGCACTCACTTAGTGAGTCTGTAAACAAAATGATTTCATATTATTTACCAACAACATTGTTCGAAAACTATCGCGTGTTTCAAAATGTTTTTTTTTACATATTCATTAGAAAACAAAATATACGCAAAATACTTGTGTATAATATACACAAAATTATTATGATTATTATGATTGCTTTTGTTGTTGTTGTTGTTGTTTTAGTAGATATTCTCATTTAACAAAATGATACTTAACATTTACAAATTAACAATTTAACGTTAAATTAATAATACTAAAAATGTTTAGCTATGCTCGAAAGGTACGAAAGCAAATCCCCCACCTTCTCCCCGGAAAACAATTTGCCATTTAGAAAATTATGGCTAAATGGAAGTTTTTTTTCTCATGAAAATATTAAAATATTTTACAACGTAAGCAAAAATAAAACTGAAAAAAACAGAAAAAAATAATAAAAAATTTTTAAAAGTCATATTCATCATAAATTTTCATTTTATGTGAGTGTGTGAGCTTCTCGCTTTAAACTTTATTTTACTTTATTATATATGTAAAAATCAATAAATGTTAATATTACAAAATTAAAATAAAAAATACTATTAAATTTCTGACTTTTGCTCCTTGCACTTCGGTAGCGTTCAAAACTCAAATTGAAACTCGAAAGGTTAACAAAAATTTTATTGCCACACTCAGCAATTTAATTTAATAAAAACTAATCATGTTATGCATACACACAAATATACACACACACATACAAAAATATGTATAAAATTGTTTGTTTATTTTTACATATTTTTTTCTATTTTTTTTTTTTTTTTTGCTCTTGGTTGCTGTTTATTTTCTTTACCGCCTGTGTGCACTTGAAAAGTATACAAGGTATCAATAATATTTAGTTACAAATTACAAATAAATTGTGTCTATGTAACTTGAACTTTGATCGATTTGTTTTTGTAGTTGTTTCGTTTTTGTAGTTGTTTTGTATTTGTAGTTGTTTCGTTTTTGTACTCACATTTTCATACTTACATACATATGTATGTACGTACATTAAACTCTTCTGTCTGATGACTTTTAACTCAAGCAAATCTCAGCTATAGAATTTAAATTTAATCTCCTCTATGCTTGATGCTATACACTGAATGCTCTTTAGTTTGTCCTTAGAAAGTCTCTCAAAATCTTGAAAGCCTTTAAGTCTCACTGTCAATGTATACATTGTAATTGTAATAGCTCTAAAGTTCTCTAAAGAAATAAGCTTTAAGTGTTAAAGTTACGTAGTGGTTTGTCCTTTTTGTGTGTCAGTTTAAGTGTGAAGGCAAGAAGTGCTGTTGTTACTTCATAGACTTTTACTGATAATCTTCAGTTAGACATAACAGGGTTAAATCTAATACAATACAGACAAATTTCATTTGTGCAACTGAAATTTATGTCTAGTTCGATAAACCATATATGATATCCGTTTTCACGCTTTTTTGTAAGGGTGAGTTTACATTTATTTACATTAATTGATTCAAAAATCAAAGTCAAATAATAAATTGTATGCAAATAGAACGCTTGACTGCCAATCAATCGAAAATTTAAAACGACTTTGGACATAATTCACAGTAATTTTTCAGAAACAATATTTAAGAAATCTTTCCAAGGATATTAAAGGATGATAATTTAATTTATCATTTTTTCATCAAAATTTTATTAGGTAAAATTTTTCAAGAATCTATCTACTGTATTCTTTCATTTCGTAAGCGTAATATTATCCTCCTAATGATTTTAAATATTTTTAACTCTTTACCCAGTTTTTGAAAGATTTTTATAAAACAAAAAAAAATAATTAAAATCTTAGCAGAAAAAAATATCTCAATTTGTGCTCTCTCACAGTTGGAACTCTCTTTGATTCCACATACAATCAAAGCAATGAGAGGTATTAATACAAAATCAAAGAGAGAAAGAAAGAGAGAAAAGAATATGGTTACCAGTGTTGGGAAATGTAGGTATTTTGTACTTTTTTCAGTACCTCTTAGATTTGAAAAGTACCGTAGTACCACCGTGACCTATTTCACCTTTTCACGCTTATGAAAACACAACAAAATTTTCGACATTTATATTTCAATTACATATAATAATTACAAATTTTTTCCATGTATCCATGTGAATTTTCTGAAAAATTTATGTAGAAAAAAAAATTTGTTTGAAATTTTCAACAAAAAAAAAAATTTCAAACAAATTTTTTTTTTGTTGAAAACGTTTTAAAAACTCATAAAACGTGTAGAAAACACAGAAAATTAAAAAAATAAATTTTTTCCCCCTTATGAATTTTTTGAAAAATTTAGGTCGAAAATTTTTTTTTTGTTGAAAACGTTGTAAAAACTCATAAAACGTGTAGGAAAACTAAAAAATTAAAAAAAAAAAAAATTTTTTCCATGTGTTCCCCCTTATGAATTTTTTGAAAAATTTAGGTCGAAACATTTTTTGTTGAAAACGTTGTAAAAACTCATAAAACGTATAAAAAACACAAATAATCGAAAAAAAAACAATTTTTTTTCCAACTTACCTCACGAATGTTCGACCTGACACTGAAAAAATGTTTGTAGATTCGTGATCAGCAGCGAAAACAACTCCAGAAAAATCATTTTTTTAGGCTCATTTTGTGTTATTTACAGATATTGCTATGCATACTAATTGTTTTAAATTGTTTAAAATTTTTTCCATGTGTGCCCCACCCTTATGATTTTTTTTTAAAAATTTCGGTCGAAAAACTTTTTTCTTGAAAACCTTGTAAAAACTCATAAAACGTGTAGGAAACTTAAAAGATTAAAAAAAAATAATTTTTCCATGGGTCTCCCCCTTATGAATTTTTTAAAAAATTTAGGTCGAAAAATTTTTTTTTGTTGAAAACGTTGTAAAAACTCATAAAACGTATAAAAAACACAAAAAATCTAAAAAAAAATTTTTTTTTTTCAACTCATCACAAAAGTTCGACCTGACCCGAAAAAAATGTTTCTAGATTCGTGATCAGCAGCGAAAACAACTCCAGAAAAATCATATGAGAATTCAAAAAAATTTTTTTTTTAGGCTCATTTTGTGTTATTTACAGATATTGCTATGCATACTAATTGTTTTAAATTGTTTAAAATTTTTTCTATGTGTGCCCCCCCTTATGATTTTTTTTTTTTAGATTTGGAGCGAAAAACTTTTTTTCTTGAAAACCTTGTAAAAACTCATAAAACGTATAAAAAACACAAAAAATCGAAAAAAAAATTTTTTTTTTTTCAACTCATCACAAAAGTTCGACCTGACCCGAAAAAATGTTTTTAGATTTGTGATCAGCAGCGAAAACAACTCCAGAAAAATCACATGAGAACTCAGAAATTTTGTTTTTTAAGTTAATTTTGTGTTATTTACAGATATTGCTATGCATACTAATCGTTTTAATGTGCATACTGAATGAAAGCAATTTACTGTTAAATTTAATAAACTTCTTTCATATGGCAATTTAGGTTTTTCGTAATTTTTGATAGAAGTACCTTTTCGGGGAAAAGATACATTTTCTTACACAATTCGATAACGTTTTTACCAAACCTATTTCCAATTTACACTTTAGTTCGTCGATGTTCCTAAATTACTACAAAATCAAACGAAAAGGTATCAGTTAAAATAGAAAGCATTAACTAATTGATACATTTTTTAATATTCCGATTCAACCTCGATCAAGCGACTACGATTACCAGCTACCTGTTCAATAAAATTTCGACTAAGGGACCATAACTGCATTACACCTTAACCGAGTCAACGGAGTCTGGAATCCTTCCATAGCAACCGATGCTCGAAACTCAATGTGCGAATTCTAAACATTTCCAACATTTGTCAATTCGTTTTAAAGTCTTAAAATCCGCGTGCAGAAATGAAAAACTTAAGATATTGCAATTCTATTGCGCATACTGAGCGAGATCTTACTCTCATTTGATGGAAACCAATAATTACGATTGGATAGCTTTGCCTGATCTATTCTCTCTTCCTCTCTTTGCATGTTTATCTTTATATTAATTGTTTGAAACGAGCTATAAATAACTCTTCACTTAAAAAGAGATTATCATCTCTCATAGTAAAATTAAACTCAACATATTGAGGAAACCAAATTCAATCCGAAATTACAATTAGCCCTTGAATAACTAAAACCACAAAAACATTAAGCTCTCTATTAACACACATTAAAATAATGTGAATAAAAAAAGTATATATATATGTTTGTATGTATGTATAAATTGTTATTATTTTGTCCATAAATCATTTTCAATTAAATATGATTAATAACTTGTAATAATGGTATAATAATAATTATTATTATTAAATTATACTTATTCTGATTGATAAATTGAGTAGAAAAATACTGAATGAATTACGTGTGCAAAGCTGAGGTCTAGGTTAAGTTTAGACCAATTTAAGGTTTTTTAGTAAATTAAGTAAAATGACATAAATGCTATAAATAAAATCACTAATATTATTCTTACTAAATAAATACTTAAGCTATTAGTTTAGTTTAAGTATCATTGCGAAAACTAAGTAAGTAATAAGCGCTCAATGTAATAAGGTCAATAGCAAATTTGTATATAATTGCAATGGAAGAAAGAATTAAAAAAAAAAAAAAAAAAAAAATTGTGTAATCCAAAGTGCTTAAGTATTTAAGTAAGTGAGTAAAGAAAAATTAGCCACAACAAATTAGAAACGAACAATTAAAAAAAATTCATTTTCACAATTTTACAATGTTAATTTAATTTGCGTTAAAAATTGCCCATGTTAACCCGTGTTGACCTGTTCCTTCGTAGTCGTTGTCGTCGTCGTCGTCGCCGCTGACTATTAAGAGTGGTATGGTGTACTGTATAACATTGTAGATTTCTTTCTCTTTCTCTGCCGCTCTGCTCATAAATAAATTTATCATTTTGCCCATGGCTCTCAAGCAGCAAGTGTGTCGTAGTATATCATTTGTAGTTCATTTATTTCATATTCTTTTTCTTCTTCTCCCGCTTTTTTTACCAATGCTGAATTTACGGGAGGGTTACATGTCTGTCTATAGGTCTGCAAGACTGTTTGTCTGTCTGTCTGTCTGTGTGAAATGTCCGTCTGCCGAATGTCCATTGGCTTGTCCGTTTTAACATCCTGCACATCCGCCCGTTTGTTAGTTTATACTTGCCTTCTTCAACTCTTCATTTCGGTGCATGCTCTTGCATACTCAGGACATCTGTGCATTTGTCTGTCTGTCTGTCTGTCTGTCGGTACAAACAGACAGACACTCGCACACAATGTTGTATGTTGGCTTGCCTCATTGCTGATTTTCGCTTAATTTACTTGAGCGCGCTCGCTCTGCGCTACTCGCTTCTCACTTTTGCTGCTGCACTTTTGCCTTAATTTTTCAAAAGTGGATGAAGTACACTTAAACTGTTGTTAATTTGCTACGCACATCAAAATGTCAACAATGCCGCAAAAATGATGTCCGTCCATCTCCTGCGATTGCTTGCATTCGCTCAGCCATTCATCCATCCATCCATCCATCCATCCATCCAACAACAACATCCATCCAACGCCAACTGTTTCCACCGCCGCCACCACTACCGCAGCTTGATGTTTTATGTTGTTATGTATATTTGTGTGTGCGTGTGTGTGTTTCTGTGTATGTGTGTGTTTAAGTGTTGTAAATGAAAATAAATAATTATGCTATGCTATATAGCAAGAATATGCAGGCATTACAGCGGAAACGGAAGTGCAAGCTGAATGTGGTGTTGGTGGCATTGGTGGCGCTGACTGCGCCGGTATTGCGGGCAGTAGCGGTAAAGCAGACGTTGTAATATGCGGTTTAGTTTTCATACATTTTCATGCTAAATTGTTACACTCTAACTACTGCTATAATTCGTAATAATTTGCAAAATCTGCAAATGAGTAGAAAATTTAATTGTGTAAAATAAGCTAAAAAAAAAAAAATAATAATTATGTAATGCATAAACATGCTTGCCTACAAAAAATGGCAACTAAATTTAATTGTGGGCAAAATAAGAGTTTTTTTCCATGTATCCATGTGAATTTTCTGAAAAATTTATGTAGAAAAAAAAAGTTGTTTGGGCAAAATAAGAGTTTCTCTGCAGTTAGAAAACATTTTGCATAATAAAATTTAGCTCTTTTCCTTTTTTGGGGCTTTGAAGGAAAATAGTTTTTGAACTATCGTATTATTTTTTTAATTGAATTCTATGAATCGATTTTTTGGTTAATAAGAATTTCAACTTCGTCTTAGAAGTTAACAAAATGCAAACCTGCATGCAGAGAGGAAAGGAAAGAGAGCGAGAGCACCATACGTTTTTCTTTCATGCAAACAGTGTAGTTCTCTCAGTAAGTACAGAAAAAAAGATTCTCTCACTTGGAGAATTGTGTGTGTGTGTGTGTGAAATTCTCATGCTCTTTCGTTTGCGCGTTGGTGGCGTGGCAGATCTTGATATAAAGCAGCGGTGGTCACCTATACATACACAATGATCGATTGAGCACACTCTCTATGGGAATGAGGTGTGTACGTGTGAAATTTCTTACTCTCATTTGCCTACGCTGTTGTAGAGCAATGATGGCAACCTATACATCCACAATGATAGGCTAATCTCTTTTCTATGCAAATGAGCTTTATACGTGTAAAATTTCTTATGCTCTTTTGCACGTGGGCTACTCCACGTTGGCATAGAGCAGGGCAGTAGCCAGAAAATTTTTTTCGGGGGGTTTTCATTCGAAGAAAATATTCATAAATAATTTTTATCAAACTGATTTTTAAATACAATAAATTAAATCGATGATACATTTGATGGATCCTATTAGACTAACGCCGATTCCGAACGGCGGTGTGACAATTTTTTATCGGCTTGGTGGTTTTGCCATTACCAACCAATGTGTGTACTTGTACACTATCTTATAATTCTCATACACTTCATATTGATAGTGAATATAAGAAAGTAATGAAAATTAACCACCAGACGAAGACGGGAATCGAACCCGAATCTCCCAGATGAAAGTCTAGTGCACTGTCCACTAGGCTATCGAGGTCGTCTAAATATCTTAAAACTTTAGGAAAAATTATCCAATTTTTTTTAATCTTAACCTAAAAAAAATGGCCATAAGTGACAAAAAATTCACAGAATGATCAAATTAAATTTTTTTCAAGTAAATATTATTCAATGTGCATTCTAATGCATTTTTTTTTTTTTATCGTGAAGGACATAATTTCGTTAACTCATTGACTTGCCACTACTGATGATGTGCCCAACCTCAAAAAAAAAAAAATTACCAAAAATAGTAGAGGCTCATTTTTTTCAAATGATCATTATTGGGAACTTAGGCCATTATCGATGATAAGGAACCCGGATGAGGTTGGCTTATATTCCCTAAATTCGTAAAGTCACAGCATTGAAAGTGATCTTTCTAGTCGTAGTCGCTCTGAGCAATAATGCGTTAAAAAATTAATTATATTTCAAGATTGTCTCCTAAAACTGCATGGGTTTTGCTAATAAGATGGTTCCTAGTTTTTCCGAAAGAATTTTTCACATTGAATACGAATCTGTGGTGAAAAACTTCCCATTACGTCACGTTTTAGGAAAAAAAATGGGGTTCAAGTAAGTCTAATTTTACAACGATACGATAATTTTTTCTATTTTTTATTAATTATTAAACTTTTCAAACTGAT